>VWZO01020250.1:29135-140694 GCA_013396975.1 Bucco capensis | reverse complement strand
ACAAGGGATTTTCAGACTGTGCCTGGCAGAGGTGGTGCAGCTACATTAACAAGATATCTTGCAATAAATTCCTAACAACTGCAAATGCCAACAGATCTCCCAGCCCTGTGGGTCCAAGCTGTCCTAGAGAGGGAGCATGACTAACATTGACTTGCTGGCTGGCTGCACAGACCTTGCAAACAGAGCAGCAAAACCAGCAGCATCTGCAGACTCCTAGTTCATTTGTATGTGCCTCAGTGACCTGAGCAGAACTCTCCAGTTCCATCATGCAAAGCCAAATGAGTACTTCGTAAATCCCACCTGAGTGTGGGCAGATAAACAATGGAGAAATGAAGAGGAAGGAGAGTGCTAAAGGGGAAAACCAGTGCCTGTGGGGGGGGGGTGTGGTGGAGATACTCAACTCCAGACTATTTACTGGCAAGAGAAGGCAGACAAGCAGCATGGTCTATCAAGACTTCATGTCTCTAGCTATATAATGTATATATAATCTGAAATATTCACCACTGCTTCCATTGCTCATCACACAGAGGGTAATTCACCATACCCAAGGGCAGGGACATAAAATGAGGTGGAGTTGTACAGAATGACCAGCTCTTAGCCCTACATTCCCTGCTCCAGTCACACTCTGCCAGGATGACTCCTGGGCAGGGGCATGCAGTGTTGTGCCATACAGGATATGGGAGCTGAAAGATCATCTCTATTCCTGTCTTTGGCAGGGTCTGGTTACTACACATCTCTGCCAGTTCCCTCTACCTGTGAAACAAGGATAACTGTGCTTAGCATCTTTTTCCTGCAGATTGCAGAGTACTTTTTAAAAAGAGCCAGGTGTGGGAAATTGCTGGTAGGAAGCACCATAAAAAACCCCTCTAGGTGAAAATCTAAAGTATAGCAAACTTACTAAACCAGGATGTAGCCTTTCAGCTGCACCAACCCTGTAGTTTCTCTTCTCCTCTAAAGTTAAATTGAGGCAATTTTCATGAATACATTAAATTGGCATGAAAAACTAAGAAGGAAGAACAGCTTGTTTCTGCTTTGGAAGTGCTTCCCTCCTGGCCTCTTCAGATTTCTTGCCAGTATCCAGTATCTTCTTCACTTTCAACTTACCTTCAGTGTTATCACACATCCTAATTGCAAAGAAAAAAAATCATCTGTAATAATTCAGCCCTCATTTCGGGGTCACTTAAAGGAGATTTCATCTGCTCACCACAACACAGCTGAAGACTCTAGATTATTCATGTGCTGGTTGGGTGAAACTAAGGTGCTCATCTAATGGGAGTATTCCCAAGAAGGAGCTGGGAGACTGAGGACAGGGTGGTAGGGAGAGCACAAAGTAAAATGAGATCATCATGGGGGGGGGGGAGGGAACCAAGGAGGACTTGGAACCATCTCCTTTTAATGCAAGGCAGGATTCTACTGTACTGAAAGTACTGACTGGCTGCCTTCCCAGGTAAAACCATTGCTTGAAAGAGAGAAAGAGTCAACTCCAGCCTCAAGAAACCTCCCTGCTGAGGCAAAAAAGTTATTTCAGATGATGTATTGAACCCTCCATGACTAGAAAAAGAGAAGGGAATGCTGCCTCTGTGTCAAGCCAACACCTAGGAAATACAGAAAGATTCAGGCACATTTTTCAGCAGATGCTGGCAAAGGGGAGAACATCACATCCTCTTCTCCAAGGGGCTCCAGCTCCACTTCAGAATAGAGTAACACAGACCAGACCAACATGCTCAGCATTTGGCACAGGGGTGATGCAAAATACTTCAGAGGAACCTGCAGGGACTCCCCTCACCTTGTTCTCTCTGAAAGATTCACCTTTTTCATGTTCATCTCCCTCCCCAGCAGGAACCGGAGCCTCCTGGAAAGCCCTGTCCACTGTGGGCAGGCCCCAGTGATGGGGCTGGTCTGGAGCCAGAAAGGTTTCTTTGTGAGCTCAGAGACTTCCTGGGCTCTGAGGGAGGCACAGCAGAGGTGCTAGCATTAACCAACCCCGGGTCAGGTCTGCTCTGAGGGTTTGGTGAAGTTACCTTTGCAACTAATGACCTTGTGTCAGGGGTGGGGGAGAGGAGTGCTAGTTAGTGCCCTTCATTTGATCACAGCAGATTGTGGCTGTGAACCCAGGGCAGATTTCATCTTCCATCACCTAACAAATGCTCAGATTTTCTTAAAGAGATGAGAAGGACCTGTATTCTCTGAGAGAGAAAAAATACTTATCTCTATATATACACACACGTGTCTCTCTGTAGTAAGTGTATATATATAGAATATACATATACATTCACACACTTGCCAGCTTCCAAAGCAGAGGATGACAACATGTTTTCACAGAGTACACTTGATGAAAGGGTCTTGTGTTAGTGTTAACAGTAGAGAAAATTTCATCTTGAAACTAAAGGAAAGAAGGAAAAAATAAAAATAAAAAAGAGAGCTTTGTTCCTTTACCATGCCTGAGGAACCTAACTATAGTGATGAGCAAGATATAAAAACCCCAGACAGCAAAGCACTGTTCTGGAGACCACAATATGCATAAAAACTCCTGCAAGCCCTTGTTAAATGTTTGTACCCTTCTACCCTACAGCCCAGACCTCTGGGGTGCAATTTTCAGGAGACAGAAAGATTTAATGCTGCCCTGGTTGGAATAACTCCCTGGATTCTTGCTGCAGAGATTGTCATCACAGTGTGTTCCTCTGGTTTATTATATTAATAAGCAGAGTCATTCAGCACTCAACATGATGTGGCTATTTGACTTGCACACAACTGTGTCCCCAAGCTGTGGCAATACAGAGACCTCCTCCTGCCACTTCCTGCAAAAACACTTTGTTGTTTTGGGGTAAAACATCTACAGCTACTAACAAACACAGAAGCACACGCAGTGGGTTGGCCATGAGCATGTAGGCAGAGGTAAGGGTTGCATTTACCCCCAGTCACCTCCAGTTTCTCCCACTCCCTCAGGATGCCAAGGTTGTCCTGCAGCTCCGAGCCCTCCATCCCACTCCTACCTCCACCTCATCTGCTGTTGAACCTCTTCTTCACTGATTAAAGCTAAACAAGATTAGAAAATAAAAGGCTATTAAAATACTAGAAAAAAGCCTAACCTATGAACAAAGCTCTCCTTGCTGAAAAAAACAGCATTATCCTCCTTATTCTTGCCCAAAATTGCATGAACTTCCCTATTACCTCTACTTACTGCTCCCTGCATGGATTTCCCCAGCTGGGAAAGGCATGTTTTGTTTCTGCATACCAGGCAGCACTGCCTGCACAGCTGCCAGAAGATGCCCCATGCACAGCACTGGTAGTGCCACATGTTTCTGGGGTGCTTGGTTCAAGCACAAGCAGAAAGGAGACTGAGTTGCTGCTGCTGTTATCCACATGTACTCAATGCAGGAAAACCCCAGCTGATTTTCTGCTCCCCTTCCCATAAAGGCTTCTGGGGTTTTATTTCTTTAAGATGTTGTGCTGCAGAGGTTTTATGCCATGTAAGTGATGGATATTGTTTATGTACTGATTATGTCAAACCCAGCTGTTTACCTTTGCTAGGACTGCAATGATATTAACAGTAATTGTAAGAATAAATTGGGGAGAAAAACAACAGGAACTTTCCAGTTTGCTTTTCAAAACTAGAGCACTGCCAAGAGTGATTTGCCCTCAGACAAGTCACGTGTAGCCACTTAGTTTAAAAATCAACCGAGCTTGTCCATGCATGGAAAGCAGACTGCTCTGTAGGGTTCTGGGCAGAAACAGGTCCCAAAAGGTTCAGAATTCAGTCTAGCCACATCTTCCTTATTTATCACCACCTGCTTTAGCTACTGCAACACCTGGATCTTCCCAGCTGCCAAAGATCCACATAACACTGACACCAAACATGCAGAACAGGGTCAAACAGTCAAGAAGGACATGCACATGGACCAGCACCTCTCCTCCTTACAACAGGCTCACTGTCCCACATATAAAAACACTGCTATGGACTAAACCTTTTGGAAGGTACCCATTTTGCAGCTGGAGTAACCATTGCCCAGCCCTCCACACAGTTCCCCTGCTCCTCCTCCTCTCCCTCTATTGCAGGCAGATGCCAGGCCATGGAAGTTATTCTTTCATTTACAGCATCTGGCTCCTTGGCAGACTCCTCAGGCAATTATGTCCATAGCTTTAAAGCTATCTCTAGCTCTGCTTCATGCATTTGCTGCTTTTGCCTTGTAGCAGTCTCTTCTCATCTTCCCTGCCCATCTTTCTCTTGCCCTTAAAATACAGGAATTAGACCATTCACCTCTCCCTCTAATTAGGAGCAAAAATAAATGATACCCTATGCTATTCTTTAAACACAAGCACTTGTTTTGCTTTTACAGCCACATTCAGAAGGCCCTGGGCACTCTCTTGGTCTTGAAGGATCATGTACTTGGAGTCACTTGCAACCACTGAGACAGCCTGGACAATTATACCTCCTTACAAACACAGCCATTTCTTAGGGGGGATGGGGATGTATTTCTGCCTGCATACCTCCTCTCACCAGCTGCACTCTGAATCACTTTCTTTGCCTGCAGACAAAAGGCAGAGAAACATCCACTCTGGAAATCTTTACCTGAAAAGCTTCTGAGTGAACAGGCTCTCTCACAAAGAAGGGCACAGCCCTACCTTAAAACAAAAGGTGAGGGGGCAGAAATCCAGGAGCCCCAAAGACCCCTCCTTTGGGAGGTGGGAAGGATTTTGCATTTCCTGCCAGTGAAAGCCTGTAGATAAAAGGTGAGGGACAACATAGGTCCTGTCCCTCATCATCAGCCTGAAGTGACCACCTCCTGGGATAAGAAGATAAGCTGGTGCTTGATCTACTTTTTCTGATTAAAGCTGCCAACCACAGGGTGGTAACCTCCAGACACCACTAGCTGGCACAGCATTCCCATCAGTGACCCCTGAGCAAGCACCAGGTGAGGCTTTCCAAAAGAAATCCCAAACCACACCGTCCCAAGGGCACAGAGTCACCACTCTGGGGCATCACAGCTTAGTAACAGCAGAATACATTTGGTGGAGAGCCAGCTTTTAAAGAGGCATTGAAAACCAACCAACTTGACACAGTATCAGCAGGGGATGCTTCACGGAAGCAGCACCTTTGCCAGCTCCACAAGTCACAAGCTGCAAATGTTCCGGAAACACACCCACCCTGGTAGCTCCTGAGCTCCCAAAATGCTCTCTGGGAGGAGGCAGTGACAGGCTGGCTATTCATCACTGCTTCCACCATCGCTGGCTCAGTGCCCGGAGCACAATGAATTGGCCTGGCTTACAAGAGCATACATCCAACTGGATGGTGCTTCTCTGTCTCAAAAGAAACCACAAGCCCTCATCCTAACTCCCCCAAGGAAAGGCTCATGTATCTCCAAACTTGGGCAATGTACAGCCATAGCCAACAGCCATGATGGGAAAACCCATCAAGTGACTCTTTTCCAACACTTTCAGCACAGACACAGCTTAAACCTTTTCTACCTCTGTGCAAATGCACACAGTCTCCACCATGAAGGACAGAAGGACGTGCACTGACTGTTGGACAGACCACAAGTGGTTGTCCTGGAGTGATTAAAATTTAAGAGTGTACGTCATGTTCCCTTTTGAACTTTTGAATTTGGATATGGACACTGTTTCTTTAAAAGAAAAGACTCAGTGGTTGAACTATTTCCCCCCCGTCCAGAGACGCCGCGATGATGGTTTACGTCTGCGCGTGTGCGGGGTTCCATTTTTCTTTCTTATCAGTTTCTCGGCTCCTCCCGGCAAATTCTTTCATGGGCGAAAGAAGGAGGAGGAGAAATAGTTCAACCACTGAGTCTTTTCTTTTAAAGAAACAGTGTCCATATCCAAATTCAAAAGTTCAAAAGGGAACATGACGTACACTCTTGAATTTTAATCACTCCAGGACATTGGTGCTGCCATGGCATTTGCAAGGATCACAGCAGGCACTATGTTGATTTAACAGCGCCATTGGCTTGAGTAACTGATGCTTGTGATGGACAGGTCAAGGAGAAGGAATGCTCTCCTCCCTTGGGCAGGAGGGAATTCAGATGCTCTATCAATCCCCAGTCTCAGCATCCAAAGGCCCCATCTGGAGTATGGAGCAAACAGAGTGAAAGTGGTGCTTCCTCAGCACAATGGGTGCAACAGGACTGGGCTGCAGTCCCTCATGGCATTAGCACTACCTCCATCTATCCTTTCTGCTCCAGAGCTGCCCAGAGCCCTGCTACAGGGTCACAGAGAGCATTCCTCCCGGGTGGGTAAGGACTCAGGGAAGCATTTATCCTTTTTGAAGGAATAAGCC
Organism: Bucco capensis; assembly: GCA_013396975.1. Classification (NCBI taxonomy): domain Eukaryota; kingdom Metazoa; phylum Chordata; class Aves; order Piciformes; family Bucconidae; genus Bucco; species Bucco capensis. Next base: position 134,405 of record VWZO01020250.1, on the reverse strand, counting down.
CATAAAGAGAAAAGTGCAACAGATCTCCAAGCATTTAAACACATTTCCATAACTGTTTGCAATGATTCTCAGGCAGCAGCCTTCATTAAGCTAGAGCTGAAGCTGAGAACACCAACTAGCAGCAGTTTAAAAAAAAAAGGGAAGGAAGTACAGCAGTTCTCCCCAAACAAGGATTACTGGCTCAGCCTAATCTTTTCTGCCTGGCTTTACTGGCAATGAAGGCAGGCTCCTGCTCCAGGAAGGTGGAGGGCACAGTTGGGTCCTCCCAAGCAGCCAGTGCAGACCCAAGCTGGCTGCCTGTGGTTGCACAGCATCATTGGGCTGCCTGGGGAGCACTGATGTAAAATGTGGCACTTCCTCCTCACATGCAATACCATAAAAGCAAGGAAAGGAAGGAAAAAGAGAAACTCTGGTGGACACCTCTCTCTGTTCCTCAACCCCCAGGGGCAGCTGGAGGAGGAAGGTACAGCCATGAGCTCCTGCCCAGCAGGTCCCAGCTCACACCCACTTTAGAAGATGTTTGAGCTATATTAAATCACATGGCAAATGAAAATTACTCTTTTTTTTTTCCCCCATTAATTCTGTATTTTGGCAAATTCCTTTAGTTTTATGCTGCACAAAACAGTTCTACCTGTGGACCACAGCAGCATGGCTTTGCTGCATCCCCACTGCTCAGCTCCACCACAGATCTGCTTTCTACAGCAGTAAAATTATTTATCCAGTTTTCCTTCCCACAGACTTTACCTGCTCAGCCTCCATATAAACTTTGTCATGTTTAGCCTCAGACTGGCAGCAAAAGCACTCACCAGTGCAAACCACAGAACAGAAAAGATCAAATCATCTGTTTAAAGGGCAAGTGTTAAGGTTTTGGGTTTTTTTTTCTAGTAAGGGCCAGGAGCAAATTTTTGAGCAGAGAGATCTTAACCAGGCATTTATCCTGAGAAAGAAAGTAGGAAAAGGGGAAATTATTGGCTTTTCATTGTTTGCCACACTCTCAGTATTGAAACAAAGTCAGAGGACTGCCAGAAGTTCTCCTTTGATCCCAGTGAGTATCATTCTCATAAACATTTCAAATCTACAGGGAGAAAAATCCAAAACCCCAGACAAATCTTTCCATTGTGATTCCACAGTTAAATAGATAAACAACAAAAGAAATCCTCTTCCTCTACATACAAGACTTTGCCATTCAAGCTAGGCACAAAAGCTTTTTAGAAATCATCCTGCTGGGGGGAGGATCCAGAACTGGACCAGCAAAAGCCAGGCTTGAAGATGTGCATCATCAGCCCAACATCATCACTCACAGGGAGTTAGAGACATTAAAAAAGAAAGATAAAAAAAAAAATCTATATATATATAAAAAAGATTCTACATCAGGAACCAATTTACTTCTGCTGCTCCACAGAGCAATCATGCCCCAGGACCTGCAGCTAAATGGCTGGAGCTCACGTAACTGGAACAGCAAAGGAAGCAGCAGAGAACTTTAATGGCTTATGAAATTCAATTGAAATTGATGGCTGGAGAAGTGAAACATTTAACACCTTACCTGTTTAATGTCAGCACGTGCACGGACACACGGACACCTACGTGGACTAAAAATGTAGGAGCTCATCTTGCACTCAGGTGTCCATGAGCCCCACAGCACCCTAGAGAAGGAGGCAGCACCCTCCTACAGTAACTTAAACAACAGAGAAATATTTTAACACCTCCAGATCCTTTTCCACTGGAACCTTTAATATAAGAATCTCTCTGTTGTGAAAATGGCAATATATTATTGTGACCTGCCCTGTCCACTTGTCTGAAAGATTAGAAGCCTCCTTCTGCATTTCCTCTTCAGCTGGAGTAGGAACTCATAATCCATCCCTGCTCTTTCAGAAGACTTTGAATAAACTGTTTGCAGCTGATGTACTTTTCCAACACGGAGCTCTTTTGTTATGAAGCCTGTCTCTGATGAACAATAGAAAAATATTGTTGACAGGGGTGTACTTTTCCATCAACTCAAAAATATCATTTTGCAGAATATTTTCACAGCTCAGCAGAAGGTGGAAAGAAAGACAATATTATGACTACGTGAGAAAGGAAAAAAATAATACATTATAATTGCCTTGCAGTAGGTTTTAGTTGGTTTTCATTTGCTTAACTGAGGTTCTGGACTAGTTAGAGCCCTTCGGGCTTTGTAAAAACTCATGTTGGTCTAAGATTAACCTGGGTAAAACATTCAGAATTTGGCCAAAGAACTTTAGCAATGCTTCCACTCACACAGCAACAACAAGAACCACCACTAAGCTTAACATTATTACTTTTAAGTGCTCCCAGGTGCATGGTCACTTCGGATGCTTTGGGATGATTCACTCGGATGCAAGGAAGGAACTGCCATGTCCTAGCAAGCATCACCATATCATTTATGGAGCAAAGAGAGGCACACAGATGCTGTGACTTCCAGAAGGACCAAAACACCAGGAACCAGCTCACTGGAGTATCCCTCACCACCATGCCCTGGGAGCAGGCAGGGGATGTGTTCATATGGGCACTTCACACAACCACAACGTAACTGAGCTCGCTCTGGTGTGCTGTACCAGTTGATTCATGGGGAGGCTTTGATGTGCAAATTAATCATTATAACTTTTAATTGAGCTAATGTAAGCATCATATGTTGCTAATTACACAATGCAGGGGGAAAAAATATTGCAAATGAATTTAACTGCTTCATCTAATCAGGATCGCAAGTTGCGTTTTAATTACAAATTGTTGTGTAGCAGCAAAGCATCTGCTGCAATCCAACAACTCTGGTCCCAAAGCAAAGTCCCACTGTGTCTCACTCAGTCTCCAGCTCCATTCATCACAGCCCCTGCCTCCCCCCAAAAGCCAGGCCAAGCCAGCACCATGGGCCCAGGTGGCTGCAGCCTTGGAATGGCACAGCAGGTGCATCCCTCCAGGGGCAGTGGGGACATGCCACCTGCACCTGGCTTGCAGAAATGTCCATCCTTAACACTTCTCCCCGGCAACTTCTGGAACAAGTGCTCCTTGTGGACACCTTGGAGCTTGCCATGTTCAAACTCCACCATTTGTAGCCCCTCTTTTATTGTGAGTGACCATTTCATCCCACAGAGGCAGAAATCTTTGCATTCTTCCTCCAACTCAAATTCTGTCAACTCACATAAGGAAGATTCAAGCAGTGCCTTTGGAGCCTGTTTCCTCTATGTCCTTACAGTTAAGGGAAAAGGAAAAATAGCAAATGCATGAAAAAATGAGATTAAAAATAAAAAAAAAAGGCAAATCAAACACGGGCTCACAGAGTTTGTCATCTGAGGAAATGCCTGGAGCAAGGCTTTACAACCAAATTAACATCTCTGTATATTGTGGGATTTAAAGGAGACACTGATACAGGCAAGCAGCTATAGCATAGCAAGGCACCTGCACAAGGCATCACCTTGAGAAGGTATTACTGTGAGGTAAGTGACAATGACAATGTTCAGTGTCCAACTGCACCTACGGCAAAGAAAAACATCCACTTGCCAACAACTCTGCTGGTAACTAACTAGAGAGTTTCAGGGAGGAAAGAACATCTCTGAAATGTTATGGCAGATGTGTGGTATCTAAAAAGCAAAGGTAATCTATATTTTCTTACATTATGTTTTAATTTGGTACAGCTTCTATTTGTCAAAAGGAGAAGAAAAAAGCCCCACAGACTCTGACCATATCAATGTGCTTTACATTTTGGCAGTTATCCACATTAAAGCAAAAACCTGCAGTATTTTTGATTTTTTTTCTTTTTGGTAACACCAGGGGGCTGATTACTGTGAAATGATCTTAGGTTTCTCCTACTAAGTGGACAGATGGATTGCTACTTTTGCAACTCCTTTTTCACAGCGTTGAATTCATTTGCTGGTGGAAGCCTCCAGTCCAGCACTCCCCAGCAACACTGCTCTCTTCACACTCACCATCTCCCTTCCCAGCCTGAGGCTGGCTTATGGAAGAGGTTCCCTGCATGATACAGGGATGGACACACACCCCAAGCCAAAGGATGCACCCAGCCAACATGGGTACCACTGGAATCCTGCACCTCTCTCATGCCCACTCTGGGGGAGAGGGCATGGCACAGGCACACCAGAGTCCCACACCTGGCTTTTTTGTGCCAAGGGAGATGTTTGTGATGCTACAAACATCACCAGTGCTAGCCACATCAAGAATGAGATCTCTCCAACACCTCAGTAAGCAAGCTGGAGTTTAAAGGTTCTGCAAGGTGATAAGGAAACAAAAAGCATTGCTAGATAAACCCCACCTCCTTAATGACTTTTTAAAAGAGAAATTCTACAAAGTGGAAACTGAGACTTTTGCCTCTGAACTTCACCCCTGCTGCCCTCATGAACTCGGGGAGCTCATTCACTGCAGTAAGCAACTCAGGAACACTCATGAACATTTTGGGTCTCTGGCCAGCAGCTGTTGTATTCACAACCCATCATTCTCACAGGCAAAACACAGCTGTTCGGGAGAAAAACTTGGAAGAAATTCTTCATTGTGCAGGGAAGGGAATTGCTCATTCAGAAGGTGCTTTTTAGGAACCAATCTTCCAAACAGACACTGCCTGCTGTTGGGCATCATCCTGCTGCAGCCCAGGGACTGCAGCCCCTTTAAGATGAGAGACAGAAGGAGGAAACACTCCGTTTGATCCGAGGAAGTGAAAAAAACCCATGAAAAGCAAACTGCCAGCCCCAGGAATGACTAAGCACAGAGCCAGGGAAGGCAGGCACTGGGCTGGCAAAGGCAACTGCACAGCACACATTCCTGGGTCTATGCCAGCTCTGAAGGTATGCAGGACAGAAATGTCATCTCTGGGCTAGGGAGGGGGAACCCAAACATAAAAATAAGGACCCGATTCTTTAGCAAGCCACATGAACTGCCTACAAGTGCTGTTTCCAAGTGATCCCATCCATCCCTATCTCCAGCTGATGCACAGATAGTGATACATGGGTCAATAATAGTTTATCTACAGACGTGTCGACCTATCTCTCAGCTGCTCTCAGACAAACCTTTTACAATAGCCACTTACTTTAACCCTGAATTATCTGCCTCTGCTTATCTTCAGGAAGAAGCAGCACAACAGAGGGGGGGAAAAAAGCAGGCAATTCCCTGTGATCTGAAAGCTCACTTTCTAAATCAAATCAATTTCTCTAACGTAATTTGCCTAATCTAAATCACTGACCCATGCATTTTCTCACAATCCTTGACAAGAGCTGCACCAATTGAAGCAAAGCTAAAACACTTCAACCAGACCAATTCATAGAAGTCTTTAGAGGAATTCTTTCATGGCTGTAATTAATTCTTTAAGTACCACAGTGGGATGCTCTGAATTCAAACCCAGTCCAAGGAGTAATGATTATACTAATGGGAGAAGCTGTGCAGTAAATAAATGCAAGTGCCCTGCTGAAAGAGGTCTTTTTCAATAGGAGACTGCCATTCAGGGAGATAACTGTGTTTTGGAGATAATAACTTGGATGATGAAGTCCCAGAGACTGGAGAGTCTGACACAGCAATTCCCAGAGCCTTCACACCTACCTGGGCTGAGCATTTTGACAGATACCCATTTGAGCTGGGACTGCTCCTGCTTTCAGCCCTTTCCTCACCATGGCCACAGTCCCACCACCATCATACCTCAGACACAATCCATGTAGCCAGCTGAAAGAGCAGCAACCCAGGGCCAATTGAGCCTGGCCAGCAGCAGAGCCTCTCCCCACCTAACCTTCAGCTGAAGCTACACATTAGGAGCAGCCAGGAGAGCTGCCATATCTCAGCAGCATTAAGGGCATTAGACCACAGACATGGAGGAGGGCTGAGGGCTTCTGAGCCATGACCCAAGTCCCACTTGTGTCAGATGAGGCTCACTGCTGGGGTGTGGAATCTGCATCTTGCAGGCTTTGGGCCAGGGGCCAGCTGCTGATAGACACTTGCACTTGGCTTTACTGGCACTGCTGGCCACAGCTGGGCCAGTGGGGACTGTTGTGCAGCAAGCCAGCAGGTGTGAGGACAGAAAACCTAGAGGAGTTTGGGAAACTAGCTAGAAGTTTGCTGGTTGGTGTTGGAACCAAAGAAATGACTTCTCTTTGACTTTCCCCTTTTGTTAATTGGCTAAATGTAATAAAGCCTTCTAATGAATTTAATGTGTTGGGCTGCAATATGCTCAGAGAAAGAGAGGAAGATATTTTAACTCTGGATGAGCAGGATGCTTTGATAAGACATCGCTGAAGCTGCAACCAGGAGCTGATACTTGTCAAACCCCTGTATCCTCCAGGGCTCAGAGCACACCTCAGTAATCTCATTATGACACCAATAGTGCTGCAAATACAGAGGGATTGTGGTGAACTAAGGTGCACAACATGAATATTTGGGTTTTAAAAGGGCACCTGCCTTCAAAATATAATCCCAGACCCCAGCTTCATCCAACACCTCTGCTCTCCCTGCCCTGGGGACCCTCTTGAGAACAATGGGAGAGCACAGACCACATCTTCCACGGTGCCCATGCTCTTCTCTAAAGCCCTTTGAGATCTATAGATGAAAGAATGATGAAAGATTAATATTTGAAAGGGAAAAAAAAATGCCTCACCTGCAATAAAATTCATCCTATCTTCCATTTTTCTCTTGCTTGCTTCTCTTCTTTGTGCCTTTTTTGCACCAATACTCATCCTAATAACTTTCAGTGGGCTACTCTAAGCAAAAGACAGGAAATGAGTAACTGAGTTGCATTTAAAAATAAAAGGAAAAAAAAAGGAGGAAACCTTTGTATATTCATTTTCCTAGCTGTCAGAGATGAGGATTTAATAATGTTAGTAACTAAGCTACTCCATTATTTCCAAACACCTTGGAGGAGAATGTCTTAGTGGGAGATGAATTAGATAGTGCCACTGTAACTGCTTTCTGAGTGCTTTCAGAGCATAATCTATGGCTCATCACCATGTGCATTTCAAGTCCTTGCCCTTTATTCTCCAAATAACCTCCAACTGTAAATGTATTTACATTCCAGACTCAGCTCCTCCTTTTGACCATTTCCCACTCACTGTTTAAGCATTTGTCCTTGCTTTGCAGATTTGCCTGGGTTCAGTTTTGGATGGGTGAGACGAATGGAAAGTTGTGGTTTCAGGTCATCCAATAAATGATGGAACAAAGCAGAGAAGGAAAACGTAGGTGGAATATGCCAGAGGTCTAGGAGGCTGTGAAACACTGTGCCAAGGGAAGCAGCAGAAGTCCTGCTGCCTCCCTCACTGAAATTCAGCCCTGCTTGGGAACAGCCTGTACCCAACAGCCATCAGAGATGGGAAAGGCAGCTCATTCGCCAACTCTTCCAGCTTCAATTCCCATCTTTTGGGGATGGTTGAGGCACACTGGCCTTCAAGCTTGTCCTGACAGAGCTCTGCTGCTTCCAGAGAGCTTTTACCATCCTCTCTGGATGCCTCTGTTGCAATATTTTTTAACTGCTGTTTCACTGTGCAGGTTTGTGTTGTGTCCTCTTCACACTCAATGACAGCCAGCAGGACTGTCTGTGTTTAATCATTCCTCTACCCTAGCTCTCTAAGTGCCTTTCAAAACCACCAGTGACATTTCAGACTGCTGTAGACCCTCAGTCAGAGCACTGAGGGCTGGTGGCTGGTGTGTCTCACCACACTGAGCACTCACACCAGCCAAGGGCTTGCCCAACACACACATCCAGAGCAGCTCCTTCCAAAACTCACCTCAGATTTGCTCCTTTTTCAGTCAAAACATCTGGATACCAAAGACAGCAGCTACCAACTATTTGACAAATTTCTAATTACTGCTCCTTGCATAGATACCTGCTCCATCTGCTCAAGGGTTCCCTTCTAAGCTGCATGGACATTTTAAGCTGCATGGGGGTTTTTTGGTGCAAGTTTCATCTCTTATTTTGTTTTGAGCTGCAGCATAAGTGTTTGTTTCAAGAGCTACAGTATCCATTAAGCAGCTCTCCTTCCCCATTGTGGCAAAGGTCTTGCTGCTAAGCAAAAGCTGTGACTAATTGACAACAACTCCTAAATTGAGCTATAAAATAGTTGTGTCTGTCACTCATGCAAACAGCTGGCTTTGGCAGCCCAACTGCTAAATAATGTAAAACAGTTCTTTTTTCTGACTCAAGGAAGGATCCTTTATGAAAGGAATGAAAGTCTCTGGTGCTACAGAGCCATGCCCTGATCATGCCTGTATTTTAAAAATTCTAACATTGCCCATAAAATTCATAAGTAGCATAAAGCCTATTCCTTCCCCTACTCTCCTTATCAGAAAAACTGGATTTAAATCACCTCCTGGCAGGTTTATTGCAGGGCCCACAAGCAGATAAGGTCCTGTGCACCAGCCCTCTGCACTCAATGGGAAATAAATCTCTGCTTTGCCATCTGGTTTTGAAATGTTCCCATACAAGCAAAATAAAAAAACCTCAAAGATATCTGCACCTCTAATTTAATCTTCTGAAGGATTTTATTTCTTGTAATGAGGATGCCATTTCCCCTCCCTCTAGCAGAAATGTTTCTTCTCTCCAGGCTGACTTCCTGCAGAGCTCCCTCAGCCTGTGACCAAACTCTCCCAACATTGTGTATTTAGGGCACATGTTACTCCTGTGCAGGCAAATGGGCTTGGGATAGGGACAGCTGTTTGCCCAAAGGCACCATCTCCTACACCACCCATGGTCTGGTCCTAGTAGGAACAGCATCTTTGTAACCTCCTGAGCCCCTTGGCATGGCAAGAGTAAGGATTTTGGTCCCTGCTTCTCCGTTTAACCCCAGTTTGGATTGCATCAGCAGGGTTTTCCCAGCGTTTCCTTCCATTCCAGGCAGCTTTGTGGCATTGTCTCTGATGTCAAGCCAGAGCTGCCTGACATTGGTGACTTTACACCATACCTCTGGGCCCCTGTACAGTCTTTAACCCAAAGGCAGCAGAGTGCCCTGGGGCACGAGGACATGGCCATGCAACAGCAGAGCCCTGAGCATCCTCTCCCCAGGATTTAGAATCTTTATCACTAGAAGCTCATCATTCTGCTGTTGCAGGTCTCCTCCTCCATTGGAACAGCTCTCAAGGGCCAGCTGGTGCAGGCGCAGGGAGATGAGCAGAACATGCAGTTTCCAGTTAATCTACTCAGCAGACAGCAGCCTCATGGAAATTCCTCTGCTCCTGGCTACTCCTCACCCCTCAGGGCATCCCCTCTGCTTCACCCCTGACTATTATCATCACCAAAAGAAAAAAAAACCAAACACAAAAAACAGAGCTAAAACAATCAAATGCTACCCTTCATTTTTCTCACCTTGCCTGAAGTTGCGAGAGACAAGATCGGACACAATTGTCACTTCTGAAATCATCTCCTGTGACAGGCAAATTGATCAAGTGAGGAGGTTAGGCTGCTTTTGAGCTTGGACAAACTGATTTTTCCATGAAATATGGTGTTTACATTGCTTCCCAATAGCCTGTTGAAATATCCATACCTATTGCCATTTCATCACCAAAATTTGGAAGAAAGAACATTTGGAGGAAAAAATAAATAAATTTTTCAAAAAGGAAAAAAAGTATGTGCTCAAATCTGGAGCACATCATAAATTCATGAAGCTTTCTGAATGCTGTCAGAAAACAAACACGTTTATGTAAACCAAGAGAAGCTGAAAGTGTACTGCAAGAGAATTTCTGGATAGTGTGGAAGATGCGTTAATATTTACATTACACCTGAGACTCAAGTCCATCGTGCGCTGTGCAAACAGGGAAGTCCTTCCACGTTGAATTTACCCTCTGCAGACACTCCAAGCAGCACATGCATCACCTCCCATTGCAACACTCTACATCACAGAGGGGAATGGAAACACCCAGGGAAAGCCAAACACTGAGTGACCCCTGCCCAGCCCTGGAGGTATCTCAGAGGATCTCTTTGCTTGTAATTGCTGCCTGCCCATCCTCACGTGGGAATGGCTACCTCAGAAATGCCAGCTGGGAAACTCCTGTTAGCAGGAAATCAAAGCATCTCCCACGACATCTAGAGCACCACATGGTAACTCACACTTCCCAGCCACGCTTAACGCGAGAGGATCTGACAGCCGCAGTCGGGAAAGTGTCTCTGGCACCATGCTGTGCCAGCACATCTGCTGAGCCACTGACAGGGCTAACTGCTACGCCAACAAATCAACTCACCTCTTGTCATTAGCAAACATTTGGTATATTTAGGCAGGGGGAGAATCACAGAATGTTAGGGGTGGGAAGGATCCTCTAGAGATCATCTAGTCCAACTCCCCTGTCAGAGCAAGGTCACCTAGAGCAGGTTGCACTAGATTGCACCGAGATGGGTTTTGAATGTCTCCGGAGACAGAGACTCCACCACCTCTCTGGGCAGCCTGTTCCAGTGCTCTACCACCCTCAAAGGAAAAAAGTTCCTCCTTGTGTTTAGATGGAACTTCTATGTTCAAATTTGTGCCTATTACCTCTTGTCCTATCACTGGGCACCACTGAAAAAAGACCAATCCCATCCTCCTGACACCCACCCTTTAAGTATTTACAGCTACCTTGCTGAGCAAAACACATTGCTTGGTGGAACCACCTCTTCACTGTGGCAAAGCACCTGCTTCTCTTCAGCCTTAACTGCTGCAGCTGGAAAGTGCAGCACCATGCATGTTCATGACCCAATGCTGTGAGTAATGATGCACTTTGCTTCCTCCAGCTTTCAGCAAAGGGACCCTCCTGGGACAGCAGCCAGCATGGGTGTCCAGAGCAGCCTGGCTTCAAATCACACTTCTGAGGAGCTACAGAGATGAGTAGAAGGACCCTGGCTCAGTGTGGGGTCACCAGGGTGGATATCTCCATCCCATTGGCACCAATGGCAAAACCCTACATAGCCTAAAACCCTCCATGGCCCAAACCAGTGCCACACTCCATGATGCACAGACTGCTCTCTCCAGGCTCTTTGAAAACAGGGAGTGCTTGCCCAGGGATGCTGTGCACACCAGGCAGGCTTCTGCCTGGGCTCAAAGAGTGACAAACCTACAATAGCAAATCCATTCAGCAATTAAATAAATGGATGTGATATGACAAATTGGTAAATCCTTCACCCAAAAATCCATCCTGAGACACAAATCATGTCCCAGTCTCAGTGACCTTCTGCTCTGACCTCCTACAGCTGCTCCTGGGTTTGTACCTTCCTCGCCACGCTAAGTTGCTTTAAACACAGAGATAATAGGGGTTAGAGTGAGAGGCTTGGAACACCTATCATTCCCAGCAATAAAATACAGCAAATTAATTGCACTTCATTGATTTTTTTTTTTAATGTAACTATTTTGGCATTCAAACCTCAATCAAGAGACTCTATTGATCAGCTGAAGAGTCAGGTGTCAGTGAATGGAGCTCAATGACCAAGCCTGGCAAATTGAAGAAAATAAGCAAAACCCCAAAATAGTGAGTGATGTGGACTTCCTCATTTCAAACACATGAAGGAGGCTGCAGCATTGCCAACAAATTTCTGAAGAGAAAAATGCTGTGCACAAGTCACACAGTTGCCTCCTGCATTCCCAGAGTGCCCAGTGCCAATTGCAGCAGCAAGGCATAAATCCAGAGCAGCTTCACTGACTTCAGAGGAGCTGCTCGAGATTTATACTGATGGGAAGTAAAATCAGACTATCTGAAAGATATTGCTCTAATGGGTGCTGGAGCAGGAGGCAGTATCATAATGTCAGACCCACCCCACTACCCCCCAAATCATATCAGTTTGGATGCTCATTGCATAGAATATTGAGATCTGCACTATTGTGGGGGAAATAACCCACATTTCAACAGTTTGTATGAACACATTGTACAAATCTACTGTACAGCAGATAATACAGGTCTTTCCTTTTTGTTCCTGAAGAGCCTCTGTATAAGAAGTGCCTCCATATTATGGAGAATGATACAGGGACACATCATAAAATAAGCATAATGTCTCTCCGCCCACACCTCCCTGGAGCCAGAGTCGAAAAGCAATTCACAGGTCCTTCCTCAGAAATCATGACAGCCCAAGCACATCACACAGGGGCTGAAGGAGTTGGTTTGGTCACTAAGCTTTCCACCCCTGTTCCCACACTGCCATACCCCTCACAATCAGCAGCCAGGTCTCCACCTTCCTGTGCCTGCCCATGGGAGCGAGCCACTGGGATAGGGTCAGGCAAGAAAACAAAATCTTCAGGTAATTCATCCAGGTCATTCACAAGATACCTATTCATATAACCTCGGAGACAGCTCTGCCATCACCAGCCAGGAAGGCAGCCAAAAACCCTGCCTAGATGCCAGCAACAAACAGGGCCTGCTGCCAGCAAGAGACATCCTCGAGCTCGGCGTGAGGGGCCTTGAGCTGCCAAACACACACCCCCCCCCTCTGCTTGCAGCCGCATGCACGCCAGCAGCCAGGCCACCAGAGACCCGGGGACCGGAGAGTGATCACTTAATTGGACCTTCACAAAGCTGTTTAGGGGACCTGCCTGACAGGAGAACAAATGCCACCTGCTTTGAAGAGGCTGGAGGAACTCAGCTTAGTGCACCTCTGGTCCCCAAAACGCAGCCTGCTCACAGCCAGCCCTGGCAAGGGGGAAAGGAAGCAAAGGCAAATAAATAGAGAAAAATGGCAAGTGCCCAAGAGCAGGGTCTGTGTGAGCTGGGAGCTTTGCAGAGATGGCAGCACCGCCACATGACTCATGCAGGTGTCTCTCCTGCCTGCAACAACCCAAACCAAGATGTGGTTCATCAACCCGTGTAATCCAGAGGGAAAAGGCAACTTGGAGCACACTGAGCTACAGGAAGGTCAGCACAGTCCACCAGGGAGATGTTCCTGGGCACTGCCACTGCTCAGCTCTTTCGGGAGAGGCTTCCCCAGATTCCAAACCCCCTCTCTGCACATAAACGTTGCTGCGGTCCATGCCAGGGGTGGGACGGGGCAGGGACAGCACTCTGCTACGAAAGCAAAGGGATGTGACAGCCCAGAGAGGAGAAAGAGGCACAGGCTGGGGACGGACTCGTTATCCACAGCTGGAGTTCAAAGCGCACGGCGAGTTCCTGACGTGCACTGTGCAGGGAAGGCACTCGGTGAGCAGAGGAGAGGGATGGGTACCACGGTAGGTTTGCAGCCACGAGCTGTTTCAAAGTGGGTTTCCATATGTTTAAGCGCTCAGAGCGCTGGAAGAATTACACCCACAGCCCAATCTCACCATGGTAGCTACCCACACAGGAGGAGACAGGAGGGGGGAATATCAGGGGAAAGATTATCATTAATGTGTCAAAGCACTAAAAAAAAGAAAAGAAAAGAAAAAAACTCACCATCACAAATCAGAAAAGCTGCTGCCTTACTGCTCCTAACTCTGTTCTCAAATACAAGGAGAGCTTCAAGGAGCACAGGGCATCACACTGGGAACAGAAAGCCATGGTTCTGCTGGGGCAGTACTGACCCGCAGGCAGCTCATGCCCTGCATCCCGTGCTTGGTGCCCCACTCCCCACGACCTGAACTTTGCTCCCCGTGCCCTGCACCCTAGTTCCCATGTCATGCTCAACAGGATTTCAAGTGCCCCTGTGGCTGCACACACCCCAGGTGAAGGAGAGAGCCGGAGGGCAGGGACAGGCACTGCTTTTTAGGGTAAGCACAGCAAGGATTCCTGTCTGTCCATCATCTGTGTGCTCCCCAGGATGATGCCTCTCTCCTAGCAAATTGTTCCTACCGACCCCTCAGGGACCTTTCCTGAAACACTTCCTACCACAAAGCATTCTCTGTGCCCTCTCCAGGAACGACAGCTGCTGCTCTTACCCCTCCCACAGATGACTCCTTTTTCACCTAAAATTCTCGCATTTAGGCATATTCCTAAAGCCCCAGTGAAGCCTCCCCAGCAGCCCAGGCTCTGCTCTACGGCCAAACGCGAGCATCGTCCCGGGCAGCAGCAAAGGCAAACGAATCGCTGAGCAACTTCAGCACTGATGCACCTTAATTAATTTGCTTTTAACAATCCCTGTTTATTAAGAACAACATCTGCCAGAGAGCTCATGCGAGCAAGTAGAGAGAAAACATGCCAGGAGAGAAGTCCTGCAGAAGACTCCCAGGGGCAGCGCTTCGCCTTGCCAGCTTTTTCCTGGGGTCATCTTTTCCCTGGCAAACACCCGCAACTGGGACCCAAAGGGCTGCTCCCGAGTTCGGCTGGGAGCGGGGAGGAGGAAGAAGAAAGAATAAAGCAAGCGATGTTCCCAGCCACAATTAGGGAATCCCCCCTTAGCCCACCTAAGGGCCTGATCCTGCTCCTCGCCAGCCCACGGAAGTCCACCCGCTCTCCTTAGAATTAAGCACAGGAAAAGCAGCACAAGTATTATTTTACCGAAGAGATTTAACTTTCCCCTCACTCCACCCGAGGATAACCAGGAGCGGTGAGGAGCAACGCGGGGTCGGGAGCCCCGTGGGAAGCCCCAGAACCCCAAGACTCTTCCCTGATACCCAGCGCTCCAAGAAACNAGCAGGGAGCCGCAGGCAGGGGCCGAAGCCGCGGAGCTGCTCCCACGCAGGGGACCGGGAGCCGGCGACATGCGTGGGGCTGGGGGGGGGACACACACACGCCATAGGAGTGGCGACTGTGGCCGCAGCGGGGGGAGCTGCGGAGTGGAGATGGATAAGGACAACTTTGTGCATCCAAGAGATGGGAATCTGCGTGTGTCCCATGCTGGGGGGACACACATATACCCACCGCCCTCCGCGACCAGCTCGGCGAGGGAGCTGGGAAGGAAGGAAAGAGCCACAAAATAAAGACAGAGAGAAAAATATAAGAAATAAAAAGTTTTTTTTTCAAGAAAAGACAAAACCACCCAACCAGGGGGTCGGGGTCGCGGAACCGGGGATTACCTCGGCACAGGAGCAGCAGCGGCGCCAGGAGCAGCGCGGGGCCCCGGGAGAGCATCCTCTTTGTTCCATGCCCAGAAGTAGTCATGGTGCTGATTTATTTGGAGAGGGGAGGCTGTAGCGGGGCGGGGGGGAGCTGGGGGTGTCGCGGCGGAGCCGTTTAACCACTCCCCCCCGCGCCTGCCCGCTCCGCGGCTCCGTTAGCCCTCCCGGCGGCTCGGCGGGACCGGGAGCCCCAAGAAAGGGGTAAGGGGTGTCCCTGCTCCCCGCCGCATCGCCACCCCCACTACTGCCACCGCGGCGGCAGCAGCAGCAGCAGTGCTCCCGAGGGCAGCCGGGCGCTGTGCCGGGGGCTGCGGCGGCGCGGACGGACGGAGGGATGGACAGACGGATAGACGAGCCAGGGCTGGGACTGGGGCGGTGCCGCCGAGCTCACCTGAGAGAGGGAGGGTCGGGGTAGGGGGGGCTCGTCGGGGCAGCCTCGGGGAGGGATCTGCTGCCGCCGCCCGGACACGCAGCTTTTGGGAGGAGGAGCGGGGCTAGCGAGCACGGGAGGGGGGCAGAAGAGCTCCGTGTGCCTTCTTTCTGCTAGACCCCCTCCTTGCTGGCGGCTCAAAAGTTTCCCAGCCTGGGTGGGCTGCGGCTAGCTCTCGGCCGGTGCGCCCCGGGTACCCAAGTACCCCATAGCGGGTGGCGGGGCTGGGGAGGGGGTTCCCGGGAGGCAGTGGAGCGCCGGGAAGAGCGAGGCTCCCCTCTCGTGGCCGTTACTGTCAGTGCTGCAACGGCTGAGCGGAGGGAAGGGGGGGGACACCGGGAGGTGTGCCGGGGGAACGAGGGGTACCCACAGAGGGGAGCGAAGCTGTGAGCAAAGAGCCTTGCGAAGGGCTCTGCAGGGGGTGGGCAAAGAGTCGTGAAAAGGAAAGCAGAGAGGAGTTTGCAAAGAGCATCTGGAGAGGAGAGCGGAGGAGAAGGGTGCACAGGATGCGCGCAGCAGTACGGGGTGATGCACACAGTGGCAACACCGGGAGGGTTGCACACAGGTGTGTCCGTCGCACCGGGAGGGTCACACAAGGGTGACCCCAGCAGCAAATCTAGCCCAGCTGAGCTGCATAAACCCACCCCGCTGTGGGTTACCTTAAATGGGACTTTAATTAGGAAGCCAGGTGCTGCCCATCTGCTGTTGAACTCTGACCCTTGATTTCAAAAATAACCTGCTGCTGGAACAAATATTTCACTGAAAATAGACTCGTTCTTCTAAGAGCTGGGAGTTGTTACTGTGTTATGAGGTAGGGAAAGGAGAGGAAACACTAAAAACCATCCCCATGGGTTCTTCTGCAGTTTTGCAAATGTGTCTCTGAGTTTGACTTTTTTTTCCTCCTTGCATAAACAAGCTTTTATGTAGTACTTGCTGTAATCTTGTTTGCCTCCATAACCACTCCTATGAATGTCATAAAAAATTTAGGTCTAATACTTTACTACTCCACACAAAGAGAAATGGGAATAAATGCTCATCTCACATGGAGGGAGATGTTGTATGGTGATATGAGGGTCACACACACAGAAACCAAACCCAGGCTCGAGGAACTGGGCACACACAGGTGAGGGGGGATGAAAAGGGGAGAACCTAAAGATTTCATTTCCTCAAAGAAGGTAAAACTAATAAATAAGAAAAAGCTGCAGTAATAAACATCATCTTGCTGTCTGCTCTTGGTACTTGAGATAATAAAATACAACAGGAACATTTAGCTGCTGGTGGAATCTGGGTGATCCAAAATAATTTGATTAGCTACTTCAACATCCCTGTTTGTCTCTTGGGGAGCACAGTGGGGGCACACTGGGTTTGCTGTGGGCAGGCAGGTGGAGGTACCTGTGCTATCCTGACCTCCAGCAGACTGATGGGAGGTTTGGGCCACTACAAAAAGAGTATGCAAAGGAGGTTTACCAAGGGCATCCCAAGATTGCAAAGAGCATCCAAAAGCCATCCCTGAGTTTTGCCCTGTAAATCTGTTGCATTCCCTGGGGACAGGGTTACAGGCACTCAGGCCTGTGTCTAGGGCATAGGTCAGTATGAGACAATTCGCTTTTGCAGCTCAGAACCAAGGACAAGCTGGAGCACACCAGACCAGCACCTACTCCTGTCCAGCTCATCTTGTCTGCAAGCCCACACACAGCCAGGGACCCTAGCCACAACTTCACCTTTACAGCAGCAACTGGGAACCATTTAGACTTCAGTTCAGCACTGCTATGCATTTTGAAGTGTGATTTCATAACCAACATGTGAAAGAAAATCCAAAGTGAGATATTTGGCAGGCTGAAAAAGTCCTGACAAGGAACCACTCCTGCTGACATGAACCCAGGGGCACTGGCTGGGAGGTGCTCAGCCCCTATCCTGTTAGCTCCATATAGGCCTCCTCTGTGCTGAAGATGAATAATGAAGCTGTACTGATCCATCATGTGCCTCTCAGCCAAATAAAGCAGTAAGGTCTTCTCCCTCCTCTACAAGATGCTTTAATGGTTTTATTGTCTTTTAATGAAGGCTGGTATTGAAGTGAACATGAGGTAAAAAGAAGCAGGTGATGCCTACAGAGTGTAAGGTGGTTGCTCTGGCATTGCCTCTTCCTGCAGGTTAGCTTGTTCATGGTGCAAGAAACAAGCCATAACAAAATAAAATACAAATAATAGAAACCCTTTGGAAGGTTTTGCCCCCAAACACTGGGGACTGTGTACAAATAGATAGGAGAAGACAGAAGCTATCACAGAGATAGGATGTTGAAACTGGAGATTTCCCAGCCCTGGAAGCACTATGTGGGATGAGCCCACAGCAGGAGAGTTATTCCTGTAGCAGAGACTGTTGGGGATTGCTGCAGGTGGTTCAGGGGCAGCAAACCCCTCAGAAAATCCAGCTGATCACTAAGCAGACAGCAAGCAGGATTTATTTCCCTTGCTGTGTCTGGGAGAGAAGGTGTGAGAAAACAGAAGGGGATTATTGGGGAATACAAAAAGTGTGAGGAAGAATTGCAGATGAACCAACAAAATCAATAGCTAGAGCTGATGAAGTGCAGCTTCCTCGCCAGCGCAACGGGACAATAAATGCTCATTGACTGAGTCTGCACAATTCATCTGAGCTTCTGTTTTCTCTGTCAGCTGCTGAGCCCTTTCCAAGCTCCTTAGCTGTCTTATGGTGTGGTTTGTCTTTTCCTATCTCCTCCTGGTGTGAGAGCTGAGTGTGGAGGTGCTGCCCAGACAGCCAAGCTGCCCAGCAGTGACGTAATCGGGGTCTCCCGTATGTGAGCCTCAAAATAATTCTTTTCCCAAAGGAGGTTTTCTTTGAAGTTATTCTGGTAGGATGTTGCTATACTTTCTTTGTGCTGGCATGATTTTGTATACACAGACAACCTGTGTTATGAAAGGCTTGAGAGACTTGGCAGTGTTACAGAAAGCTGTTGCTTTTTTACATCACCCACATGTCAAAACCCTGAAGGGTTTGGGAGCACCCCTAGGTAAACAGCTAGGATGAGAGTTCTAAAGATGCCTTAGCATATTAGGAGGAAAAAATAGCAGCTGGGAGTTAATGGGAGGTCAGATCCTGAGTTGTGTTTAGACACTAACATTCTGGAGGGCATAAGGAGCCTGAGCATGCCCAGAGTTCTGTGTGGCACACAGGGGACTGCAGAAATGCCATCACTTAGGTGACATTTGACTCACAATCACCACATACTCAAAGCAGGGTGAAAAAGACTCTGCTCTGGGAAGGCTGAAGCTGTGCTGCCTAGGAACGTTACAAAGATCTTTGTTAATACTTGGGTCCATCCACACCCACAAAGGTAGCATAAAGCTGAGCAGAGATGCTCATGCTGGTGCCATTCAGGCTTCCTCCAGACTCAGCCTCGGCACTAACCTCTGCTTTGAGTTTTTCCTGCAAAGCAAAACAGTGATGCTTAAAAGCAGAGGGACATGGCACAGGGCAGAAACTGCAGGCATGGAGACAGGAGGTCACAGCCATGCCTGGAGGAGACCCCCTTTGAGGAGGATGAGGAATTCAGCCCTCGACAGCACCTGCAATTGTAGTCAGCCAATGCTCCCATGTTCCTCAAGCAGCCAAGGCTTGGTGTTCCACAGAAAACAAAACCAACTCCAAAAATCAAGCATTTTCCACGGAGGTCACAGCTGGGAAAATTCTCAGGTAGCTCCACCACCAAAGGAGATGCTAAAAACAGGAGTGACACAAAGCTACCTGCCTGCCAGCTCATTAAAATAGGCTTTGTGCTACAGAAATGCATATAAAAGACGACGCAGGACCTGTCATTCTTACAGATCTCTTATGTTTGCTCATTCTCAGCTAAACTAAGAAATGCCTGAAGCCATCAAAAAGGCTGTTTCAAAGGGAGCCTGGAGACAGAAAGGGAGCAAGCAGGCCCTGGAAAGCCTGGCTCATCACGGGAAGGGATCTGCCTGCTTCCCTCCCTCCCCAAGCACAGCTCCTGCTTTGCCTTTGAGCACCTGTCATCTGTGGCACTGCTTTGCTTCACCCTTTATACTGAGAAATTTTTGCCTAGAATATTTTATCGTTTAACCCACCCACTCGTTGCCTCTCAGAGCAGGAGCATTTCAGAGCCTTAAATGAAAGGTAGGACAGGTGGCCTCAGTGCCAGGGCTGTCCCTACCACAGGCCATCATCTGTATAAGCAAAGTACTTTTTTTTTTTCCCCCAGCATGAGGCTGTGTCTAACACTGGGATCTTAAGAAATTTAGATCTCTCTGATGAAGAGGAGAGACTTTTGCCCCCAGGAGAACTACAAAAATTAATAGATATTATGACCATAACTACTTGAACCAAATGCAAAGCCATGTGTCACACAGCCCTTTTGCAATTCTAGCAGCTTAATACAAGTTCGTTTACATCTGTCCCTTCCTGATTTAAGCCCAGCAAGAACAAGACTAATATAAAGTAAGCAAAGTGAATTAGGAGCAGAGATGCTTTCATCAAGACTTGCCCAAGCACAACCATCTCCTAGCACTAGGCAGGTGGGTCCTGCTGGTGTTTGGTGGGTCAAAGCGCAGCAGATACCAGGGGGAGGCCCAAAGGCACAGACACAGACACATCCCAGCTCCAGGACTTGTTCCTTTGTGCCTAGTGTCACCTGTACCACAGAAACAGAGGATATCCCAGCACACAGCCAAGGTGCCCCTGCATCCTCCTCCCAAGTCAGCACAGCCCCTCAGGCTCTGCCAGGGTCAGGTCAGGGCATCAAGAGTAGAGTGAAAACCAGCAGCAGGATGTGCTTGAAGTCAAATCACGTTTCTGCAGCAGCCCCAGCTGCAGACATTATCTGCGGGTGCGTTCATTAAGGCAAACAATGCCTTGGGCTGCTATTTGAAGAGCTGCTCTAGCAGCCCCGTAGCATGAAAGGCAGAGGTGTGAATTTTCTCCCGTTCTATGCTGTCGGCATCTTTAATCTGAAGGAGCTTGGTGAGCTGAGCGCTGACACCAGCCACCTCCCAGCTGGCAAACAGCTAATTAGAAGCGATGCCGAGAGACAGCCTTGCATCAAAGGGGTTTGCAGAGCCAACAGGGACTGGGGAGGCACTGCCTGCAGTGCAGGATTTGCCCTCCCAACAGGACAAGTCACTCCTCTCTCCCTTCCAAAGGGGAACAAGATCTCTAGCTGAAATTTTAAGAGATGCATTAATAGGGTCACCAAACTCATCCACCTCAGGGATGGGTTTAGTAGGCAACATTGTGTAGGGAAGAAGTGTGGATTGGGCTGGCACACAGCTTCACTGACCCATTGCACTTGCCATCACAGAGGTGTGTTATGAATTACTTACAGGTAGTTGTAGTCTCTGGGCTGGTTTAATATTTTATCATATATTCATTGGTCAGATGCAAGGACAAGATCCCAGAGAAATCAAAGCCTAGAGCTGAATCCTGTTAATGCCACTGCTTCACTCTGCTAAAGAGCCACAACTGTGCTGCTCATCCCTGCAGTTTAGATGTGATGCACATAACATGCAGCAGGAATTATTCATACCAAATAATTCCTCTTGCCCATATTAACATCTGGGAGAGGTTGCAGTGAATCCACTGGACCATATGAGCCAAGAGCTTCTGGTGAGAAGCTGCTTAACAGGAGCAGATCTGAGAGCTGTGTGGCAAAAGGGAAGTCACAACAAAATAAAGCTCAGGGATATCCAAAAACCACAGCAAAACCTGCTGCTGTGCAGGGCTGAATGTGGCCAAAATCTTTCCCCTACCAGCGTAGCCCAAACTGAAGTCTTTGGTGAAAGATGATAGGAGGCTTTAGGCATCCAAAGGAGGATGGCTCAGCTCTCACTGGGCTTTCTCCTCTTTCAATAGCAGTTGGACCTGAGCTTTCCCCAGGGCATGGGACCACATTGTGGTTATCCCTTGGAGAACTGACCAGGTTGGATGGAGAAGATCTTTTAAAGTCCCTTCCACCACAGACCACTCCATGAGTGTACCGTGTGGGTTACTACTGCAAATCCCACAGCAACTGGAGTGCAAGGAGTTTTCCCTAGGAGCCTCTCTGGGCTTACCACCACCTTGAGGCCTTATCTACAGGTCCAGTGTTACTCACCTGCAGGCAAAGCCTCTGCAGGTCACTCTGAGGCCAGAAGAACTCAACTGATGAGGCACTTCCCTCTGCAGCTGATACACAACAGAACTGAAGAGCAGCCCAGGACAGCAACCAACTGCTCCCCTGTCTTTCAGCCACATCACTAGCCCAGCAGCTCTTCCCCTCTGTGGCAGAGACAGCACAGCAGGATGTGCTGCACAAGCATTTTTGCAAGGTGTCTTAAAAGCAAATCAACTTTCTCTGGAATTCAAAGGAGACAGGCATTAAGGCAGAGCCAACCTCTGTCCTGGCAGCTCAAGTGGTACATTTGATTGTGCAGGACAAGGGCTGGTGGCCCTGCTGGGCTGGGGAGGGTTGCAGTCCTGGCACTTGCCTTGCAAAGGATTGATTTTTGGTTCTACTTTAATAAATGAGCGGGAAATTTCCACTCCTGAGATCAGGAGATGCTCTGAATATTTATGTTATTGTTCATCAATTGGGGGGGAAAAAAAAAAGTAGTGCTATAAAGGAACATATTTGGTGACCCAATTTGAGTGGCTCATTACAATTAGATCAAGCTAATTGCCAGTCTTGTATTTCATTTGGCAACTTGTTAAGCTAATTGAACAAAATAAAACTAATGAACAATTATAATGAAGTTTATAATTAGACCATTGGAAAAAAACTCAGTGTGAGAATATTTAAGGCATAATGAATGTTCAGGAGGTTTGGAGGGGAAATGGGAGGTGTCAGTAAATCATGGCACTCACTCCCATCAAAATGCTTCTTCCCAGGAACTGAAATTCTTGGATTATTACCTATTCCCAAATTGTATCAACCTGGCATTTTGTTAATTATTGATTCCATTAATGCCTTTAATGCACATACATGACATTTCCAGTGATCCTAAAGTCAGGAATTAGCCTGAACTGCCTCACCAGAGTCAGAAATTATGTTACAGTTCTTCTCAACTCCATCTTTACAATAGGAACCAAAGTCTCTATTAAGGACAGGTTTATAAATCTAAGTGTGTGTTGCAGACAGAGGAGTTCACAAAACCCCAACAAGCTGATCTGCCATGTCAAAACACAAACCTGTCTTTCCAGCTCAGGAGCAGAATTGGGGAAGAACACAGAGAGCATTGCTCTTTCTGATCAGAGCCAAGAGTTGTTTTTGTGGCATTCAGTTGCTATACAGATTTGAATAAACCCATTCCAGCTTCCTTTCAGCCCCTGCTGCTGAAACACAGAAAATTAAATACCATGGTAAGACACAGAGAGTGACCTTTGAAGTTTCAATTTACAAGGTCAAGCAGGTACCCACTGAAACCTAATAGAATTGTCACATCAGACTCCACACAGCTTAAGAACTTTTTCCTCCAGTTGGCACATGAAAGTAATTATTTCATAAAGAACTTGGGGGGAACTGAGGTTTTGCATCAGGGAGTAGAGGCAGAAACTCTTACACAAGAGTGGAAGTGTGTTCAACCTTTTGCTCTTGGATGTCTAGAGGTTTCCAGTGCTTCTTGCACTCTAAAATCCAGTACCAGTTCTCAGCAGGTGCCCAGGGTGCCAATTGCTGTAAGCACCAGGCAGGGACAAAGCACACATGGTCCTGATAGACCAAAGGGTGAGAGATGAGGAGAATCATCACTGAAGACATTAAAGAGTGTGGCACTAATCACACTCCCTACCTGTAACCACCAGAACCCCAGCCAGCAGCCCCGCTGGCAATAACTTACTTATTCCCATTTACATAGCTGCTTTAGTTTCCCAAAGATCAACTGATAGAGGACAAGAGTTTTATTTTTATGAGCTATCAAAATCTCTATTCCTCTCCTCAGTTTTCATTCCAGCTGCATTAGGAGAAATCTCTGGTTTTGCAGCCATGTCTCAGTATTTTCATGCCATCAGAACCAGCTGTCATCAT
This sequence comes from Bucco capensis, assembly GCA_013396975.1. Classification (NCBI taxonomy): domain Eukaryota; kingdom Metazoa; phylum Chordata; class Aves; order Piciformes; family Bucconidae; genus Bucco; species Bucco capensis. The sequence goes on along the minus strand of VWZO01020250.1, from coordinate 111,034 downwards.
CTCACTCTAATTACAGGTTTTACCAGGGGAGTGATAACATCCTGGTATCAGTGTGGGTTTGTAGCTGTCTTTGGCACTCTCCATGTTTCATCACCTCACCATCAGTCTTGTTTTGGGGTTTTTTCTGCAGGTGGCTTTTCATCTGTCATCCTGGAGCTTCTGGCACAGACATGCTGGGACCAGGGCTGTCCTCCCTCCAGCTTGTGCTGCTCAGAGCAGAGCCTTGGTCCCACTTGAGCATGGGCAGGAGAGAGCTTTGGCAAGGAAGATGCAGAGTACCATGGCCACTCACCCCTCCTGCAGCAATGCAGAGTTCATTGCTGCTGCATCACCCATGCCCCTTGCTATCTCCTCCTCACACTGGCCCTTGGAAGCCCAGCACTGCACAGACCTGTGGCAGGACACAGGCAGAGACAGCACTGCCTAACCAGAGCAGGTGCAAGGAGGACATAGCTATCATCTCCCCATCATAGCCAGAGCATCTTCCCTCATCCTGGGCAGGACATCTGAAGCTTTGCCTCTGAAGCCAACCAAACAGGCTCAGAGCTGTCACCCAGCAGCACACATAACCCCCACAGCTCCCAGACCTGGATTATTCTCATTACACCAACCCTGGCAATACCTGCCTTTTTCTGTGCATTGCAAGAAATTAAAGGAGAAACATCTCTGTGTGCTTCCTCTGTTAGGCAAAGTGCCTGGACAAAAGCAATCAGGCCTTTACCCCCCCCACACACACACCCCAATAGCCCTAGTAATCCAGTTCACACCAGCAGAGTTCACTGCTGCCTTTCACCAGCACACATACTGAGGACAGAGGAGAGCAGGCTCCTCTCTCCCACTCCTGCCTCCCAACTCTTTCAGCTCTTGCTAACAGTGCTGTGCTAAAAGCTCACACACATGTACAGGTTTTCCATGGGCTTGTGCTGCTCTGGCCACTTCCTTCCTATCTTCCCTCCCCACATGCATGCACACATCCTCCACTAATGAAATGGTTCAGGAAATGGGAGCAAACCCTGAAGTGAAGCAAGAAATGGGCTCTATGACTCCAGATAGCCAGATCTGTTTAAAGCCTTGCTTGGCATTTGCATCATAAAAACAAATCCTGTACAAGAATCTCTCTTCATGCTCTATACTCTTGCATTAATTCATCAAGTGTCATGTATCTAGCATATTTTATTATACATGAGAACCAGGCAAATTAAAATTCTCAGTTGAGCATCACATTTGCAGTCAAGGCCTCCTCCCTAGGCCTGTCAAGGCTTAGAAGTCACACCTGTTTAAACCCAGCTCACCTTCTACCCAAGTTGGTTAAACAAGCACTAATTCTCATCCTTTTCTTCACACAACTTATTTCAATTTAGCTTTAACCTCTTTGTAGCTTAATGTAAGCTGAAGAGAAAGACATCTGCTTGAAAGGGAAATAAATGTGCTGCCAGAGAAGTTAATTACAGTTCATTTCTTGGGGTACAGCCACCCACTTGCTGGACTGCCCCAGTCTGTCCCATCCCACAGGACTAGCTGCACCAGCTAAGTCCCCAAATCCACTGCAAAGGAAGAAAACTCAACTCCACATGTTGGTGAGCTCCCAAACCAAGCTTTTCCTGAGCAGAGATCATGAGATGTAACAGCATTACAACCAGACTAGGACTCTCCTCCTTGGGCTGCTCTAGAAGGAAGAGCCTGAGGTAAACTCTGCTTTTTAGAAAGGGAGATCATCCATCATGCCAAGGGTGGGCCTAAGATCAGGCTGTTTGAACATGACCCTAGAGCTCTTGTCCTCATTGAAGAGAAATGTATTGTTGAGATTAAGTTTTGCAGATAGCTTCCAAAATGTATTCTTCTACATAGCAAAGGCAAACTGAACAGGCTTCTCCTAGGAATGGGTGTTCAGCTAGAGGCTCCCAAGCATCACTGCATCCAAGGACTGCAGAGTGAGAAGACCACTGTGAGCACCACCTCCTGCCCCACACATACACAGCCCCAGCCATCCACTCTCAAACCTTCACACTGCTACTGATTTCAGCTCACCTCTTGGCCCAGCTTAGAGCTTGCTCTTCCAGAGCAGACCTTTCTCTGTTCAGCCTGTATCTGGGGCTAAACTATAGCAGTTGCTCTATTACCTGATGACCCCTCCCCAGCAGAGAAGCAGGTTCAGGAAAAGGAGAGGAGAGCTGTGGATTAAAATGAAAACTGATCTACTGAAACAACAAAACTGCTATCAATGACAATGCAAAGGATACCAAGTCACACTCAGCCTAGTGAAGGTACAGCAGTTACACTGAAAAAGCAATCAGTGCACAGGAGAAGGAAGAGGAGCAGGGTCAGGAGGAACCCAAACAAGAGGCCCAAAAAGCAGGAGGCTCCCCTGTCCTCAGCAAACTTCCTCCTTTGTACTGAGCATGATGTTCATGGTCTGGGATACACCTGCAGCCAACCCAGGTCACTGCCCTGGCTGACTCCAAACTGCTCAAGGCCTGCAGCTCATGGCTGGCCTGAGATTCTGCCCCAGCAAAACCAGGTCACCTCTCCTGCCAAAGGTGGTGGATGAGCCATTTTCCATGACTCCACATCCAGGGCTTTGGAGAACACAATACAATAGAACCAATCCCCATTTCTAATGGCATGCAAACTACACAATGAGAAGAGATATTCTCCTACTCCCTGGCAAAACACAGGCCACAGCCTCAACAGGCTAGAAATGTTTAGAAACAATCTCTGTAAAGCTAAACCAAAAACCACACAGGAATGTCCATCAGTGGGGCTGTTACTCTGCAACAACCAATTCTTAACTTCCTTTAAATCACTACAGGAGAGGGAATTGAACAAGGGATTTGTTTTGCAGACTCCTCATTAGTGATGTGAGCTTCTACATGTATACTTACATATGCTATTGTAAACTAATTAACAATCCAGGAGATGATGTTGTTTCCAAAGCACATTATCCTTCCAGCTGGAATCTCAGGCTGAATGCTGATAAGCCTCTTGAACTTTGCAAAACCACTTGTCAAAAATAGGAAGATAAGAATTCGTTAAGGTCTTCTAATTAAGAAATACAAGGCCCAATTAAGCTTTCACTAATGTGCTACACAACCTGGTTAAACAATGGCATGCCAAGGATTTTCCCACCCCCCCTTAATCCTGTTTTATCACTCAAGTTCATCTCCAACTGTTGGTTTGGAAGAATTTCTCTGGCCATCAGAAGCAATGATGAGAAATTCTGTGGACAGCTGCAGCCTGCTACATTAATACTTTGGGACATCTTATTGTTCTGCAACAGAAATTGTTCTGAGACACTCTTTGACTCACTAATAGCATTTCAGAGACTGCTTCCCTCTCCTTTGCATAACAGATTCACTCCCACTTTGCACACAGATCATGTAGAGCAAGATGCTCAAACTGATGTTGATTATCTCATTATTTGAATCTAAAAAGGCCCCTAATTCCCAGCAAGGAAAAAAATGTGTGCTCTCCTCAGCTTCAGGGCTGCTGTGCTGGACTGTGGCCATGCTGCACAGCAATTCCTACCCTGCTTTTATTTCTGGAAGAATACAATATATGACATGTTGTTTCCTCTTCCTACAAAAAGATGTAGGAGAAAATTAAGTTGCATCTTGTTGCTGTCTAAGACTTGATTATTTAAGAGCTAAAAATATCCTCCTCATGAAGGGAGGAAGATGAACCAAGCACTTTTGGATTTATCTCAGCTCTGTAGGACACAAGCTCTAGTCTGCAGCCAGACTCCTCAGGAAATCAGTAATGAGCTCCAAGATTTCAGAGGAGAAATTGCTCAACGCAGAGTTCCTGAGATCACCTGTAAGACCACCAAAGCCTTCATGTGTACCAAAATGTCTCTGATCAGTCTCTTAAAGGTGGACAGAGGTAAAATGCTCAAGAGAGTGACCCACCAGAAGAAAGGGAAGTGCAGAAAGAAATCAAGCTTTACTCAAAACACCACTTACAGAATGGTTTGGGTTGGAAGGGACCTTAAAGATCATCTAATTCCAACTCCCTTGCCATGGGCAGGGAACACCTTCCACTAGATCAGGTTGCTTAAAGTCCTAACCAACTTGGCCTTGAACACTTCCAGGGCAGCCACAACCTCTCTGGGCAACCTCTTCCAGTGCCTTATCACCCTCATGGTGAAGAATTTCTTCCTTACATCTAATCTATATCTCCCCTCTCTCAGTTTAAAACCATTACCCCCTCCTCCTATCCCCACACTCCCCAACACAGTCCCTCCCCACTTCTTCCAAAGCAATGTCTGTTCCATGCTCTGCCCCAAGCACAAGCACATCATGCATTTCCAAACCCATCAGCTGACAAATGTGTCCTTCACACCCCTCCCCAAGTCTTGTGCCTCTGCTACACCTGATCTCATGTCACTCCTGCCCTGACCTCCACCACCAGCCTGTTCCAGCCAACTGCTTGCTATCCATAAACCTTCTTCTCCCTGAACAGCCAAAATTCACACATTTCCTAGCAAGACATTTAACAACTCAGCCTTGATATTTAGCCCCACCAGAGCCCTGGTGTGTGCCAGCAGGAGCTGCACTTACCAGCAGGAGGTCTATGGCAGCACTTGCATCCAGGGATGTGACATCAGGAAGATCATTCCCACACATCTTCCACAAAGATCCACTTGGATATCATCCATCAAATGGACACCATGTCCCTTTCAGAGCACTCCTTATAGACACCAGTTTTCCCAAAACCTTACAGTTTCATCTCAAGAACAAGCTGGTATTCCTTAGTAATGCATTTTAACACCCATTTACCCCTGTGACTGACTGCTCTGCCTTGTAAATGGCATCTATTTCAGGATGTATGTATATTAAACTGAAAGACAATAATGGCCCCAGGGAAGTGGCATTCCATCAGGCAATTACCTGTGTTTTTAAAATCACTAAATGAGTAATTCACTCAACTTGTTTCTCTTGCACATAACAATAAACAATTTGATCAGCTATGCCCTGCTTGGGTACCAGCTCATATTATGTCTTGGAGAACTACCACTAACCAGGGAAATTAATTGAGATCATAAGGTGGTAGGAGGAGTAAGTCCCTGCTCTAACAGCAGCTGACAAAAGCACATTTCTAAAAGGGGAGAGAGAAAACTACAGCTCTCAATGAATCAAGGGCAAATGGGTTGATTCCTCACATCATTCAATAGTCACTCTCAAATTTGCAGAAGATGGAGCAAGCAAAGCACCTAGCCTGAAGCACCTCTGCTCTGAATTTCCTTGCTGTGAAGTTGTCAGAGCTCTAAGCAATTTCCAGAACAAGCTCTATTTGCATGCCACACACACCCCCCACTAAAAATCTGCATATATAACTTCCCAGGCAAAACACTGTGAACCCTGAATTACAAACAGGCAACAGAAGTGCAGGGGGCTACAAGTTCAAGATACAGCTAGTTACACACTGACAGCTCCAAGGCACTGAGTCTTTGTGGATAAAACCACCTGAGGCAGGTTGGCACTCCATCAGCTTAGACATCTTCTGCCAGGGTTACCCAGCTCAAGCCTTCAGAGCTGCAGCACTCACCAGAGTTTTTCTTGCTGACACCATGGTATCAGGAGCTCACCAACATGCCAGACCTCATCTTTGTGGCCAAGCATCTGGGTGCCACTGGTCTGCAAGGACCCCCTGAAACCACATTTAACCACAATTACCCTAGAAAGAGCACAGCTAGTTTATAACCTGGGATAGGAAGCAGAAAGAAGATTACCTTGCTTTTCCTTTGCAAACTGCAATGACTTTAGCTCCCTGCTCTCATGCCAGTGATGTTTTGAATTATGCCCAACTGGATAGCTACAGCCATGTCACAGCTCCATGGCAGGCCACAGAAACAGTGTCAGGTCACTTACACTGCAGATAAGCAAAGATAAATGCACACTGGATGTTTGGAGGACAGGATTTGGAACAGGAGGAGCTGCACTCAGGAAGTCTAGATGGTANGGCTCCAGAACTGGACACAGTATTCCAGATGAGGTCTCAGCAGAGCAGAGGAAAGTGGTAGAATCACCTCTCTCCATCTGCTGGCCACACTTCTTTTCCAGCCCTGCCACAGCCTCCTTTCAAGTGCAAGTCACCTCACAGCCTAATACAAGTACCGACTTAGCCTTCCTCCTCCCTGGATTTCCATGAGCTGCTAGCACCCAGCAATTCTGAAACTCACACCCTTGAAACAGAGAGGCACAGAAAGGTCAGTTGTCTGCACCACTCATCAAGGCTTTCTGGCTGTCATTGTCAGTCCATAAATCAATATATATCTATATTTTTGTTCATAACTATAGTCTGGGACAAGCTTTTCAACAGCTGACATTTGAAAGATCAAATTAGATCCCTTAACAAAAACTTTCTACAGTGGTTGCAGCAGGATAATAGATTAAAAAAATAGCCTCCAGGCATTGTATATGTTCTTAATGTATCTGTGCTTCTAAACTATCTTTAATTAATGAAATACCCCAAAATTACTTATTAATAAGGATCTGTGAGCTTTGTAAACTCCAGACATTTTGCATGAATTAAAGAACAATATAATGAAGTTTTAATGATTACAAAGTCACAGTTAATGTAAAATTTATATATAGCATGCCAGAGGGGAAAGGAATTTGAAAGTACTCTTAATCATAGGTTATTGGCAGCTGGATAGCTCATTTTTATCCTTTTCTAGTGGGTGCTTGGTATTTCTATTCCTGCATTTATCATGCCAGCATGGTAGATTGCCTGACTTGGTACAGTTCAGAAAGTCAAACAGAAAGCAGCTCATTTGCTAATGAGGCATTTGTGCATCGTGCAGTGAATGTGGAGCTGGTGTCCACAAGGACTGTGTCCTCTTGAGTCAGTCCCAGGCCACCTGAGAGGGGCTACTCCTCAGCTGCCTTTCCAGGCAGCTTCACTCCTACTGCATTAGCAGCAGCAATATCTGACATATTCTGCCACAGCCTTTAGCTTAATGCAGCTACTGAGCTCAGGTTTAGCACAGGGTGGGAGAAAGAAACAGTAAGCTTTCACTAGCTGCAGGGAACTAGGAGCATCTAGGTTTTGCCCTAAGTAATGGGGTACATGCACCTCTCAGTGCACAGATTCCTTTTAGCATCATTAACATCACAACCTACAACTCCTTACTGTACTGACACAAGGCACATTTTCAGCAGACTTTCTTCCACTCCTGTTCACCTGTGACCTTCTCAAGGAGCCAATGATGCATACACAGCTAGCAGCAACCTTCTCCTTGTCCTGGGCTCTGCATAAGGAAACAGGATGAAACTTTCAGAGAACAATAATTTTGTAGAGTTGGTGGACTTGGATTAAAGCCAGTAACAAATTAAACTACAAAGGATACCATGACACTCAGAAGGAAAATAAAACCAGGATAATAAATCAAAGTTGAGACAGATGTAATATATATAATATATATAAAGAATCCATCTTTTAATTAACTATCAATGCTGAATGCATCCAACACAATTTTAAGTGCATCCATGATTTCAATGCATTAAATACTTAACCCACAAAACTCAAATAGTGCAGGAGATGCTGAATGCCAGAGGTTTGGTACGGTTTGGTACAACTACTGCAACTGTACTTCATGGAAAACAAAGTTTCAGTGCTTCCATTTTACTGTTTGAGTATGCTCATTAAAGTATTTTTCCCTTTATAAACTGGAAGGATACAGAACAACAAAACATCTTAGTCTTTCACTTTCAACATGACATTTAGTAAAAAAAAAAAGATACAAAACCCATCAGCATTTAATAAACAAATGCACTGGAGTTCTTCAGCTAATGTAACATGGGATTGTTGCCTTCTAGCCAATAAAGAACTTCAAAATGAGGAAGCAAAATGCTGTCTTCAACTGCAGTGATGTTAAATCCAGAGTAATGACAGTAAGTTCCATGGAAATAACCTGGAGTTACACCAGGAATGAAGAGGATGCAGTTGCTCCCTCACCTTTTCAAACCCCCAGAAGTCCATCAATTAAAAGCTTAAAACAATAGGAAAGATACATCACAAACTGAAGCAGCAATTACCTTCAAGGGTACCGTGAGATATTGCGAGGGAGATTATTCTGAGTCAAGTCAAATGGCTTTAGTGCATTATGATTTGGCTTTATAAAAACATTTATATGCACACTACATACAGAACACTTTCATGGTTCATGGTGAAGTAGTTAAAATCACTGTGTATTCCTTACAGGTAACTGAAACATATGGATTGCAAAAAAAATGTTGCTAAAATCCAGTTTAAAAAAAGAAAGCAAACACTTTATGAAAGATTATTCTATTTGCAAGTGTAGCTTATGGTATGGGTGCTCCCATCTGACAGGCTGCTGATGGAAACCTCACAAGAAAAGATGCACTCATATATAAAAATCAAAACAGGCAGGTTCCTCCTTCCAGGCTGGAAAAAACTCCATGATGTATGGCATATTTCACCAATAAAAGGGAGCTTAGCTTTACTCAAGCCTTTCATAATGCACTTCATGAAAGAGTTTTTCTTTTAAAAGAACCACTGGTATTAAATAGAGCTTTTTCTTTACAAACAATATTGGTATATACAAAACAAACACAGAACAAAGACAAATGCAAAAAAAACAAACCACCAAACAAGTGACTTCAGAAGTTCTGAAGCTCAGGGATATTTTGGTACAGGTCCAAAGTCTCTGGGTTTGAGAAGGCTCCCCGCTGCTCAACTTCTTTCCCTGCAATTATTTGCTTCACAGCTACTTCCACTTTTTTTCCATTTATTGTATACTGAAAAACAAAATCAACAGTGATAAAATTACAATTTTGGCATAATAGCTTTATGGAAATACTCATGAAAGCCCCCAAAACCCCTGAATTCAGTCAAATTTAGCAATATGTCTTCACTCAAAGAAGACTTGATATGTGATCTTAGTTTATTACTCCTATTACCTGAACAAGCTCCAACTTAAACCAATGAAACCAGGTCAGAATCATGGTGTAAACACAAAATCTTTTAAGTTTTATGCCCTGATACATCCAATTTTCAAACAATTTTTTATTTTCTAATGATGTGCTCAAAACAAAGCCCAACTCTACTGGGCATTGGTAGAAAAAAAACTATGACTTTTGTATCTTAAATGAACAGTCTTTTTCTAATAAGGAAAGTGAAACACTGAGCTCAAATGGTTCTTTATATTTAAATGTTTCAAAACAAACAGAGGCTTCATCTCCACTTATGAATCACACAAATTCTATGCCATTGTGTCACACTAAAAGTGAGGATACTGCAGAAAAACCCACTTAGTTCTTCTCCTCTTGGGATCAGACCGCTGTAATTTCTGACTGGTAAAGTAAAGTAAGGAAGAAGTACTCCAATGTTAGCAGGGACTGCCAGAGCCCATTTTAGTTGATCTCTGCTTTTATAGTAACCTAGGCTTTAATACTACCTTCCCTGGGCTGCTACCACTGAGAGGTTTGGGGGAATGGCAACTTTGAAAAGCTGACCTCAAAACATCTCTTCAGTCTTGTCTGTCTACTCTGGGAGCAGAAACTGCACTTGCTTCACTACTGAATCTGCTGACTGAGGAACCCAGGTTGTTCCTGGCCTCCAAAGCCAGTGGAACTCTTGAAACTCTGAGCAGCAGCATTTTTCATTAGAAAACTTTCAGAGCCAGGCTAAACCATATTCATTAAATAATCCGAAATGACCATAAAAACAGGCATTCCAACTAAAGGGTTCATGCAGAAAGGAAAAGCATTACAGAGTAATGCAGCTGCAGAAGACTGAGCACACAGAATCTTCAGCTAGACGAATTTCTCTCCCTCATCTCTCATAAGCACAAAGGTTTTATTTTAGTTACTGTTACAGCTAAGACAGCAACAGAGCTACATTTAAGTGGCTAAATAGATGTAAAAACGATATGGTTTCCAAAATGATTTTATAAGTTTGCTCAGGGCTCTCAGCTTTCATAAGGAAGCCACTCAAAACAGGACAATAAGAGCCCAAGAAGCTTAAGGGTAGCCCAAAAAGCTAAAGCAAAAATTACCTTTACAATTTTTTCCTTTAAAAGGTTTAAGTACATATTACTGAGCAAATGCAACACATTTATAAACAGAATGGGCATTTTTAGGCATTGTTAAAAAAACAAAAACATGCTTTGCTGAAAAAAGGAGATGAAATGATGTTGCTAGGCAACATCGACCAACTATTTATAAAGCTCGAATACACTTTTTAAGATGCTAAAACTTCCAGGCATGTGGGTTTGAAGAGCAATGACAACTGCTCCTTAATTACTATTCAAGGTGACAAAGAAAAAAAGCAGGCAGCATTTTTCCTGACATACCGGAATGCCTTTGGTTTCTAGAATGAGGCTTGGAACATGCCTGGCAGAAAGCGCTACACGGATCGCATCGCGGATTCGCTTCACCAGGGCCTCGCTGAACGTGTGGTTTGATGCCATCTTCAGGAAGAGGATCACCCTCTCCTCACCATCTTTGTTGTACTGAGGGACACAGAGGCTATCAGAAACCTCCTCAAAGGCTTCAACTGAAAATAAAGGAAGAGTTCTTATCAGCACTTGCATTTGGATTTTGGATGTATGTTTTTTTGTGGTTGCCCCAACAGAAATAGCTCCTCCTCCAGAACTAGGTTATTCTACAACAAGCTTCCCCTCTGGGTGCTCTGAAGTTAACTTCTGCTCAGGTGAAGATCTAGGTTTAAGGACCATACATATTTAGGTCCAGGACAAAAAAAATTTGCTAGAATTTTTGGGACAGATAAGCTTTTACACTAAGCCATTTTCTTTGACTTTCCTCACAATTTCCACTGCTGCATAGAAAGAAAACTAACATGCCTGATCATACCAGAAACAAGGAGAGGCACAGGTCCTTCAATCTCAGCTTAGCATCTTTGCAGGCACAGTTTCACTACCTTTCACAAGATAGATCTTCTCAGAAATAAGAAGCACAAGCTCAAGAACTTCTAATTATTAGGAAAGACAGTAAAACTAGTCAAGGGTTTGTCTTGGGGCAGCAGAGTGAGGAGGCTAAGGGAAAGAAAAGCCTCAGAAGTTAGTTTCTCTTATAAATCTGCATGTTACAGTGAGTCTGTAAGGTCTTATTATGTGAAAGCAACATCTTAGGGAGAACACAACTAGTCATCTCCAGTCCTATAGATGCCTCAGGAGAGCAACTAATTTCAAGTCTACAGAACTCAATTTTACTGTTACTGCTAATATGCTCTGTACTGTCTTTCATTTGAAAAAGAGAAAAATCTTACTACTTAATCCTTCCAAACACCTTTAGAAAGCTTACATCTCAGACTTAGGGCATTAAAAAAAGCAGAAAGTTAATTTCATACCTATGTTATAGATTTCAGAACTTCCAAACCTTACTCCATTTGGATTTAATGTACCATCACTAAAAAAAATATCACACAAAACAAAGCAGCATTAAAATGTGATTAGAGCTTGATGAAAAGAGAAAAACTGATGCAATTAACCAAGTTTCTCTACATTTCATGCAGTGAATATGCAGCCACATTAGAAACAAAAGAATTTTACTCATTCTAATGAGCATAATGTCTTTTTGAAGTTGCACAGAGAAGCTCATTATTTATTCACCTTTCCTAGTCCCTCCCCTCTCCAGTAACCCACAAATACACACACCCCAATGACAAAACAGACCAAGAATCTTTGCAGTGCTCAATCCTAATGCAATTAGGTATCACTACTTTCCAGTCCCTTAGAGCTGGAACTTGTTTCCTACGTAGCAGGCTCACACTGCATGTCTGTCACTAGGTCTATTTGTGACAATGCCAGACACCATTCAGTCAGCTTTGTTTCAAAGAGCAACTTCTAAGTGCAAGCAGAACATTTAGCCACAACTGTCATCTTGAATGTCTATAATTGCTAACTCAAGCACAATTTTTCTGATTTTTTTCTGTAAAGCAAGTCAATGGCAACATCAAGGCCTGAAGACAAGTTTCCTGATTCACCACCTTGAATGTGCTGCACTCTCAATTCAACCTCTCTTATCTAGAACTAAGAGAAACCATGGCACACAAAAAATCCAATACTGTCTTGTGTTCATGTACACAAGATGAAGCATGTCAGGCAGCAATAGGACTAGGGGGAATGGACATAAGATTGAGGAGGGGAGATTTAGGTTGGATGGTAGGAAGAAGTTCTTCACCATGAGGGTGGTGAGACACTAGAACAGGTTGCCCAGAGAGGTGGTGGCAGCCCCATCCCTGGAAGTTTTTAAGGCCAGGCTGGATGGGGCTCTGAGTAACCTGATCTAGTGGGATGTGTCCCTGCCCATGGCAGGGGGATTGGCACTTGATGATCTTTAAGGTCCCTTCCAACCCTGACAGTTCTATGATTCTACATAGAAGTGGAATAGAACTATGAAAGGGGCTCCCCCTTCCTTCTAATCCAGTTGCTCTGATTACAGATTGAAATCCAAAACACTGGATTTAACAAAATAAAGCTGACAGGCATGACAAGAGAATCATGTACATTATGCTCTAAAGGTGAAGTTTGCAAATTTGAACACTTATTTGCTCAGAACACTTTCACCAAACTACTATACCTGCGACCCAGCATGACAATTCCTCCTGTCTTGGGATTAATTTTGCAGTAGTCCCCATGGGCCCAAACACCTATGAGAAAATGGCAGAGATTAAGCAGCTGATTACTTATTCATCCAGTCAAGGAAGATATTTGTGTTACACAACTCATGTTAACTTTAGAACAGATACAAAAATATAACCTATAAGCTATACTTTGAGAAGTACCCACAGCAAACACAGCAGCACTTAACTATGGAACCCATCCACACTGCACTCACTACAAAGAGCTAGCACACACTAGAGCAACTCCCACAGGAAGATCAAACCCTAGGTTATTTTCTATTGCTTGTTTCCATGACTATACAGCATCCTTTAGAAAGCAAGAATAGCTGCTCTGATCATCCCATTTTGAGGAACTTGGAAGAATATTCAATAAAGATAAGAATATTCTCTCCTGTCTTTCTGGATCCACTTTTATGATGTACAATTCTGTACAAGGAGCTTTCTGGACTTGCATGATAGGTCTCAACAATTCCCTAGGAAGCTTATGTGCTTCATGTTCTTTGCGTTAAAGTAAAATCAGATTTGACTTTTCAGAGCAGAAAGAAATACAAGCTAATTCTACTCAAATTTTTCTAAAGAAGAAAGCAAGCCTCAATTATTTGCACGTGCATGTGCACACAAGACCATTCTCTAACTTGACTGTTACAACCTTAAGCCTATTTTAAAGGAAAGACAGAAGAGTGGGTTTGAACAGAACCTCTGGGCCACAGTGATTTCAATTTAACAACTGTCACATTTTTCCCCTCATTTCTTGCTGTTAGGCTTACATACAGACTGCACCTTCCACATTCCCTCAATTTTCCTATATGATTAATCTCCTGACTTGTAAATCCACTCTCTATTGCTATTTATAAAAAAGCTTCCATCTCCAAAAAGCAGCAGCTTGAGGTCCTGCTCCTATAAAAGCCTGTGCTCTGTAGGTAGCAGGGAGTTCAGCACTGCTGTGCCACATAAGCAGCTGCTCTGCATGAACAGAGTCCTCCAGAGTCCTCCACAATTATTAGGAGGAAAGTCTCTGGCCCACAGCACCTGTTCTTTTATTCTTAACCACCACTGGAAGACTGTATGCATGCAGAATAGGCATGGCTGAAGCATTATGTACTTAAACATCATGCTAATGAGGTAGCAAGTCAGCACTTATCCCTTAGGATTCACTCCCCCAGCTAGGTAGGAGCAGGCTGGCAGAGGTGCAGTAGCACTCATTAATAGAGGATTGCTCCCTGACCTGTTCAGCACTTGGATTTCACACCCATGCCAAGCAGTCTGTCTGCACTACACATTATCAGGCTGTTAGAGTCACATGTGCCTAATGAGAGCAGGAGCAGAATGGGATTGGAGCTTTCTAAAGATTTGTATTAAACTGATTTGGATTCATATTCAAACCAAAGCAATTAGGAAACACAGTGTGGTGTTCCCACCCTGGAAATCTAGATTCAAAGCAGGACCTGTCTGTCACTGGGCAAGAATAAATCTCTACCTTCCTAAGAGCAGCAAGACAATCTGCATCCTTGGCCAGTCTGAGCAATATCCAAAGCCCTTTACATACCTGGGAATTTTGAAAAATAAGCCTTCCTGTATTTGTTTCCATTCTCATCATTCCAGAAGTGTGTAGGCTGACAGGGAATAGGCTTGGTACAAACCAGCTCTCCACTTTCACCCCAGACTGGTTTTCCTATTTGCAAAGAAACAGGGGTTTTAATGCATTTCCCTTCTGTAAACAAGGCTACCAGAGCAAAGAACATCTACAGTTACTACTTATATGCCAGATGCAGATGTAGCTATGAGAAGGGCTGTGTCTGGTGGTTTGAACAGCTTGTGTTCAATCCCTGAGCTCAGCCTTATCTTAACCTCAGTAACTTGAGGAGAGTTACACCCCAGGGTGGCAGCCAGGCTGGCATCCACAGCAAGAGCCACTTAGCATGCACACTAGAGGCTAGAATTTGGCCTTGATGTGCTTCAGCACAGTAATGGAAGAGGAGATGGTTACATATACAGATTATCTGCACTAGAGTCCTGTACAATCCAGAGCAGATGGATCCTGATGCAGGTTTTGTGGAACATGGTTCCAAAGTGAAATCACCCATTTAACAGCTGTTTAACCAACTGCTGAATGAAACTTCAGGTCATATAACTCCTGTATTTCATAAGTGTGCAGAATATTTTGGATAACAGTTACCTTCATCATTCCATGCTTCTACAGCCATTCCAAGATTTCTGGCCTGAATTTCTCCTTTGTAAACTGGAATTGTAACATTATGACCCATGAAACATGAAATGATATCTGTCCCACCTACAACAAAAGATGTCCATTTAGAATACACAGTACTTCCTGGGAAAAGCCAAACTGAACCTACATAAGAACTCCAGAAGAGCAAACTGCCACCTTTGCCAAATGCAAATGGATCCACCTTGAGCAGCACAGAACAGATAGTATTATCTAGGATGTTATGTGACTTTTAATAAAAGCAGGTTTCTTCTCTAAGTTTCTATGTCTTCACATTTTTCCCCGCCCTTCATGCAGATATATTCCTTAAGGTATAACTTTTCCAACAATTTCTCCAATCTCATTTAAGGAAAAAATTATTTATATGAGAGTGAGAAAATAAACAGGTCCCAATTTATGGACTTAGATATTTAAGATCACTTAGGAATAGAGGGGGGTTTGTTTGTTTTCATTAGTTTAAAGTAAACAGTCAAGCCATACCACTCAATACTCACTTAAAAACTTTTATGCCTTGTTCTTATTAGTGGGGAGGTGTGGAGAAGCCATGCCTATAGGATGAACAGTTATCTTAATAAAAATAGAGGCTGTCAAAGTGGTTACTTAACTGGAGTATTAATAGTCTAAGACTTGAAGAAAGTAGGATTTTAAGACACAAATCAATCATATTAGCTTGACTCAACGAGTCTTCTGCATTTGAGACTATCAATGTCTACAGTAGCAAGTTCAAGACTCAGCACTACTCTTACTAAGACCAGAGCCAGAGGCAAGTTCAGTAGCAGAAGAGTCAGGCTTTAAAAATCAAACTAAACCAAGTTAAAAAGCCCTTTGAAAAAGTCAGTCCTCATTACAAAGCAGAATGAGTTGTTCTGTGGCAGACCTTATGTGAATAGAAGTGGCCTTAGCCAGGACTCCTGACAACAAACTGCACAGTAGGTGGGCCTGGTATTTTCTAATTATATAATTCACACAAAAAAAAAAATCTGTCTGCAGTGCCAATTACTTGGCACAAAAGAATTGAAATGGGAACATGGAAAAACCTCTCCAAGAGGTGTTTTCTGCTCAAGTCAGCTATTTGCAGAACAGTATGTTCTGCAGGTTAATAGACTCTTTTCTTGATCTCAGCCTGCTATCCCTGAGGACAGCCAGTCAAAATAAATGATCCTGCTTAAAAAAAAAAATCAAGAAGCTAAACCCCAAAACATCCACCATGTCAGAAACATTCCACCTAAAAGCCTTTGAGTGTACAAGCTTCATTGTGGCATACTGAATTATGCAGAAAATCTCTGCACTAAAAAAACAATTCCAGTTTAACTATAAGCAAGGCTGTATGAGCTAAAGCTTAAGCTCCCCAGATACACAGCAGCCATCAAACAAGAAGGGAATGCACAGGCAATGAACAGAATTAGTAGGATGTGTGCAGCAAAAAAGCATCACCTGAAATGGATCCCAGGAGCACACTGCTTTTTATGTGTTTGTAGACATACTCATAGCTCTGAGATTTGAGTGGTGATCCTGTAGACAGGATAGTGTGGAGAGTTTGGAGGTTGTGTGTTTCACCTTAAAGAGGAAGAAACCAACAAAGCAGATTAAGGTAGAATTCGTACAAGAGTTTGTAAATCTTTGTCACTACAACCCACAAGAGTTATGTAAAGGACTTTGTGACAACACACAGGGCCAGAACCTGGAGAGGAAAGGTGGGAGGGAGGATAGAAGGTACTCAATTAGCTTTGGGAAGCTTACATGGTTTTAAATTTTTCTCTTCTAGCACAGCCAGCCACTTGGCACCCGTTCCAAGAATGGTGATCCTAGAGGGAAAAAAGTGTCAATGTTTTGCATATTTAAATATGCTAAGATTCTAACAACTTGCAATTCCCACTGCAGCAAGCAGAAGCTGTTAGATGCTCTGTACATTGATTAGTCAAGCAATGTAGTCTCCTAAAGCTTTCTAAGTGCAAGGCACATCCTTTTGAGCAATCCAAATTAGTCAGATCATATGTCATTTCTGCAGCTTTGGAACTTTCATTTCTATCTTTAAATATTAAGCAAAGCTTTCCCACCTCACAGAAAAATGTTCATTTTCATTTACAGGAATTCATAACTGCAGACCACTCCAAAGACATTTCCTTCATTAATTGCCACTAAGCTATTGAACACAAAACTGCTGTCTTGTTACACCCTTACACATAAATTTTGCCACTTCAGGGCACAGCTTAAAGAATATTTCACTCAAGACAGCAGTCTGTGATTTCCTCTTAGATACCCATTCAGATACCACTGGTGAAAGGCTGAGTTGTAGGTGCTTAACTGAACATGAAATTTGGCTCAATGAGCTGAACAACTGAACTCCACCCTTGCAAAAAGAATATTTAGAGTTCTCCATACAACATAATTAAAACTTGAAGCAAAGGCTGTATCCCTTCCCTGCTCTATTCAAGTGCTAGTTTAAGGTTTCTGCTGACTTTCAGGAAATCCTCTTCCCTGCCTTCTGCTAATTCATTTTATATTACAGCAATAAACTCACTCAAGAAAATGCAGAGAGACAGATAAGGCTAAAGGACACTGTCTGTAGACTTTAAATCCTGCTATCTTTGCTTCCACTCCAAAGGAAGCTGGAAGGTAGAACAGCTCAAGATACTACAGTTTCAGACATAAAGCAGGGGCCACTCAGCACTGTCAAAAGTGGATGTCTTCCTTTGCCATTCAGGTGGATGACAGTTACTAAGATGCTGCCACCTTTTGGGTAGGGACAGTGCCAAGCTAACTGCACAAATACATGAGTGCAGAGAGTCACCAATATTAGGCATGTGGGAAGAGCACTGAGAGCTCACAGAAGTAAATTGTGCCAGGGGAGGTTCAGGCTAGACATTAGGAGGAATTTCTTTGCTGCAAGGCTTGTCAGCCATTGGAACAGGCTGCCCAGGGAGGTGCTTGAGTCCCCATCCCTGGAGGTGTTTGAGACAGGTAGATGTTGCATTGGGGAGCATCATTTAGTAAGTTGCTAGGGCTAGGACAAAGGCTGCACTCAATCTTCAAGGTCTCTTCCAGCTGGAACTGTTCTATGATTCTAAGTGTCCTGCTCCTCCAGTTATGGACCACAATCTTGTGAACTACTTTTACTCTTGTGTAATACCTTGCTTTCCCTTCCATGCTTCAAATTAGTCCTTATTTTACAGTTAGAATACGTAATGCTCCTCTGCTATTTTTAAGCTCTTTTGACACTTCCTCAACAGCACATGTAGAGCCTAGTCTGCTATTAGTGCCTTCCAAATCCAACAGAATTGGTGGAGAGTGACTAAACATAGTTCACTCAAACAGATCTTTAACTCATGTCCACTGGAGTCATTCTCATCCTGCAGTATGAAGTATCTTGATGATACTGTAATATGCTATCTGAAGGGAAGTCTGATACATCTTCAGAGAAAGAAAGTAGTCTTAACATGTTGAAGCCTTTTTTTTTTTGAAGTATGTAACATATAAGTGAGCTGGGAACAGACTGCATTATGAAGTACCACACAGATGGCCACCACTTTTAGCACCAGATTACAGAAGTGAGACATGCAGACACATTTCAGTTATCTTCCCTTACTTTTGGCATGTAGAAACAATGCTTAAAAATAAGCTGTGTTATTTCTCAATTCCTAGTGTTTGCCTGTTGTTCTCCTGGGGTTTTTTTTTTTGGAGGGGGCATGGAAGGGAGGTAAAGGGTGCTGCCTTAAGTTTGTGGGTATGTTTTGTGGGTTTTATTGGAAGTGTTCTGACTAGGCATTAATCTTCAACTACAACAGCCAGAGACAAAAATGTCAGGCTTTAAATATTACATGTCAAAAGAGAGTGAAGTTTAAATTATTAATTACCAAGAGGCAGAAAGTGAATCTTTTGGCATCCAATTCCTACCACAAATTAGTGTCATTTTTAATAGATAATTTGAATTCATTTGTTTACCAGACATATCAACCACATCTACTCCTTACATCCAGTTAGCCAAAAAGAAAAGTTACCAGAAAGTTTAAACAGTGTACAAAGCTAAATAACACCACAGGATTTTACAGCTGTTTATCCAATACTTGCCATTTCATTAGGCTTCAAGAGAGGGCACTGTGAGGATTTTTAGGGATAAAGAACTGTGCAAAACAATTAATCAACAGCTTGACAGAGAATTGGGTATAACATATTAAAAAGAAAAATATGAAAAATATATGCAACCCTGCTGAGCTTTTCCAGTCAATTTATGTGTTTAAATCAAAGTGCTGTATTGAGTCTTTTGTTGAGTTGCTTGACAGAAAGGATTCTTATTTTCTAAGTTCTAAGTGTGCTGAGAAATTACTCTTCAGATTGCTCCCAATTACTGCCTTTTGAAAAGGCTGCTCTTGAAAACTATTGAACCAAAATTCTTTGTTTGCCTGGAATCCAAATACTTGACTCAAAGTTGAAACAATCGGCTCTTTTCTCTCTAAGACTGGTTTAGTACAGAAGTTTAAAAAGTAGTTCCACTCAAGGAAAGACAAACTATCCCATGCCACATGCTAGTTTCTGACCAAGGGAATGACATCTTCCATGAGGTTGCTTGTATGCAGTCACTGTAACAGCAGCAAAGACCATTATCCTGCCATTTAATGGTGTTTACATACCCTAATCTGTCAGTTAAGTCCCAGAGCACATTTGGTGATGGAATTAGAGGAGATCCATCATACAGGACTACTGAAGCTCCTGTAGCGAGTGCAGTCACTAACCAATTCCACATCATCCAGCCAGTCTAGAAAAAAAAGGAAGATGTCTGCATTAATTTGAGTCAGCTAGCTGTCTGCCCTCCTGGCAGCCCTGTTCCAGCAGCAGCAGTGCTGCTTGCCCCCATATGCTGCTACAGGAACTACAGGCAACTAGAAAGTGATGGACAGGAGGAGCTCTTGGCACACTCATCTGGACCAAAGCATGCTCCCTGCCCTTAGGCCAGAGGTGCTGTCTTCCCCAAAGTTTTCCTGTTTAAGAAACTGTTAAACCTGAGTTTATGCTCATCTCTGCTGATTAAGTCTAACTGTATTACTTGGGGATCAAGAAATAAAGCTGGAGCACTGTTTATCCTCTCATCTACCCCAAGACTGCGTCAGCTACATGTTCTTGATGGATGTTCATCTAACTCATCCTTACAAAAACCTAATGAGATGGAGATTCCATACCTCCCTATGCACACTTTCAAAGCATGAACTAAGACAGGACAACTTTGGGACAAGGTAATTATGATTCCTCCATAGAGATATTACAAACTGACCAGTAATGTTAAAGTTCAGAAAGGAACTCATGGAGACAGACATTAGCCTTCTCAAACCATTACAGTAATAAAAGAGTTTGGAATAATTTTATCACAGCATCAGAATGGAAGAGGAAAAAAACTACCACATAACTGAACTCCTACATAGATCAGTTTTATTGTCTTTCCTCTGCTGAGCTTAGAGTTGTGCAGCTTCTTCCCTCCCCACCAAAACAGACATAAGAGAAATTCTCCTCTTCAGTATGGCCAAGACTTGCATGATGCAGGAAGGCAGAGCCTGTTTTGCAGGTGATATTGATGAAGCACTTAGATCAATAAACCTGAGACTATAAAATCAATCCATTTTCCTCACTAATTAGATCAGAAACATTTAACACAGGTCTGACCTTTCATCAGAAAGGTCTCTGCTGCATTTTATTATTCCACCTGATTTTTTTTCTAAACTCAATTAAGTAGGACTATCCCTTGCAGTGTACTTGTATTTGTAGAAAAAGCTTTCCCATCTTTACAAGACAAAAATATCTGTAGGTTTTCATTTTGCAATGCCTTGAGCAGCCCCACTTGCCGTTGTGTAGTACATGATAATGTCATTGCTGCTCATGTTGCCATGAAGAATGTGTTCTTTCAAATGCTGTATTAGTGTACCCTGAAAAAAAAACAGCAAAAAGAAAAATGTAAGTTCACATAAATGAAAAGCAAAACTGACAGCATATTAAGACTTCCACAAAAACCCTCATCTGTCAGTCCTTTCCAGGATGGACTCCAGGATTACAGGCAAGCATTTCCTCTTAACCATAGCTGAAGTAAATCCCAGGGCCTAGCCACAGCAGCAGCAATTGCATTCTCCATTTTCTCACATCATTTTTTAGCCTCTTTCATTAGAGCTCAGCAATTCCCACTGAACATCACTTGTAATCCACAGAATAAATAACTAACTTCACTTCCAACTCTGCCCAGCCATCAGAGTTGCTGAGTACTCCATACAGGCTATAATTTTACAGCATGCTTTTACCAGTCAGACTTTCCAGGAAGATAAACCCTTTGCCAGAGTTTCTTTTACAGTATATCTAGGCAACTGGGAGGAATAAAGGACCTAGAGCTGCTATAAACTGCAGTAGCTGCTATACATAAACACTATTTACCCAAACTATCTCCTCTATTAACATATAGGAGATGAAGGACTTAACTATATACATCTCTTGTAAACACTGAAGTGACTTGCAGTGTGAAAAATGTGAAGCTCAAAGCAGCAATAGTAACAGTAGTGTAGTTAACTATTACTTTTCTCTTTTGTTGGAAATGCTGCTGAAATACCTTTCTGATCATCATTAAAGCATAACTTGCTAGGACAAATAAATCTACAAACTACTTCACTAAGTCACTTCATTGCAGTGACAAATTAATGTGGCTGATCTCAAAATAAAGATTTTTTTTCTTCTTCATTTATGCAAGGACTTTTAGTGAAACTATTAAGAGCCTCCTAAGCATGAAACAAGATTTATGCTGGAAGAAAACAGATTACAGATAAACATTTGCAATGAAAAAGGAGAGTCATAAAACTGGCACACGCTTCAGGAGGAAAGGCAGAAAACATTAAATGAAGGAGTAAATCTTATTTTCTCTTTGCAACTCAAAGGAACCAGGTCTGAATTCACCTGCTCCTGTTGGAACACACTAAGCTGTCACAATGCTGCCACCTAGCCATAGTTACCATTATCGACAGGGAAAAATGAGAATAAACCCATCAAAAATCCACAGGGCTTTAGAAACACCATGTCGTGCTTAACTGTTAAGGTTGCATAAAGAATTGTAGGTGTTAAAACAATTTATTCTAGTTATAAAATAAAGCACATTGTGTGGCTCTTTCAGATTCTCCTGCAGAGGCAAAGTAGTGAAATTAAAAGTCAAATTCGATTAAAATAAGTATTGGCTTTCATTTTTCTCCATTTAGATGTTGCTGTTCCAGTTTCAGAACAGGAGATTTTTTACCATTGAATTTAGGTAAAGACTATGAACTATTCCCCCTGCAAAAAACTGGTAACTCCTAGTTTGGAAACAAAGGTCCTGTGGTAGAAGGCATAGCTGTTCTGAAGAGCTAATGGTCTGAGATATGCTCTCAAGTTTATTGATAGCCTTCTTTATTTAGAGGACTTGTACGACCCTCAAAATAAATCCCAAGTGTTCCACATTTCATGACAGATCTGGCAGCTGATAAAAACTTCCTGCTCTGCTTGTCTTCATTGGGCTTAGCAGAAGGCTGAGACAGTGCTGAGCATCTGGAGTGTCACAAAACCAGCAGGCACTGCTGCTCCTGAGCCACACCATCAGCACACGAGGGACCAGTGCTAAGTGGTTATGTAGCTGACACTGAGCAGCTACTCATGGCTGCTGCTCCTGGTCTCAAGCCTCTAGTGCTCCCTAGACAGTGATCACAAAGAGTCCAGCAGGAAAAATCCTGAGTGATTTGCCTACAGTTCACAAGGGGTCTGTAGCAGCAAGCCCAGCTCTTGCAAATCCTTTGGATGGATAGAAGTGAACTGATTAGGATTTTATTAAATTCTCTCCTTGGATAGTTGGGAATAACTGAAGAGGTTGGAAGCAGAGCCACTGTTTTTAGAACTTAAGAATAACAATTAGTCACTAATTTTTCAAGTATTAGAAAAAAAAATCCTGCAAACATCTTTCTGTAGCACACTCAATTGTTCAATACGACAGAGCTTTGCTTCCAAGACCAGAAAAATCTTACTCCCTCTGAGGCACTACTTTTTAAATCATTTCATCTCCCATTACCTGGCTTCATTTTCATTATTTCCATATGTTATTTCACTATGTGTCAAGAAAACAGACTATGTGCAGAGAAAACAGACCAGGAACATACTGCAGAGTTAGATAAACTGAGCTGTGAATATCAAGTGAGCTGCCTGTTAGCACCTGTAAGCTCAGCACAGCAAAAAGCAGCACTGAAGCATGCTACAAATGAGAAGTCATTGAAATGTCTTTACTAAAATGTCATCTCTCTGTTTTTAACTATCAAAATCAAACTTTGGTTAATCTGAGGCTGGAAAATGAGACAGACCATGGGCTAATGCTGCTTTTGCTGAAATCAATGAGAATTTTCTTATTAATTACAGTGGAAAGAAGATTAAGCCAAGAACAAACAAAGGAACCTAATCAAGTGTGCAGAAGACATTGAAGTTCCTTCCATGAATTTTTTGTAGGCTCCATTCTACTCTGTGCTTGTGAAGCCACACCTGGAGTACTGCATCCAGTTCTGGGCTCCTCAGCATAAAATAAGATGTGGAGCTGTTGGAATGAGTCCAGAGGAGGGACACAAAGATGATTAAAGGACTGGAGAACCTCCCCTATGAAGACAGGCTGAGATAATTGGGATTGTTCAGCCCGGAAAAGAGAAGGCTTTGNGAGATTCCCTGAGATTCCCTGAGATTCCCTGAGATTCCCTGAGATTCCCTGAGATTCCCTGAGATTCCCTGAGATTCCCTGAGATTCCCATTCAAACTGACACAGAAATCATACGAACCAGGGAACCTTCTGATACAACACTTTTCTTTTAGGCTAATCAGAGGTGCTAGCACTAGAAGTTAAGGGAAAAAAAAAGTCACCCTGCAATACAGGAACTAAAGAGCTGCTCAGTGGGAATCCAGAATCCTCATAAATAACATGTCCTACTCAAATAATACATTCTCTCCTCCCCAGCAAGGACAAGTAGTTTATACCTAAACCCTCAGGTAGTTCTGTAAGAACTGAAAAGATGATCAGATGGAGAGCAGAGGTATGATTAAGGATAAGCCAAGCAGCCACACAAACACCATGGGAAGAGAAAGAACTTTGCAACAGAG
The DNA here is from genome assembly GCA_013396975.1 of Bucco capensis. Classification (NCBI taxonomy): domain Eukaryota; kingdom Metazoa; phylum Chordata; class Aves; order Piciformes; family Bucconidae; genus Bucco; species Bucco capensis. Next base: position 87,081 of record VWZO01020250.1, on the reverse strand, counting down.
ACAAGTCCTGTTGCCTGATCTACATCCATGGTTTTCCTCTCCCCACAGTTTATCATGCATTACTGAACAAAACACCTCTCCTGTTTTTGCTAATCCATCTCTGCAAGCACTCAACCAGCTTCAAAACAGCTGCCAAACTTGAAACATACCTCCTTCTTGCTTCACCAACATAGGATTTGTGTCCCAAAGGGATCATTGTGTGTGCCACATGCTGCCTGGAATGATCTCCTCTTGGTCATATATAAAGCAGAGTGCTTACAGGCAGCATGGCATTTGTCTGTGGGCAAATCCTCCAGCCCTTACCATCAAAGAGAGGGGAGAACATACACACTATGGATCCTGCCCTCAGGCTACCTAGACAACTCTACAGCCAGTCTCCCAAAATGCTTATCCTGATTTTCAGTGCAAATAGCAGAAACCATGGGCACTGGCTTGGAGTTGTGTAGTTTCTTTTATAGAAGTTGGTACAAATGTGCTAAAGACATTTTGCCTGCCTTAAGGGGAAAAAGCCCTGCCTGATTGTTGGAGTCACTTCTTGGCCTTGATTGCCTGGAACAACTTTAAAAACATAAATAGTAAATGGAAAGCATGTAATCACAGGTGATTTTGGCAATAATGTTTTATATACCTTTAGTAGACAAGACACTGCCTGCAGCAAAGCTTCCATATAAAGCCAAACTTGCACTCAAACTGATAGCTAACCTTCTGGCTTCCTTTCTTAAAGATTGATGAGGGTAACAAGCACTGAATTGAGAGATGTAGGGAATAAAGTCTAAGGTCAAAAAAATTCTAGATAATAAAAACTGCAAGGTCCCTATGGACCTCAATTTGACAGCATCCAAAAACCAATTCCAAGCACCCAATTCAAGCTCTTTGGCCTTTCTTCTAAGAAAGTATCAGTCAAGCGAGTTCTACTAGGGGTTCTGTGACTGACTTTTGCCCAGGAAAGAGCTGATATCTGAAAGATAGATCTCCACACCAATCTCAAAACCAAATTATTTTATATCCTTATTAATCCATATTTGCTTTCAAACAATCACTTACAAATAGAAAGTTTGACTGCAATTACTGAAAAACTGTCAGCAATCAATTCTTCCTTAAAGTACCTTATGGTATGATACTGTTAAAGGAAAAATGTAATCTAGGTAGTTAAATACAGATAGTGCAGCTCCAGGAGAGAAGACATACCCCTGCTGAATGAACCATGCATTTTGGTGCCCCTGTTGTGCCTGATGAATACATGATGAAGAGAGGATGACTGAAAGGTAGCTGTTCAAACTCCAGCTGGGGAGCCTGGTCTCCTTTCCCAGTAGCAAGAAAGTCTTCTAAAAAGACACTGCACAAGAGGGGGGAAAACAGGAACATTTCAAACACTTTTTGAAAGCATTAACCCAGCCCATCTACAGGATTACCTCTGTAGCTAAAAGCTCTTTTACAATAAGCTATACACTCAAACTATGTCTTTTTCTATTCCTAGTCTTTCTACTCTTTGAATTGCTAGTTATTTTGCTTTCTTCTTCTTCTGTTTTAAAATAAACTATTAGTATACTATTACGATGTAACACAACAAAATCAAGCTATAAATCTGCACCTGTGCTCAGCTGCTAGTCTTAACAGCTCAAAGCAGACTGGAACAATGTGACCCTCAAAGTCTGAAACTCCATCATTTCCAAAAGGTATCTAACAGACCAGACCAGTAAATTAGCAAAACAATTCATCTCAAAAAAGCACCACTCAATTCTTCATTTTGGAAGCTACTACCTTCTCCCTGCTATATCCTATTCAACTTTGCCTTGGTTTGAGAATCATTAAGTAGAAGCAAAACATCTGCAGCAACATAGCACTACTATTTTCAGTATGAAGTTGGATCCACATTAAGAAATCTGGCTAAATCCTAGTAAGTTCAAGAGGTCAGGCAGTTTCAATAGATAACCAGCATCCATCTCCTCCCTACTTAGGACAGTCATAGCTCATAAACTCCCATTACCTGTTTGGAATCTTAGAGATATCTATGGTTTCTCTTGATGAGACATATGGAATCACCACCACTTTTTTCAGATCTGGAAGCCCTGGAAGAAGGAAGAAAAAATTGTTTCCTGCATTCAGTTCCATAAACCAAAGGTCCTTCCTGTCTGATTGGATGCACTAAGTAACAGAAATAATTCTAATGCACTGAATATTGGATAGAGCTTTAAATGTCAAGATATCCCAAGAGTCTAAGTTGTTACCTAAGATACAATCTCCTCAATTTTGCTAGCCTTTTAAAAATAAATCTGTAAATCTGCAAGCATTAGTGCTGTAATACCTCTTTCATGTGTCTTCAGCAGCTCTTCACTTGAACTTCAACAGCCCCTGTTCCCCAGCTTATACTGCTGACTCATTTCTAATAATGTTTAAGATAAGCTAGTAAGACTGCTACAATTACACAAAAGGTTGGTTTACTCATATCAGTTCTGAAATGCTAAGTGGCCACAGAGATACTGTAAAACAGGAAGGACAGCAACAAGCAGTCAAGTGTCACTTCCAGGGGCAGTGCAGGCTTTGAGTGCTCACACAACAGAGACTAGATGGGATGCAGTGAAATACCTTTTACCACACTAAGCAGCTTCTCCAAATGGTTATGTTCTTTGCCATTGTAAATAACAGCTTCAACAGAGAAGATGAGCTTAGGCTGAATCTGGGAAAACCTGTCCAGTACACCCTAGGAACAAAGAGGAAAAACACATTAAAGCGAAATCAATTGCTGCAATAGGTAAACCCACTGCATGCCAAAAAGCAAATCTCAATTCAAGCCAGGAACACAGACAGGAGTTAGCAGGAGAATGGTTAAAAGACTGCCTTGTTCATCTTTCACTCACCCTATATCTTCCAAATACAGCCAGTTTTTAACCATCTATTTCATGATCCCCAAACATATCAAACAAAGGATCAAGTTCACAAAGCTACCTAAGCAGTTAAAATTAATCTGGAGAATCAGACTTACAAACTCATCTAAACAGGATAAAAGCCTGTGATGTGAGCAGCAGTTAGGCATTTTATTTACTTGAAAGTCCACAAGTCTCCTGCCCACATCTGCAGGCAGGTGCTCTACGTGCCCTTGGCATCTGCCCCCAGTGCTGCTTGGAGCATGCAGCAGCAGTTTGAGGCTGCCTAGGGAAAAACAAACACACTTGTCTTCTGGAAAATGCATTTATTATATGACAAAGTGCCACCTCACATGAACAAGCAGCTTTGTTCTGCTATGATTAACAAAGGGAACTGTTGCACTGCTTTTTACCAGAACTAGATAATGAAAACACACTTACATACTACCAACAAACAACTACCACAGCTCCTGTGGAAACTCTGGGGCAGGACACATGGAAATGCTAGATTTTTCCAGTGTTTCCTCCAGCTTACAGTGTTTTCAGGAATTTACCATAGCTATTATCACATTTGAGAGAAAAACCCCTCTGGCATTTCTTTTTTTCCAGGTACACTGCATGTAGCAGCCTACCAGAAATAGATCTTTTTGTATTCAACAGCAGGAAGCAAATCCTTTTAGTAAAAGCTCTCAGAACACAATAATGTTCATCCCTCTCTAGCTACCTAACTTGAAACATCAAGAACTACAAGATTACTCAATGCTGTAAAATTGTCAGCTAACTGTTCAAGAACAATCTCCTAAATCATGTTGCAAAAATCAGACTGAAGCCATGGGCTTATTCATCCCATCATCCTTTATTCTTCTCTGCCTCTTGCTTTGTCCTCTACTTTGCAGCCAAAATAAGAGATAAATTATTACCAGATCAAAAGACCAATACAAAAACATCACAGTCTCTCTAGTAAACTCCTTCTTTCCAAGCTGAGCTGGTCAGGGTTGCCAGAAAGCCTATTGCAAAAGTAAAGATGTCCTGTCCTGACAACTTCTCCCTGCTGTCTTTAGGAAAGCTCACTGAACACCACAGGTCAGGTAAAGGGATATGACTAAATACAAATATGCATCTGTGTCTGCTGAATGTGTCACTTAACAGCTTGCTCTTGTCACCCAAAGATGCACTTCCTTGCTCACATCCTAAGATAGTGACAAAGCACCAAACATGTAACTTCCCCAATCAGTTCAAAACAAAACCCACCAGACTATTTCAGTAGCAGGAGGTGTTCAAGCCACTAACACATTAGCTAGCCAACTCAGAAAAGCAGATTTAATTAATGCACTAAAGTTACTCTCTAAGGGAGCATGAAATCAAATTTCCTGCTTTCTTAGGTATGTTATTGTACTTACTCCTTTGTATCATTTTTCAAAGAACAAACCAAGCAGTCAAATTACACACAGTGTGTGTATGTAAATGTGTATGTGTGTACACATTGATGCTGAACATAAAGCATACATCTCATATCCATGCTGCCTGATGTTTAAAAATGAAGACCAATGAGAGGACTAAGGGTACTCTAAACAGAAGCATCAAATCTGAAGAGAAGTGTGAATCAGAAAGAGAGATGACTGAAATTTTCAAGGTCTTATTAATCCTGCTAACATACCCAGTTGGATTCATTAGCCCTGGCAGGATCAAATTCCACAGGGCAGCCTGGTATGATACAAAGGCAATACAAACAGATGGAACATGTAATTGGTACACTGGAACTTTAATCCAACCAGATGGCTCAGCAAGGAATTGCTTTCATGAAAAGCTCAGGTGTACTAGATATGGCTTATTTTATTCCATGAGCCTCAAATCCAGTACTAAAAATTGGGCTGGGCCCCATGAATGGAGCTACACTGACTTTGCTAAGGCTCACCCCAAAGGTACCTCACAGAGTTCCAAGACCAGAGCTGCTTTTTAAACTTACATATCCAACAATTTCCTTATGCACAGGCCATGAAGAAAGAACCACTTTCCTATTAATATACATAAATGGGTACCAGAGACTAGAGAAATGAAGGCAAAGCTGCCAAGAGCAGCTCTCTGCGTGGGAGGAAGCTCACTGCTTCCCTGACAGCAACTTCCTGAACACTTGCAAAGTCTCTGGATGCATGGCATTTAGAGCCTGCAATGTGCTAAGTGTAGGCAGCTCTGGAAAGTGACATTTCTAAGCTTCACAAAACATATATACACAATTGGATTTCAAATGTCAAAAATGCTACACCATTTCCCAAAACACAAACAAAATCTTCATTTATGTTAACAGGACTAATGCAACTGCCCAAGAGGAGGAATATCTTTTCCTTAGGGTGGGAGCCAATATCCCTGAGGACCTCTGCTGACCTCCCTCAAGATTTTAGGGTTTGAATTCATGCCAATATACTCTGCCAAGCCAAAGAGGAATAAGTTATATCAACGGCACTGCTGCTCCAAAGCTAAGTTTCATTTAAAAACTATCACAAAAACTAAATAAAAGCTGGACACTGAAAATAACAGCACATCAACATGGACAGAAACACACCAGAACTCTGTAATGCAAGCAAAATGAACAGCCTTCCCCCAGATGAGAGATCAAATCACACTGCAAAGAAAATACTCCATACTGTCAGTTCTGAGCAAGCAGAAAATATTTGTAGAACAGATTGATCATTACATGCTGTAATGGTTCTTTTAATCATTTTTTTCCCCAGTGATACACACTCAAGTGTAGGAAAGTAGAATGCTGCTGCCCTCTAGTGCTAATCCAGAGATGAGAGCTCCACACATTGAACCAGCTCCTGGGGTTAAACACTGAGATTGAAGATACCCAAGTTTTTAGGTAATGTGTATCTTCTGTGTTCTACAATGCCCAAAGAGTACAATCTCCAAATGCTTTCACTTTTAGATAGCAATCACTTCTAAAATGGAGTGTTAAACCTTTTTTTCTATCTGTTGCTACCTATGATATGGGCTAAAAACTTTCCAAGGAAAGGATATATTCCCAAAGCTTCCAGGTCACACTAATATCTGTTTAGATATGACGAATTTTACCATATTTTACACACAGCATCTATTCCTTCACTAAAAAGGAGTTAAACAGCTTAGTGAAATTAGCCTTGTTGGCAAACAAAGCCTTCCAGAGAAGACAACTGTGGTGTTGCTCAGTTTACCCAAAATAGGAGGCACAGGAAGGGACTAGTTAGGCAAAGAAACTGGAGTGTGGCTCAGCAGTCTAGGGAAAGATTTGGGAAGGAAGGGCCAATCCCCAGACAACTCTTACATTGCTGCTCATTTGCACAATTAACACAATACTAGCTCTCCAAGACTATGGATTCCACCTGAAAATATCCCATTAGTAAGTTAAAGATACTCAAATTACTGTACTGAAAGTCATTACTGACCGTTCTAAATCAAATCTGCTGTACTTGCTGTGCCAGGAGGTGGCAGTAAGACCAAAGTGAACAGAAGCTGTTTGAGACTTTAATCCACCACCTTCACACTTGTCTGAAACACAGTGATAGGTTCCCTGCATGATACAATAAGGCTACTCACATTAATGCCAAAGTCTGGTGATGTTGAACTCCAGATAGCACCAATACTTGCAGCAGCCAGCATTGCTTCCACTGCATGAATGCTGTTTGGTAAGTAACCTATGGCAGAACAAATAGTTAGAGGGAAACTAAAAACACCACCAAATCTTAAGAGAAAATATGAGGTATACAACAGTCAGCTTAAACAGACTAAAGAAAAAATCCCTAGGCTGATGTGTTCTCTCTAGTCTTCCACACAAATGTAATGTCCTCCTTTGAAGTCAAACCAGTTACACAAGGAATTAGAAATAATTCCATTTACAGGAATAGCTGTATTATGTTTTGTATCTACAAGGTTGCTACCAATTTAAAAATGTTTCTGCTTAATTACTGAGACTTTCAGAGTAAGAAGGCAGCACTGAGAAGAATTGAGGGCAAGTTCAGTTTATGGATTGAATAGAGCACATCTAGAGTAAGAACTCAGCAACATGCAGGGGAATAGAACAGGCCTGCAGAAACAGCCATTAGAAAAGGAATGAGGATCTGGAAGGAAAGACTGTAAATACTCAGTTCAAAAGTAGAGATTCAGCTTTAAAGCTAAACATTGTCTGGTAGATAGAATCTTAAACATAAACAGGCAAAACCAGTGTCTCAGCTGATAAGGGAATAATAATGGGACAAGCCCTATTACATCCCCCCCTCCTCCCAAATGTAGCTCTTCAGGTTTATCTCACTAGCTTGCAGCAAGATTTAAATGCAATTTATCAAGACAAAGAAGATTAAAGCCAAGAAAGTCAGATTTTCAGTGGGCTCAATTTGAGCAACTCTCCAGAAGGTGCTGGGTGGCTGAGATTGACTCTCAACTGATAACAATCCAACCCACAAACTATACTGACAGAGATGAAAGACCTAGAGTTTCAGATCATCCTTCTTAAACAACCAAAAAGATGGCCAAGTAATTTAAAAGGCACATGGCTTGCCTAAATGCAGTACTTGGACATCTAACTAGGGTTCAGTGTTTGAAAGCAAACTTAAATGGCAATAAAGATACTTCCCAAGCCATTTAACAAAGTGGTGAGCACTGACAGATCTTGGAGTGCAGTGCAAGTTGCAGGTGCTCCACAAGTATCTACCTGACAACAAAAACTCTAGTGCTAGGCACTTTTCACAGAAAGATTCTTACAGATGTAAAGATATTTATGGTTATATTTTTCAGGACAGGACCAAAAGATCACAGATTTTAGTAGCAATTTCTGTTATGTTAATTTTATCAAGTGGGAGGGTTCTGAGCTTGATTTTTGCCAGTTTGCCCACACAGCTTGGAAAAACCACCTCTGTTCTTTTTCGGCTTTAAAGTCTACATTTTACAAAGTAGGTCTTCATTTAAACAGATTTTTTTCTTCACAATTTAAAAATGAGTGAAATCAGTTTCTAAAACCAACTTCTCCACTTCAGTTAATCTGAGCTGGTGTGCTTTTGGGAGTAGCAAGTTTGGAAATAGTATCATGACTTAAGCCCAACAATTTCTGGGGAAAGAAAAAAGCAAACCTAACTATGAATAAAAGCCTAATACCATGTTAAGATATAAATCATTCCCTAGAACTACTAACAGTTTGTTATGTTCTCTTTAGGGAAGTTCTTAAGTACATAAAGTGCAGCAAAACCTCATGACCATGCTATTTTTGCCTTAGGGTCAAGGTTTATGATACAAGGTACATTATCCCACAATGTTACTGATTTTTCTTCTAAGAGGAATCTTCCCTGAACAATAATTTGAAATACATGAACCAGAATAGACTAAGATGTCATTTTGTAGGATGGAAGCTGTTCTTTAATTGATGACAAATATTTCCAGTTAGCATTGCTTGGATGGAATTATCAGGGGGCCAGAGCACAATGAAAACAGAAAGATGTCTCTTCATGCTTTGGAGCAGTTATTCCTTTCCCATAGCTTACACACATCAGTTCTCTTATAAGCAAGTTCTCCTTTTCACCACTTCTACAAAAGCCCTGGAGGCAAGAACACTAATCTCTTGTTTATTATTGTGAGCCAGACAATTAAATCATTACTTTGTCATTTGACTTTGGGGTTTTAGAGGATATCAGCCAAAATTGCCAAAAGGTATGAAACATGCAAGGCATCTTACTCTGTATTTCTGTATCATTACCTGCCCATTGCATGCAGCCAGCCTGCTTGATCACTGGGCTTTTCATATATTTGTCCCAATCCCCAACACCAGGTATTAGGAATAAAATTGTGGGGTTGTTCTGGAAAGAGATCCTCTCAATACAGCCATGTAAGAACTCATGTTAATTTTCTCTTGACATCTCTCACCTCTAAGTGACACAAGCTACTTCTCCTGTCAGTCTTTCAGATTAAAACCGGATTCTCAGAAATAAAAATCATGTCTTGCTTTCTCACATTAGAGATTCTGCAAACCAATTATAGCAATTGTCATGTATGAAAAACTCCCTGCACTTGACTGTGCCCCTTGACATATGTGCTGACTCCTCAAAGCATTCAGTGGGCTGACACAGGCCACGTCTAAAACATGTTAAACATGAACATTGCTGACAAAGAGGATGAAAAACTCAACTTTTTTTAGCTGCATTCACATCAGGGGTCACAGAACAGTAACCTTCATACAGAAACTCTGTACTACAGGAGAATATGGTACAGCTAATTTAAGTATTCAGCATACATTTGTTCATATATTTAACCAGAGCCTCCTTCAGGAAGAAGGAAAATAGGGAGCTGCAAATGAAGCATCTTCTCAGTAGCTTATAGTATTGATCTACACCAGGTCTCTAAAAGAAGAGACAAAACAAAGACCAGACTTCCAGTTTCTCTTTGTGATAATAGAGCATTCCATACTCCTGTAGGACTTTAAAGTGTCAACCTATCTAACATGACTGTGGCCTGAGGCTATTAGTAACATGGTAATCTTCTTACAAAGCTAGCTTTAAACCCCACGTAAGCAACTAGGGCTAATACAGTTACTATAGATAAAATACCAGCTTTAAACAATGCAATTGATTGATGTTTTGTTAAGGATTTTTGTGTGTGAACACAGAGGGAAGGTAAGTTGGTTTTACCTGCTGACTTGTAATAGAACAAAGCTGGCTACAACAGGGATACAATAGAAGCAACCTATCAGGAGATGAAAAACAGACACTCCCAGATTTAGTTGATTGCTGCTGCAGTCATTGTTACTTGCCAAACAGATGGCCAGTGGGAGACCAGGAGCACATCCCATGTGGATCTGTACAGCTTGTTTGAGGTATTATATCTGTCTCTTCCAACTGTTCAAGCACCCCTGACAAGACACCGTTAGGAGAAAAGAGCTGTTTCACCACACATCTGCTTCAGTTGTGTTTATCATCCTTAGTGATGGAAAGGGAAGACTAGGCTGAAATCCAGCTGGAAAAGTGCTGACCCACCTCCAGCTTGAACATACTCTTACTGTCAGGATGCAATCAAACACTGTACTGAACAAACCAGGGGATATGTTAAGTATAATGCAAAGTTAAAGTAGTCTTGGCTTCCAGGCAGTAAAGCAAGGAGAGGAAATTCACAAGCAAACAATGTGAATGGTCTTGTGTGTAATTCTAACAGCTCAACATTAAGTGATTTTTCAGTGAAATCAAACAACAAAGGACATCAGAACCTAGCAGGCTGACCAGGTGTTAGGCAACTATAATAAAATTAATCAAGTATCTCCCTTCTATTTAAAAGCTGACTTACCAGAAGCAGTAAAAGCATGTCCTGTATTACTGCTATAAACCACATGAAGAATCACCCTTCCTTCTGCCATAAATTCTAGAACAAATTAGGTCTCAGTAGACTTTGGCAAGCTTTGGAGAGCCTGATCTTTGATACCACAAGTGGGTGTACACTCAGACTTTCCTATCCAATGTTTCCTCTCATCTCAATTTGGGGCTTGGAGAAAAGCCCACAGCCTCAACCTCTGACTTTGATGTTATGGTTTAGCTCTTCCAAGGACTGCCAATATCCTCTAGCACAGGAGAGAAACAGGAAAGCATGTGAGAACCCATCTTAAATATATATATACACATGTCTCCAAACAGCTAGATTGGTGTTAAAAAATCCCATTGGATTTCTTTCACAGGGAAGCTCTCCCTTTGCCCAAGGCAAAGCAGTCTCTCAGAATCAGGAGTCTAGGGCTGGGGGCAGCAAGGGAAGGAGGAGGAAATGCATAACAGCTCAACGGCTGGGAGCTGGCACAGGTTCATCTGACTGCACATTACAAGAAGAGTCTCTCCCCAGCCAAGGTAAGAGAGTGAAGAAGTGCAATGTGAGAAATTGCCCCCCCAAAAAAGCATATGCAGACTCTGAAGAATTTTAAAAGCTCTACCTGAGCCCAAAAGGGATTTTAAGGAAACAATGAGGTTGCCTAGATTCATTAAGCTTTCTGTTATCCAAAGTAAAGGGCTTTGTAAAGACTCCAAGCTCAATGCAAGCCTGCTTGCACAGATAAGCTGTAACTGCTCATAAAGATGTGCTTGAGCTGTTGAAATGCTCAAGGAGCCCAGCACAGATCCTGGTACCTACAGCAGCTGGGCAGAAAGATCTCTGCTGGGGAAGTGCCAGACAGGAAATTTTTGGTCAAGAAATGCACAAAAGAAAGGGAAAACAGAGCTACAGCTTACCCAGTGAAGGGGGCTGCACTCCAGAGCTTTAGGGAGCTGGGATCCAAAGAGTGCTTTTCATTCTATTCTTAATGTATTTGTTTCCTTTTCACTTTTTTGTTTGGAATTTGTTTGGGGGTTTTCTGTGGTTTTGTTTGTTTTGGTTTTCTTCATTTTCTGTTTGTTTTGTAGTGTTTCTTTAAAATAACAGTAACACCACCAAATAGCCAGAGGTTACAATTTGTGCCTCCTCTTGAAATCATCAAAACTCCTTCCAGGCTTCCCACTGGAGTCAATGTGCACCTTTTCTCTCCCAAGAACAGGAAACAGCACATGGTTAAAATCCTACTCTTTCTGTGGAAAGAATCCCTGACATTAAGGATGAATTATCAACAGAAAATTGGAATTGCTACCTTCTATAAGCATATAAAAATAATCTGTATAAAAATTAGTATCTAAAACATACTGGTTTATTCATATAATCATATTTTTAAATATCAATTACACTTTTTAGTTTAAATAAGCCAGCTGCTGAAACAACAAACAAGATTCAAGAGCCAGTCAACCTCCAGTTGTGCCAAGTCATTAACTAAAAGGAACCATTATTAAAATACTGATAATAGCACTAGCAGCTTAATTATTAACATCACTGACTACTGCTGTATTTCAACAGCACTGTGGTCTCCAGCTCCAAAGCCCATTTCCCCTTCATAGCACACCTTACTAACAACAGCTTACAAGATGAGCACAAAATGACAGCATCATGTTGTCTCCTTTTGCCAAGTATAGCTATTTCTAACTGGTTTTGATTAGAAGACTTCTAGCAGTGATAACAAGGTTGTGAACAGGACTTTTATTCCCACCTTAGAACACAAAACAATAGTGCAGATACAACTTGAATTCAGAATGGATGTTCCTATTAAAAGTGACTGCACCCAGTCTAACATTAATGTTACATCTCTTACCCTTGTGGGCAGTATTTTCTTTCCAGAGATTAAAAACCTCACTTAGCATCAGACATCAATATATCAAGTCTAAGAAACGGACTTTAACCTCAGAATTAGGACAGCAAAGAGCAGCAGGTTTCTGCTTGCAGGAGCACACCAAAGCTCCAGCTGTTGCTAGGCACAAGTTCACAGCTACTGCCCTCCTCCATCATACTGTGTTCACACACAGCTTGCATTCACACCAACTATGAAAACACATCCCAGAATTACTCTTCTGCATTGCCCATTACTTTCCCACAAGGCATCTGATCATATTGTGGGGTCTGAAACTGGCAGAGTGTGCCCTTTTTGCCACTCAGGCATGAGATTTAATCCTTCAGCTCAGCATAACCAGTAATACATATAGAAGAACTGTGTCGAGCCCTGTTATGCTATTTTTTACTTATAAACAATAAGGAATAGTGTATCAAATCCCCACAAGCAGTCTAGTAAAACAGAGCATGTGAATTTGTTTTGTACACATCAGGAGCATTTGAAGGCCCATACTAAGACCATAAAGCATCTTGTCCAGGAGCTGCTTTCTGCTGCTGACGCTGCCCTTGTTGCCCATACAGAAGTAGCTCTGCAGCGTTTAACATCCTGCTTTGCAGCCACTGCTGAGCTTTTGGGGCTGGAAGTTAGTTTAAAGAAAACAGAAGTTTTACATCAACCAGAACCTCAGGAAGTTTTTCATTATCCTCATATCACCATTGGTGATTCAGAACTTAAATCAGTCCAACAGTTTAACTACCTAGGCAGCCTCATCTCCTCAGATGGTAAGATTGACAGAGAGATAGACAATAGGCTAGCAAAGGCATAGAGTGCTTTGGGAAAACTCTATAAAAGAGTCTGGTGAAATAAACACTTGAAAAGTACAAGGATCAATGTTTATAGAGCCATTGTGCCATCTACTCTTTCCTATGGTTCCCAAGCATGGGTCATCTACTGCCACCACCTGCAACTCTTAGCACTGATGGAAGCGTTCTGTCTCCGTACAATCCTAACCATCCATTGGACAGATGCTGGGACTAATCCGTGTGTCCTAGAACAAGCAGCAATTCCAAGCCTTGAGGCCATGCTGCTGAGAACGCAGCTGCGTTGGGCAGCTCACGGCTCCAGGATGAAGAACTCCTGCCTGCCTAAGCTCATGCTCTATGGGCAACTTGCCCCTGGCTGTGGCAAGAGAGGAGCTCCAAAGAGGAGATGCAAGGACTCCCTGAAACAACAGCTCAGCCTTGGCCATATTGCTCCCCTGAACTGCTCTCCTCTGGCCTCCACTCAGCAGCTCTGCACACACACTAGTGTTAATGCCGCAGATGTTTTTGAGCAGGCACGCAGGATCACTCTGGAGGAGAAAAGACAGCACAGAAAGAATCGTGTCCTGCAGGTTATACCTCCTAAGGAGTCCTTGTGCTGTGCCTTTTGCAACTGCTCTTGTCTGTCCCAAATTGGCCTTTGCAGCCAGCAGCGCTTGGAAAATGTGCTTGGGAAGAGCATGGATGGAGCCCTCCCCGGAGCTGCGTTCGCAAAGCCTGCCCATGAATGAACATCAGGAGCAATTTTATTGCAAAAGTCAAACAGGAGTGTATTCAGTGTGCTTCATGATGACAAGCAACATCTACAGAAAACATGAAAAGGGGTCAACAAAAAGCTGACTAGGACTTTGTTTCCTGATGCCCAAGTTTCCAGCTTTATGCATAACCAAGTATTGTTTTGCCAATGTCTTTAGGACAACATTTTAAATTACACATACCCCACTTTTCCCATTTGATGTGCACATCAGAGAACAAATAATAAGAAATACTACAGTTTTAAATAGTCAAATTCTGTAGAGCCTAAGTTTTCCTATTCATTATTTTAGTTCCAGATAAAGGCTGTTGCTCCTCAACAAGTTGTTAGATATGAATTTACCAGTGTTAAGATTGAAAATGGAGATAAAATTAGTGCATCTTAATTTAGTCTTCATTCAGACAAACATTCTTGACTTTGCTAAATAGTTCATACCCAGTTAAGGATTTAGCTCTAATGCTATGTGAAACCCAAGCTACCAGCTGCAATGATTACCAGTTCCATAGGATACTCATGATTTGAATGAATATGAGCTCTCTTGAGTATATTTTACACTTGCAGGGTAAAATAATAATAATGCATAGACTTCTATTTTGGAAGACATTGTTCTGGTTTGTAATAGGCAGAAAATTTCATCACTTTAGGTTTGCATCATAAGAATTTACACATACTTAGGATAATAGCCAAGGATTACTCCAAGTACATGTGATTCTAGGAGCAAGATGGATACACACACCAGCAAAACTACCAGGTAGGAGTGAAGGAGCTTCAGGGATATCAGTTTTGAGTTGCAGTACACTGACCAAACTCAAGAGTTTATGTTAGAGAGCACATGAAGTACAGAGATGAAGTAGCTCAGCTGGCTGATCAAAACCAGCAGTTTAGAAACAAATGGACTAAGGCCAGCTTGAGTAACTCCTTTCTATGTATGCATAGTATGCAAGCTGTTTACAGGACAGAAAACTGTTTATTTAGAAAAATCTGTGTGACAGTCTTATGACAGGAAATACTGCTCCAGAAAATTTTGGGAGTTACTGGAAGGATCACACATTTCTAACCACTACTGTATGCATTGATAAGATTTGAAAGGTTACTGCCCACAGCTGTTCACTACAACCATTCTGGAAGACACTGGTGGCAGAAGGTAGGACAAGTCCATTCCTCAAGAACTGCAATTCACTGTGCCCCTTATTAGCTGGGGCTGTAGGGTCAGTAATTGCCAGCTGGCACCAGAACCAACCTGGGACCACAACTTCCAAAATTGCCTCTTTGTGAGTCAAGGCTCAGCTAGATGTAAAGTCTCCATCACTGCTCCCATGGAGTGCTTATGAAACAGACCTTAGTGAAGCTATAAATGAAGTATTTTCCTTACCCCACCAGTGCTAGAGAACTTAGAGGCTAATCCAGGCTCCTTCCTTCCAAGAGTGTATTTCATACAAATATAAACACAGCAGCATAAAAGCCTTCTCTTTAGAATGTTTCTGTGAAATATTTCATATTTATGCTTCTACAACCTCCTGTACTTCAAAAGTTACTCACCCACAACTCTGTCTCCTACTTTCACTCCCATCTTCCTCATGGCTGCAGCATACAAAGCTACAGCTTGTCTCAGCTCTTCAAAAGTCACTTTCAAGATTTCTTCTTTGCCTTCCTCTGAGGAAAGGAAATTAAAACCACCAGTCAGAAATTATGCATTGCAACAGAATTAGTGTCTAGGACAAACAACTAATTCTGGAAGAACAATACAAAGCAATTACAGGAGAAGAGTTTCCATTAATACTTGTACTTTTCGGGGTCCTCTTATGCTGTATTAAGCTTTTCTTTAAGGGAAATCAAGTATTAATAAATAACATTCATTCAGTAGGACATTTTTAAAGACAGGAACATACATCTGCAATAATGTAAACTTCACTGGAGAAAAGTGCATTCTCAAAGAGCATTCATGATAAATAATAGATTGCACTCACCAAGGCTACTTTCTAACATAGAAACAACCTCATTTTCCCTTTTTCCTCAGTGTTCTCATTAGGTGTAGGAAGGAGCATCAAGGTGCCAACTTTGGGTTTTATTACAGCAAGTCATTGCTGGCCAGAAAACCATGCACATGCAGTTACTGAGGTCTGACATTCAATGTGCTTTTTAAACACCTGCATTTGCCAACATACCACAAAGCAAATAAACTAAACTGGACTTCATCTCTGAAAAGATCTGCAGGGTGTTTTCATTTTTATACTGAATGTCAGATGTTATATAAGCTGTTAATAAATCACTGGTGAAACAAAATGAACAAATCTAAATGTTATGAAAGGCAAAGTTTGTCATCTTAAAGGTCCCTTCCTGTATTTGCTTCATGTGACTCCTGCAAACCATTTGGCCTGTCCTATTTCCAGGATCCAGCACTTCTTGTGAAAACATATATGCCAAGGATGTCACAACAAAAATGTACTGCATGCCCTGGTACAGCTGGTCCTTGCAGAATTGAGTGCCTTAATTATGGACCTGTACTTTTTTATTCTTTTTGCCTTAGACTTCCATCCCAGTAAATTCAGACTGACATGGAGCAAGAGAGCAGGCTGTGATAGGGAACACCCCAGAAGTCAATGTCGTGTAGTTCACAAGCTGAGCGTGGATTGATGACTGATTCTGTGTTCCCACAGAACAGGAAACAGGACTCTGATCTTGCTCCATGATTAAAGTCCCCAGAAGAAGGGAGTCACAAATAAGATTCACACTGGGAGCCAGTGACAAGTGAAATTGTTTGGGAAAGTTGAATTTACACTCCTGTGCTCTATTACACCCACCCTGCTCCCACAGAATCATCCCCAGTGAATACACAATCTTGACACAGGTTCCCAAAATGCCTCTCTGACCTAGCAGCAAGGGGTTAAAGAATACTCTGACTTAAGAGATGTTAAGAAGATTAAATACAGCAGAAGGTCATGAAAAGAAATATAGGTGGAACTCTGTTCCCCACAGAGAAGTGAATGTGTTCAGCACTGATACAGTTTTCAGCCAGGAAATGATTTTACTCCTTTTGGTATCATCACCTGTGATTATGTGACACAAAGCAGTGAGTCTCCAGTACAGCCCATGACTTCCTAACAAGTAACAAGATCTACAGGGACAGTGTAATCATGTTATCAACTTAGTGAATTATTTGGATTGACATAATTCCTTCAGTACTTTGAAGTGAAGGTATTTTACTCCACTTTCTCAAGTTGCATGTTTAGCTTTTACCATTAAAAAAATCAATCACATCAATTCTACATACATTTAGAGTTGACTTACTAATCAGTGTTTGGCTTTCAGCTGTTGTACAAGATGTACTCAACTACATTGATTTTTTTCTCTATTAAATAATATATAAGAAGCTTTTCTAATAGCCTCAAAATTTGCAAGCTATGGGTTCTTGACTTTGAAGCCAGCTTTCTATCAGACTTCATCTGATCATTTTTCCTTTTCCCATTCTCTCTGAACTGCTAGTTGATTTTTTTAATATATCTATACACACAGAAACTAAGATTTAACACACTCCATAGTTCTGCATCATTTTCTCTGCTAATGAGCTGTACATCTACATTATTTCTTGTTAAGGTATTAAGAAGCATCACTGCTTGGTCAGTCTTATAATAAGGATTAAGTCCAGCAAAAGGGGAGCTCAGAACACAACTCCCTAAGGAAGCACTCATACACCTGCACAGGGACTAATCCCATCTAACAGTGATTAGAATCATTTTTTAAAGTTAAAGTCAGCAGATGTAGAAAAGGGACTTTATCCTAACATCACCATCCTCATCATGGCTATATCCAGATTTTACTAGACTTAAATCTTCTCCAGTCTAACAAAAAAATAAGATTGAGCTTTAGTGCTCCAGAAAAGTGAAATGTTTCCAAGTCTTCCATGCATATATCTGTATTTCCTCTCTATTGTTAAAAGCAGAGTTAATAGCTACTATACCCCATGTAGTCCTCAGTATTCCTAAGATAAAAGGTATAGAAAGAGAGTGGGAAGGACAACAGTGCCAAAAATACATCCTGAATGGAAGCATTAGGCAAGTATTTGACAAACATGAAGTAATAGCTCAAAAATTGACTGCTGCTAAACACAGCATGATCTCCAATACCTTAATGCAGTTAAGCACATCTTAAGAAAACTTCAGTTTGTCAAGAACTTTTTAGAACTATCTGCATTCCCAAGGTATGTTTGACTGGTTTTGCAGAGCTGTATCATAGAATCTCCAGACCTACCAGCTTTATTTTCTTCTTTTCTCCTCACCAAAACCAGTTTATTTCATGGTTTCATAAAAAGCAGAGCTGTTTTCTAAAACTATAAATAAGTGCAAGGCAGTAATTCTTTCTTACTTGCTGCATACAGTGCAATCTTGTCATTGTCCTTGTGCTTGAGCAGATTCTCTGCATAGTTCAGACGACTGCCTTTAAACCACTCTGGGACATCTGCAATGCTTTTGGATGTATCAACCACCTGGAAAAGAAAAAAAAGGCATTCCTGCAAAATTGTAATGTAATTTATTTTTCCAAGTATTGTACAGAAATCAGGTAATTAATTCTAAGCTCTTTACACACTCCATTAAAGAATCATTTCTCTCAGCTTACAGATGGCAAACAGACACTAGATCCTTGCTGGCAGTTCTACCTGCAGACCAGCCTTAAGTAGACAAGTGAAGCAAACCACAAGGACTACATCCAGACCACAAGAGACACACAGCCCATGCTGCACATTGGGGATTTGCCTCTGGAAACTGCCTGAACAGGGACTGAACCACAGCATGTTGCAGCTTGCTACCAGGCCATACATACATTCCAGCCTCTCTCTTACAAAAATCAGAGCAGAGGAAGGAGGGAGCACCAATTCTTCCCCAGCATGGGTCACAAGATAGAGACTAACATCAGGAACTTAGACAATGGTAATTCAAATTAACCCCAGACTAAATAAGGGAACTGTGTAGTAAAAAAAGTAACTAAAGAGTTCAAACTTTGATTGCAATTCTCGATTTTGTCAGTTGCAGCAAACAGTCAAGTAATTCATACTTGATCCACAGTGCAGAAGTACTGCTACTGCTCTCTACAACTAATAAATACTGTATTACAAACTGAGAACTGACATTCCTGCCATCCTTGATTTGCTCTTTCCTAAAGAGGGTACAACCACCTAATAAACCTGTATTCAGTAATTCCTCATTTAGGACTAAGACATGCAAAGAACTGAAAAAATGCAATAAAGACAAGTCACAAAATATGTTCAGCTGAAAGAATTTCCCCCCTCATCTTGAACTAAGCCTCAAAATATTAGATGACCCCTTGGTAAGTCACAGTTAAGACTATACCTTCAATAACAGTGATAGGTAAAGAGCCCCTTAGCCCTGGCCACCAAGTTATGTAAATAGCTTCCAAAACACCCCACTAGCTCTGCCCAGCAGCAGTATTTTGTAATCTTTACAATGAAACTTTGTAGCTGTACTTGTAAAAGCTTCAGCTTATACCCTCAGGTTGCCTCTCACAGACTGCACATGCATTAGTCCAAAAGAAACCTGTCTGTGTAAGTAAAAGGCTTTTCTGAAAGCTAGCTAGAACTCAAAATACCTCCCATTCCAGAAGACCTAACAGTTGTGTGCTTTGAGATGTGCAGTGTGTGTATTACTGAAGGCAATCCTAAAATTCACTTTCATAAGAAGTTAATGTAGAAGTGCTCCTCTGTATTACTCAATTTCAAATGAATTTTCTGAAAATGGGAACTCAGATTTGCTCATAATTAGCTAGAACTGAGTTATCCAATAACAGAGTTTATCCACTCAAGCAGCAGTGGTTTATACCAACATATATTACTATAGTCACACCTGACTCATTACTGACTTCCTTAGCTTGAAGAAAAACAAAATGTTTGCAGCATTTTCCATGACAAGATCTAATATAACCCTACTTTCCCCTCAAGTGGAATATCCCTCCAAAGAACTCCACTAGCATAAGGTTCTAGACTCACATATTTGATGCCCCATTGTTTCCTACTCAGGTAACACCAATGACTCCTATTTAAATCCAATCTTTGTGGTAGTAGAAATTTGTTATATGGACAACCTGATCTCTACCTTAGGCAGAGATTTCCAGCAAGCAACAAATTCAAGGTCTGCTAATTTAGTACAAGATCCCAGTTCTAGCAAGTCTCCAGAAATGCAGAGCTTTGCAACAAACCTTTTACTTCATACAGTTCATACAGTCCCAACAAGTCGAGGAAAGAAGTGGAGCCTACAGTACTGCCAACTGCAGTCCTCATTAAATGAGTAAGGCTTTACTCCTCCTCACAGCAGCACCAAGGCAGACAAGGCAAAGCTGTGCTGGTAGGCAAACATGCCAACTATCAGCTGTACTCCCATGCCACCAGCTCCTACTCTACAATTACTCTTCAGAGCAGCTCATCAGTGTCTACTTTCCAAGCCTCAGCAGCCAGAATAAGAATCACACTAACAGTTCCCTCTGCATACTGCACTCCCCCTCCATGAAGTGGTTTGCTAGTTGTGCTGTAATCATGCATTATCATGCCCCAGAGAGACTGCTTACCCTAAGCAGAGACTATACCTCTGAAAATCAATCTCACCACTAGCATGAGACAACCATTGCCTTCCTGTGCTAAGTGTAATGTTCTGATGAGCAAAACAGCATGACTCATGAAAAGCTAGGGAACAGATACTACCAGAATGCTGAAAGAGTCCCTCTTCAGGAACAGCACCTGTCAGATGCTTCTTGTAGCACAAAGAGAAGTTTAAACTACATTCCCCATTTAAAATAATCAGCTACTTGTAACTTGATATAACAATGCCAACACTGCCATGCCAGTACAGCTTTGTACACTGCAAGGACTTTTGTTGTTTTCAGAAGTGACATGAATATCAATTGCTAGAGAGTGACATGAGCATGCCTACATCAAACACTTGCAATCTTCACTAAGTTTAAATAAACCACTGGCTGGCTGTGTTTTCCAAACACAAGATTTTATTGTTTTTCTTAGAATGACCTGTGAAAGTAGAAACTGTTTCACTGGCTGGAAACAAAGGAGTCAACTCTGGTTCATGAAAAATTTTATTTCCCTCAAAGCATAATGCTTACTTCCAACAAGCAGCAGGGAACAAGCTGTAAAACACTTCAAACTTTTCATCTCTTTAGGTACCACAAAACAGCTCAGTTACTGTGACCAGCCTTTCCTCCTGGCATGCAACAGAAAGGAACCAATGGGAAGGATCAAAGCAAGTCAGCTTTGAGGCTCAAAGCTGGAGTCCAGCCTTGAAGCTGTCACTGAAGGAAAGTTAGAGGCAAACAGCAATATCCTTAAAGAGCAGGTCAAGTATCTTCTGCAGTACTTATCAGCTGACTGCCTCTGTTTTAAGATCTCACATCATAGCAATCCCTTGTAGAATAGGCATGCAGGAGCCTAGCAGCTCACAAGTAGTCTAGGTAAAGCCTTCCTAGACATGTCCATCTTTTGGCTTCTCATCCTCAGGAAACATCCATTTTTAGGCCACCATTGCCAGGTTCAGTCTCCCACTTCACCAGCCATTGGTCATGTCTGGAGGGGCAGATTTCCAGCAGTACCAGCCCTGCAAGGCAAGAGAACAAGTGTTACTGTCCAGCTTGCTCACTACAAGAGTGCAAAACAGCTCTTCTGAACTGCTTATTCAGGGCAATTTGCATTCATGTGGAAAACTGGGAAAATAGCCTTGCTAACAGCATAGAATATAAAGAGAAAATGCAGTATCCAAATACAACATGGCCAGATTTTGAACTACCAGATACAGGAACAAAATTGTTTACGGTCTTCAGACTACATACTTCAAAAAGCAGGCTAGCTCTTACATTTTCTGACTTGAGTCTAACAGATGTGTCACATTAAGACACCTCAGCATGCAGTTTCATGGCAGAAGGAACCACTTGATCTAGAATTTCATGCAGTATAAAAATTTTTAAGATAGAAAAAGGTAAAAGAGACTTACCAGTTCCCTCTGCAGAACTGCCAGTGCTCTGAGTGTTCTTGGAACAGATGGCCTCCAGGGATTAAGATGCAAGTCCAGTCCTGTCTCTGCTAAGGCCCAGCAAGGTTCCCCTGCATCAAGCCTTTGAAGCAATTAGTCCATCATATTCCTCAGATGGAAAACCACATGGTGATGTTGATATCCCACACCAGACTGTACAAGAGCTCCAGCTTTGTCCTCCACTTGCAAGAGGAAGTCACCTTTATCTCAAAGCAGCACTGTAGCATGGTCCAGTATTCCACCTGTGATTGCATTCAACCCACTGCTATTCCCTCAGAGATACTTCAAGCCTACATCTGATTGCAGAGACTTCCATAACCAGTTCTACAGAACCATAGAGGGACAGGTGTGCTTACCAGGTCTAAGCTGACTCAGGGAATAAAAACATGAACTTGACTGCATGCCAGCATTTACAGACTCAACATGATATTCCACTAGCACAATCCTAAAGCAGAAGGCAGTATCTGAGAGCACATGACCACAAGGATACTACAGCAGAATTGTTGAGGACAACAGAACTTACATGTTTCAATGCCTTAAAGTCTATCAGCAAGAGAACATCCCCAACCACCACACAAGGAAATTCAGGACTATACACTTGACAGATTCTATCACTTGCAAAGGTTCCAGGAACAGGTCAAAGGACTGATTGTAAAACTGGTTTATTTCCCCTTTGTGATGCACTTGACTGTTAAGGTTAAACACACACTTACCTCATCATACAGGTGAGAGCAGATGATGTTACTGTACTTCCAGAATTCTGCCCAGAAGTCTGAGAAGGATTCCACAGACCACTGGTATAAGTCATTGTAGTTGGCTAGAAATAAAAAAGATACCTGTTAGCATTATGCAGATCACTACCAGAATGTAGGTAAACTACAATTTGGAATATCCCAGATAAAGAAAATTTGTGGCTAGAACAATCGGTAATATAAAACTGATCACAAAGTAGATCACTGTTCTTCAAGGCAAGTGACTGTAGCATCAGCAGTTCTCTTGAACACCTGAACAGATAGCATCATTTCACCTGTGCCACAAGCCAGTTGCCACCACAGATAGGGCACTTTCCTAATAACTCTGCAAAACATCTACTCCCCTCCCATTCAGTGAGCATTATTCCACAAAAAATACAGAGTCTGACAGATTGCAGCTAACACAGCATGAAGTGAAAGATGATGCTTACTAGCTGGATATTAAAATCATGACCTGGCATTAAAACCATGAAAATTAGCAGTTGATAACCTGAGGAACACATGCAAAAAACAACAATTCAACATGAATAACTGAAGCTGATTTCCTATCACCAGCTTAGAAGTGACATTCCCAAGTCATGTCTGTGCTGTCTGAAGCTGTGCCAAGAGCCAAACTGAGTATGAGTATCTGCCATCAATGACAGTAGCAAGACTCCTGCTCTGCCAACTGTGTTTTCTATTTTATGCTTTCAGCTAAACCACTTAAGGTAATTTTCTCCAATTATCTTTTGTTTGTGAAGCTCACTGCTTCACATGTTATCTTTGCACCCTCCCCCTACAAGGAGGTCATCTTCCAGATTTAGAAGAGAAAAAACACTCAAAACTAGTGTGTAACTCACACTTGATCACTAACAGCTGTTTCCCCACCTAGTCTGCCCCTTCCACATCTTATTGCACTCATCTTTTCCATCAAAGTGAGGTTACTCCCTAGATATTACTGACCTAGTAGAAGCAAAGGCAAAGACTCTTCTCCATACCTCATACCTTTGCCTATGTATTGCCTTAATCTCAGCCTCCTACATACCTTTTTTTACACTCCACCGAAGTTACTCTTCACTGTTCTGTACAATGTACATCACTTGGTATGGAGAGAAGATTTTTACCCAAGGGAAGCTCAAGCTTCCATCTCCTCCTTCAAAAACGAATTGTACCACTTGCCTCAAAACATTTGGGAAATGCAAAAAGCTTTAAGTCACCGCTAATTTGTTTTCTTACAATACAAACAGTTTGCTCTGTCTTATCTATACAGCTTGTCTCCAAATAAGCTTTAGCATGCAAATCCCTCAAGGCACAGGCCTGTTACTCAGCAATTAAACATGACATCTGGTTACTACATTTTCAGGGTTGGGCAAGCTATCTTGTTTAAAGCATTATATTGCCCATAGCTCTCCCCAGTCAGTCCACATCTTAACATTACATAAAGAATCCATTCTTAGTTGTTGAACAGCTCAGAGAGCAATGAACTTCAGTTCAAATCTAATGGAAGTTGACAAAGGTTTCTATATATGCACATGAATCCAGTTTTGAATAGATATAGCCACTTCAAAATAGGCTGAAGAGTTCTAGTTGTTAAAGCCATAAACATGGACAGTCCACCTGAAACTGCATTCAATCTGGATCACAAGCACCAGTTACATGACATTTCTACTGAGGAGTTAGATAAAATCCTGTAGTCAGGTGCTTCCTATATAGAAGAAGAGGAAGACACCTGGCTTGCCTACTTAGGAAGTTCCCAATCAAGATGCATAATTGGTTTCCACACATGAACTACTAGAAGCACTAGATACATTGCTACTACTCCACTTACACCACTGACACATTTCTACTGAACTAAGAAACTCGTCAGGCCACTTTCCAAAACTGCTCCCTCCACCCCTCATGAGACAAATGATTACAGGAAAGCTACACATGCAGCCTGGTCCCCAAGTACTTAGGGAGAACAGATAGCACAAAACAAACCAGTCAGAACTGGAGGGTTTGACCCCCACACCCCATGCACTGAAGCCCACACAGCCAGCACCACTGAATCCTGATACCCTGGAGACAATACCTGCAGTCACTGAAAAAAAATACCAACCAGAAGAGTCTAGGTTGAAAGACACCACTGAAGATCTAACCTATGGTCAAAGCAGAGCTAAATCAAAGCTGACAGGTGGTTTCCAAGCCAAAGGGCTGCACATCTATTCACAGCCACATTGGTATTTCTGAAGGTGCATGAAGCACTGCTTTAAATTCAAGAGCTTAGGCAGATGCACAGCAAAATATATTAGCTTCCACAACTGGATCAACTTACACATCATCTTTCACTTCCCAGCATACTTAAGTATTTAAAAAGCCCACACTCTTCATAAAGAAATATGAGCACGGCCTTAACTCAAAGCTCAGACACATATGCTGTTAAAAATCTATAGCTAAAGCTTACCTAAACCTCACAGCCACAATAGCAGAGATCTCTCCTTCCCATATGCCCTTAAAACTTCACCTGACTTAAGACATTTCAGCATTGCTGCTCACCCCAAGCAATCCCTGCCAACAGGATCTCCGTGACACACTCAAGCAGCAGTAGCACACAGCAGGTACCGATGCCGAGGTTGCCTGGGCTGATGCCCAACAATAACACCACTAACTGATAAGGCTATTTGCATTTCCCAGCAGCATGTACCTTCACACTAAACGAGATGCTACACCGGAGGCCTCTGCATAAGGCACAAAGCAGAGCATCCGCCCCGCAGCCTGGACCACTTTGTCCCCTCCCAGCCCTGGCTGCGGGTATCCGGGCACCCTGGGGCCACCCTAACCTCTCTCAGGGTAAGGGGCAGACGGATTTCCCGCAGCCCTGTCATAGGCCGACGGTAAGATCAGCCCAGGGGAAGCAGAGCCCCGCTGGCCCCCATAGCTGGAGCAGGGCCCCAAGCGAAGCCCGAGAGCCTCCCCCGCCGGAGCTCTGCCGCCCGCCCCCGCTCGCCGCTCACCCAGGCGGAGCCCACAGCTGCTGGCCACGGCGGCACGGAACCGATCCATGTGGGTGTTGCGCTTCGTGTCGGGCTCCCACATCACCTGCGACTCTATGATCTCGGGCTCCCGGGACATGGCGGCAGCAGCAACAAATAAGCAAAGGGAACACCCAACCGTCCCGCGGAGCACCGACACCGCAGCGCCTCTCGGCACCCCTCAGCCCTAAGTACAGGGCCCCTCCTCCGGGCGCACGCTTTAAGCACCGCCGATCCCTACGGCCGCGTCACTCCGTAACCTTCCGCCCGAGAAAAAGGAGTGCGGACTGTCGCGGCCCGGCCCCGCCCGCCAAGGGGGCGGTGAGCACGGCGGGTTGGCCCAGCTGGGCCCCCTGCCGCTCTGGAGAGCGCGGGGTCATCTTTCTCCAGTCCCCTCCGGAAAGAAGGGGGAAGGCGCGATGAGTGCGGGATGAACGGGGGACGGCCGGGTCGGGGGCTGCGGAGAGGCACCTGAGGACCTGGCCTTTCCCTGAAGGGGCCTGGGCGGGCCTTCGCTTCAGGCGGCTGCGGTCCCTCAGGCCTTTCCCGCCCAGGGAACGCGGCCTGTGCCCTGCCGACAGCGGGGGTCAGGTGTCGCTTAGCTATCTACAATAGACTCTGCGGTATCAGCGCCGCTTCGTTACTGTTGACCGCAGAGAGATCTGGACAAGTCTCCTCTGAGAAATGCCGTTGACCCAATAATGAGGCAAGAAACACGGTTCTCCACAGCCTCGCTGTCCCACTTTGGTAACGCTCCCTGCCTGTGTCTTGCACCTTGGATTAATAATGATTACTTCTTTCAAGACCTGAGGTTTTCATCTTACTGACAATCACCGTGTGGCAACAGCCGATTTTAGCCAAGAAGTGGTAATGAAGTGGTTTTGTAACAATGTGTACATACAATGTAGCTGCTTGTGTAATTGACTGTCGAGGTTGTGATTTCCCTTCTAATTCATAGAGGTCTCAAAAAAATACGACTTTGATGATAAATTGTACAGGCATACAGTGTAAATATGAAAGTTAAATACCTGAAGTAGATAGTAAACTTGTTGTAAATTCCATTCAGATTTTTGTGCTATTGGAATACAACTACTTGATTAAATTTCAGTTTATTTGCCTCAAGAAAGACCTTAAATATAATGTATTTTTAAATAACTCTCCCCAGAGCCCAGAGGACCTGGAGAGGCCAGGGGTGAATCAGGACACATTATCTGCCTTTTCATGCCTCCCTTGCCTTGGCAGCAGCACTCGGAGAGGTCAGTGGAGGTGTGAACTCTACGGCCAAAGCCCCGAGATAAGGGAGGGACACAGGATGTGTGCTCCAGTGCCCAGGCCTCAGGCACTGCATCACTTCAGCTGGGCCTGGGAGCCAGAGACTATGGTGGAGAACACAAACTGCCTAGAAACTCCCATCTTTCTGCATGCCCACAGACAAGATAACTTTTATTTTTTCTGCCCTTCAGGTTATGATGACATTTATTGCAGTAAGAGAGTGTTAACCAGTGTGGATACACTGGGACACAAAGTATTGTGGCACAGCTGCCAGGGGTGTGGATTTTACAATCCGGGTCCTCTGCCGGGGATCTCCAGGGAAGCCCTAGTCCTCCTTAGCTATTTACACCCAGTTGATTTACAGTCTGTCCTGTTCTGGGGTGTAAAGGTTAGATTTTGGCCAGGTTTACTACTGTTCTCCGAGAATTCCACCAAGACACAGCTATCTGCTGACCCTGTCTTTCCAGCGTTTATGAACTCCCTGCAACGACTGGAAGGAAACCTGCAATTTCCCATTTATACCTCACGATCGTTTCACCTAACCTCACTCCGAGACCTCCCCCTCTCCTCCGTGCTCCGAGGGAGTCCTGACTTCGACGCTTCCCGCCGTCCCCTCGCTGCGGAGGGTGACAACGAGACATCCAGCCGCCGCCGCCGCCGCCCCTCAGGCGGCATGGGACCGGGCGGCCCCGCGCTGCGGATGGATCCCGCGCGGAGCACGGAGGTCGCGACGCCCGCGTGCCTGATTGGCTGCCAGGCGCCTGGCCCCACATCAGCCCAGAGCCCAGAGCCCGCTCTCCTCACGGCCGAGCTGACGGTGGAAGAGCTGACACCGGGAAGAACCCCTTGGCGCTGAGGTTTCGCTAACCCTTTTCTTTGTAGACCATTGAGCGGCCGGATCAGAAGGAGGTGTGCCCAATCGGAGGAGAGCTCTCATCCTGGTTGGCGGGAGGGGTGGGGTCGCGCCGTGATTCCCCTCAGCGCTGAGGCGAACCTAGCGCCGCACCTCGGCGGTGCTGAAATTACCCCTTTTTAGATTAAAAAAACCAGCAAGCCTGCAGCCTCCCTCCACCCAAAGCAACCTGTGCATCTATAAAGAAACGTGCAGCCAAGTCACCCGAGAAGGGACCCAAAAATCCTCTCGCTGAGCTGAAAAAGGTACAGTTTAAAATAGATTGACCCATTTACTGTGTGAGCAGGAAGGGGTGCACTGGGAATTTGGTGACAAAACCTGGGCTTTTAGGAAAGCCCGACAGAGCTTCTCACTTATTAACAGCAGTTTTACTGTTGCATCCTTGCTTAGAGTGGCCCTTCATAAGATGTTTCAGAACCAGTTAACAGCAATAATGATGGCAATGGCAGTCCCTCGTTTGTGGTCTATGAGGTAACTAATCTGCAGTGAGTCTGTGAAATTCAGTGATGAAATGTGTGGATCTGTGAGACAGAAGTTTTGTAATATTACGTTGTGGCAATCTGTGCAGTCTGCTGAGGCCTGAGCATGATCCATTGATCCAACACCCGGATTAGGAAATCTAAAGATTTTGGAAAGTTTTTTAAAAAACCCTATATTTAGAGTGGCCACCAGCTGGTTAATGAGTCTGTATAAGACTATGAAACATCTGGCTCACTTGACATCCATTATCTCTACAACCTCTATTTGTTGGCAGAGTACAAGTAAGCAGAATTAAAATCAAAAGCATTTGGAGAGTTGGAAGAAAAGAAAAGAAAAGAAAAGAAAAGAAAAGAAAAGAAAAGAAAAGAAAAGAAAAGAAAAGAAAAGAAAAGAAAGAGAAAAGAGCAGTGGCACATGGCTTCTGCATCCTAAATGGCCTAAATTACAGGAGGTCATAAAGTGATCAGCTATGACAAGTTCCTGAAGACAGGAAAATAAGGGTCCGTGAGGATAAGAACTGATCCACAGTAACACCATTTGGCTTTCTTCAAGGCTGTGCCATTTTTTTCAGCGTAAAAATGGTTTAGAGAGAGCTCTGTGTAATCTGCTAAAATTTTAACATGTAGAAGACATGATTTTATTGTAAATACTGTTCTGATTGTTGTTAAATCTGAGTAAGACGTCTCACACAGTCATGTGTGAGAGGTCCCACATCTCATGCAGGTTGGGAAACAAAAGTACAGTCATGTTGCTTCTGTATAGTAAGACCCTCATTAGTGGATCTTTCTAGAAAACTCATAGGTGTCCTAATTGAAAAGTTCCACGTGGTAGAGATCAATATTTCATGCCATGATGCAATGTATTCTTTGGCCAGATGGGGTTTCATCTATTTAAACAAGAAGGGTGAAATACTGTGTAATTTCGTAAGAGCAGTGAATTTGGAGACATGAATGTACCTGAAATAGGTCAGGAAATCAATTAAATACCAGGGAAGATTCCCAAATTATCCTCACCTGATATTGGGGACAACCATTAGTTGCAGGCTTCCAAAGGCAGCCACTAAAATAGGCCTCTGAAACTGTCAAGAATGGGTGGAAAGAAACAACAAGCACTTGGCATTGAAGTGCTTTTGATTTTGAAGGGATCCCATGATGGAAACTCACTTAGAGAAATAGGAATATCCACAAATCCACAAAAATAAGACCCATCAGAGCGGAAACAGCAGAAGGGGACCCAGAGAGGCCATGCCATCTGGAAGCAAAACAAAGAGTTATAACTGGCATGGAAAAAAACATTCATAACAGTTAACTGCATCCCTGATGTGATTTTGGACCACATGGTACTCTCAGTGCAAGAAATGTCCCTGAAGTGAACATTCACCTGTGTGCTGGGAGTCTGGGCACACAGCATGATACTGAGGGCAGGCAAGCAGAAACATCATAAGAACATCAAAAATATCTGTCAGCAGCTACCAACCCGTTTTGGAAAAGTATGAGATAGACTTCAGCATATACATGGGTATTAACATATTGACAATTTCATCACCACCTTAAAAGAGAATGAAAGTACCATTTATAAAGATAGAAAGAATCTATGTGCTGCTGAAATCAAGTAAGATTCTAAGTACCTTCCTGGATCTGGGCCCAACCCTTTCAGGGCCAAATTTAAGTAAATGCTAAATGGTCCAGGCCATCCTGCTAAATGTGAAAATAAGTGGTTTGGCT
Organism: Bucco capensis; assembly: GCA_013396975.1. Lineage (NCBI taxonomy): Eukaryota > Metazoa > Chordata > Aves > Piciformes > Bucconidae > Bucco > Bucco capensis. Next base: position 57,294 of record VWZO01020250.1, on the reverse strand, counting down.
AGACTAAAACTGGGAAATGCCATAGTAAATATGTCTGCATTCTAGATGTCTACTCAACTACTCAGCAACAGAGCTCAGACCAAGCTACAAGGTTTAAACATCATGGACACAGGGTATAAAATCAGAATGAGATACTAATAGTGACTTTCCAGTACCTAAAAGGAACTTACAAGAAGGCTGGAGAGGGCTTGTTTGCAAAGGCCTGTAATGAAAGACAAGGGGCAATGGTTTTAAATTGGAGAGGAGTAGATTTAGACTGGATATTAGAAAGAGGTTCCTCCCCACGAGGGTGGTGGAACACCGGAACAGGTTGCCCAGGGAGGTGGTTGAGGCCCCATCCCTGGAGGCATTCAAGGTGAGGCTTGACAGGGCTCTGAGCAACCTGATCTAGTTGGGGATGTCCCTGCCCACTGCAGGAGGGTTGGATTAGATGACCTCCAGAGGTCCCTTCCAACCCAAACCATTCTATGATTCTATGATTCTACTTGGAGTTATTCCAGTGACTGAGAGAGCAACAAGCTGTGCTTCTGGCTTTGTAGGAGCTCCCCAGGAAGGGACTGGTAAAAGCAGAGTTCTAACGTGTAGTTTTCAGAGCACAGATCCTTAATGGTAAGCAGACATTGTCACAGACCACCTACACCTTCCCAAGCACAATGAGAACATCTGGGGTGGGTGTCAGGATCCCCATGCCTTGAAATTCCTGTTGAGCAATTTAGCAAACATTTTTTGCCCTAGCTCACATCATCACTCACTGTAGAACCTACGCTACAAACCCGTGGATCTGGTTTTATGTTGCCATCTCTGTGTTCCTATCTTGTCTAACTGAGGCTCCTATCAATTAACAATGAATCAGAATGTGCTCCAAAAGCAATAAAGTACTTTTCTATTTCCTGGGGATTCTTACTTCACTCTGCTAACATCCTGGCTGAGTTTCACTATCCAGCAGGAGCTGATAGCATTGTCTTGTCTCCAATGAGCCTGTATCTGGTGCTGAACGATAGCTGTTGTGCTACCACCCAATGACCCCTCTCCAGCAGAGAAGGGGAATCAGGAAAAGAAGAGAAGACCCGTGAGTTAAAAAGACAAATGATTTATTGAATCAGCCAAACTAATACCAATGTCAGTCTAACTATACTGTTAGGTAACAGTCATAAGTGATAGGACTAGAGGAAATGGCATCAAATTGCATCAGGAGAGGATCAAATTAGATATTAAGAAGAATTTCTTCACGGAGAGTGTTATCAGGCATTGGAACAGGCTGCCCAGAGAAGTGTGCATGTTCATAAAACGTGTAGATGTGGTTCTTGGGGACATGGTTTAGTGGTGAGTATGGTAGTGCTAGGTTAACAGTTGGACTCAAATGATCTCAGAGGTCTTTTCTGTGGTTCTATGATTCTTTGATTCTATAAATAGAATCAAATGATCTCAGAGGTCTTATCTGTGGTTCTATGATTCTTTGATTCTATAAATATAAATTTAGCCTGGAACAGGCTGAACACTGTGACAGCTCAATGCTGGGAGAGGTTAAGCACTGGGATAGTTGTAGAGTAGGACAAGCTAAACCCCAGGACAGGATGCTCGGAGGCTGGACACAGCAACAGACTCGAATAGACTTATTTTGGCTGAGGAGGGGCTGCACAGCAAGACCTTCGGCTGCCCCATTGCAACCTACACTAGTATTTTATGATTTCAACAGCCCCATTCCTTTAAGGGGAGGGGTTAGGGTTGCACTCTGCCAGTGCTCCGCCCCCCGCCCCGCCCCGAGCTGTGACGGCATTGGCTGCGCGGCCCCTAGGCGGCGCTGTAAGCGCCGCGAGTCGCAGCGTGGGTGCGATGGCGGCAGGGAGGCTGCCGGTGTTGCGGCTGCTGCTCCTTGCCCTGCTGTTGGGCGCCACAGCGGTACCTGGCGCCTGGGCAGCGCGGAGCCGCGGCGCCGAGAAGCAGAACAGTCTCCGCCGCGCTGCCAGCGGTCTCTACCAGGGCATCAGCGGCCTCTTCGGCGAGGAGAACGTGCGGGCCCTGCATAAGGTGAGGCGCCGGCCGCTTCCCTCCACCTCCTCCCCCTCAACCCCTTCTCTTCCTTTCCATTCGCGCCCTCTCCCTGTTGCTCCTGGAGGTGACCGTGCGGTTCTGTTAGGTAGAGCCCCGTGGTTGGCCGCCCCCACCCTTCCCACATCCCCATTCTCCGTTTCCCGGCCCGGTGCTTGGCGCTAGACCCGGCGGCGGCCTCGTCTCCTGGGCGAGCCCGGTTGTGGGTGAGGCTAGGAACGGCTGGAGCGTGGCCGTGGGGAAGAAAATGGGAGGCGAGGCTTGACGTGGAGCAAACTGAAAACAATCTTAATAGCATAAATCTCTAAATAAGGATTATTTTAGATAGGGTAGGTGCCAGGGCAGACGGCTGTCCATGAAGAGCCTTCCGAGTGGAACAGGGTCTATTTGCATTAGTAGAGCATCTTCCTGTGTTCGCGGGCCACATAGGAGCTTTGAGGGGGTCAGGCATGCAGGTAGAGGGATCTGAGGGTTCTGTGCCTTCTCTCCTCAGCCAGTAGGAAGAAATAATGAATACTGTTAAACAGACCTGTAAATGCGTTTGAAACACTTGAGTGTGATGCTGAGGACACCTCTAAGTTGCTCAATAAATCTGATTCTCTGGTTTGCTTTACCAGTGCCCATGGCTAGTAATAGTGTTTTCTTTAACATTCCGTGGCAAAGTACATTTTTAAGTACTTCCATCATACACATTTACATGCCAAAATACCTGGAATAAGGATAAGTGTAATATGTATATTTATGATTCACAGAGTCTAAGCTATTTACACAGTTACTTTTTTTTTCCTTGAGGACTTCCATATGGCCTGCAATTCTTGTTAAATGAATGAGAATTTTACTCATGACTAGTAAGTCTCAAAAGTGTGTTTAAGGAATTGAGGATATATTTGTTTAAATTTTCAATTTTATTTCTCAGTTTTTCTCAAGGTTGACAGAGAGGTTTGTGAATGGGGTGGATATATTAATGGACACATTCTGGAGAATATGGACTGATCTGTTAGATGTTCTTGGAATTGATGGTAAGTGTGATGCCTGTTAACTCCTGAACTATGCCAGACTGTATCAGTGTTTACAAGTGTAGGCCAAGTGGGAAGATAATTACATTTTGTCACACTGCTTTGAACATCCATCAGTGGTATCTCTATCTGCATCATGTGGCTTTGATTATGCTATTAGTACCCTCAAAGAAGAGGACTAAAACCAGCCATTCTGTTTCTCTATATGTATCTACAGGATGTCTGCATAATGCATTACAAGTCATAGTTGGTTTCTTGGTATCATCATTAAATAGATGCACACAGCCAGGAATGGTTCAGGGAAATAAAGGACTAGGAGGAGGAAAGATGGAATTGAAAGCCTTGAAAATAAAACTTCTACAAAGCAGGATCTTTAGCCTCTGTATGAACTTTGACATTAAGCCCTATGATAGTTTCTTTAAAGAACCTTTAGCACTTCTACTTGAAAGAAATTCATTCAGTTACATCATTGGAGCTGAGCCAGTGATTTGAAAAAAGGTCCATCCACAAATGGATGAACTAGCTTTACCTCTGGCTTCAGAAAACAGAGCCATAACCCCACTGCACGACCCTGTGAGGCTGCACTTGCATTTTCAGCCTTACAACTTTGGCATGCACACTCATTAACAGTCTGTAACTTTCCTTTGTTTTTTTCAGCCTCCAACTTGACTCATTATTTCAGCCCAGCAGCAATTGCCAACAACCCGACCCGGGCTCTTCTGCTGATCGGTGCCATTTTACTTGCCTATTGGTTTTTATCGCTCTTCCTTGGATTCTTCTTCTATCTCCTACACATGCTGTTTGGTCGCTTTTTCTGGATTGCAAGGGTGGCCCTTTTCACTCTCTCGTGCGTGTACATCCTCCAGAAGTATGAAGGTGACCCAGAACACGCAGTCCTGCCTCTCTGCTTTGTTGTAGCAGTCTACTTCATGACAGGGCCAGCTGGATTTTACTGGAGAAGAAACAACAGCAGCAGCCTTGAGGAGAAGATGGATCACCTCGACAGTCAGATCAGACTTCTGAACATACGTCTTTCTAGGGTGATTGAAAACCTGGACAGGGGCAGTGACCAATGAACCAACCCCTGCAGACCACTGCACACCAGCTCTAGAAAATAAATTCCTAAGCACTGTCTCATTCGAAGTTACAAAGCAACAAGACATCACATGGTAAAAAGTGTGCAAAGTTCTAACTTTTCATCATGTGTAAGACTAATTTATCTAGGTTATACACTCAGCCATTATTCTTGTAGGAAAACAACTCAGCATTAAGAACCAACATTTGCAAAAGTCAGCTGTATATTCAGAGTTTTATCCAGTACTAGAATTTTCTCAGTAAAAGCTTACTTTTACAAGCATTTACAAACATCTTTTGTAAAGTTTTTATAACAGCAAATTGAGTAGTCTTCAGATATTGAAACTGAGCTAAACATATGCAAATTTGACACTTAAAGTTAAAAAGGAAAAAAAAAAAAATCAAGCTACCAAACACTTCCTTAGAGAAGTAACTGCTGTGGGTCCACATTTGTTTTCAAAGTGATGAATGTTCTTATGTTATTGTTGGCTTATGTCATTGCCTTGAAGTTGCCTTTCATAGAGTATCAGATGAGGAATTTTCTGGTATTCGGGCCAAAAAACTCATGGCATAGCTTTTTAACAAGAGTTGAGGAATAAGGGGAGAGGGAAGATTTCATTAATGTGAAGTCCTTAAATGCCAGTCCAGTATGAGGGATTAAGAAGTGCATTTGTGGCATTATCTCATTGCATTTCATCTCGAGAACTTTAATTTGGTGTCTGACAGGAAATTTGGTTTAATGAATTGACACAGAGGGAAGAGATGTAGTGTGGTGAGTTGAAACTCATACTTGATCTTCACGGTGAAGCATTTTCCAAGCATAAGTGCATAGAATAAAACATGATTTTTGATCTCAGGACCCACATACCTTCTCAAAAAAGGCAGCAGTTAAAACACTTGCAGATGTATTGTTGCTTAAAGCTTTCTCAGGACCAATAAGCAGCAATAAATCCTCTTCTGGAAGATCTGGAATTTTTTCTAAAATTGTGCTAGTTTTATAGGAGCCTTTTGCTTGAAGTCTGTCTCCTCACCACACTGGGTTTTGGGGAAAGTGAGTCACCTTATGAGAAGGGTGCATTAAATGGTCATATTTCAAAGTGATGTAGGAGCTTTGAAGCAATTTTATATGAAGGACTCTGTGTATTTGTAACTGCAGAGTTAACTAGCTTGGTAGAATACCACTGGCTTTGTATGGTTTGCTGGAATGCATTGAAACAAAGGTAACCTCAGGGAAGAAAGTCCAGCAAGGAGTTCAGCTTGGTGATGCATAGTGTTCAGGGCTACGAACAGGGGGTGAGAGGGGAAGCATGTGAACCATAGCAATGAGCACAGCAGTAGTGCTAGGAGAGGTGAAATGGATCAGAGCTGAAGAACTACCTATTCCATAATGTCTAAGGGAACAAAAGCAATGCAAATGGGCCTGCGATAGGGACTGCCTGAGAAGGCAAGGGAACAAATAGGAGTAGGTGAGGGATATGCTGTGCTTCTCTTGCAAGTGCTGGCTCCAGCAGGACTGGTTTGTGGTGACTGAGCGCAGCTTGGCTTCTAATTCTACTAGGTAGAGCTGTTGTTGGATGTGACACTTAACTGAATGTAACTGTGGGGTGAATTTTTCCTCTTTATGCTGAAGTTTAATACTCTTCTTAAAATGTGTGTTACTTGCCTGACCTCTTTTGGGCTGTATGTGACATTTACATGATGGATTATTTTAAAATCCATGTTAATGGCCTTTACTCCAAACTGTGATCACTTAAGCTCAACATGGTTGAAGTTCATATGCACTTGGCATTGTTGTAATCCACTTTAATTTTTTTGTGCCATCCCCTGCACCCTATTTTTCAAGAAATAGAGTTGCAAAGGAACTGCTTTTCATAACTTATCTTCCCTGTGAACAGACAACTACTATGGCATCAAACAGTCTGCTTTGTAAAGCTGAAAATGAAAATTACAGTATATTCCTTTTTACAACTCATTTTCCATAGTATTACAGAGTCTTCCCTGTAAACTCAGTTTTCCCTATGGTTGTGCACTGAGGACTGGGCTAAGACACCAACCTGGAAATGAGGAATTGGTTAGCAAAGCTTGTCAGGTCTTCATGTGTTTTGCTGAATTTGAGGCCTGAGGACCAAAGTCTGCAAACCTCACTCGTGTGAGCAGCTCCATCAGCTTCCACAGGACAATGTGCATGAGTCGGTTTGGCATCAGTTGTATTTCGTGTAATCCATATTTAATGTTGACATTAAGAATTCTGAATTGTCTATATTTAGAGTTGTCTATGATAAAGGTTTCTTTTAGAATACTATATAAAAGTTAATTTGGATTATAGTTTCTCCCTGTCTCACTGTAATCATCTATCTTAGTTTTGTAAAATCAGCCCCTTCTATATTAATACTCTTCATTTTGATCACTCTGCTGCTTGAGAAAATGTATTTTTATATTTACTTATATCCCATGTATAGCAAAATGTTATGTGAAAAGCTTATATATAAAATTGGATATTTTTAATCAGTATTTTTCCCAGCGCTCAGTTTTCACATTAGTCAAATTCAGAAGTAATGATTGTTTTGGGTTTTTTTTAAAGCACAATCTAATCTTCAATATATATATACCTTAAAAGTGCTCTGTATTTTTGAACATACACTGTAGTGAAAGCGCTTTTGGGACATGAATGTGGTATTGTATTTAATGTCTTTCACAGCTTTTGTAAATAACTTCAAGGAATATTTTCCATACCAAGCCAGCCAGTCAACCCATCAAGTCTGTTGCTCCAGGGACAGTGGTTGCACCAAGATGCAGAATTTGACAGGCTTGCCCAAGTTGGTGGCAGAAAGGGGGTAGAAACCCCAATCTGTGGCTCTCAGCCTTTTGCCCAGACCACTAGCAGGTGGGTGGCAGTGTCTGTGCTCTGCTAACAGTCTGCTTCCCTTAGCATCTGACCTGGTGTGAGCTGCTTGGGAGGTGGCAGAGTGACCTGGGGAGCTGTGGGTGGGGGCAGGCTCCCACCTGTCCTCTCTTCCAAGGGCTGCTCCTCCGGAACAGTTCCTATTTATTGACTTTGGTTGAACTAACAGTTTAAGATGGGCTCCAGACTGTCCAGTATCAGAAGTTCCAGTAGGGACTGAAGTGTTTTACACTTTATACTTCGAGACCTAATATTGGAAACTACTGCAGTATTTGTCAGTTCATCCACATTTTCACAAAACTAACATCAGTAGCAATTTCTTTTGGAGCTCACACCTCACCTATAGGTAACTGATCTGTCATGTTCGGAATGTAACGCTTCTAACAGTGGCATTGGGTGTCAAAGAGTACAATGTGTACAATCTGGTGTAATTCAGTGCTGTACTTCTAGTGCGTCCTGCAAATTGTGATTTGCTTTTCCAGGCTTGTTGCATCATTAGTGTGGAAAATAGACCAGTTATCAATCCTAGCTCTTCGATGGTGTAGAAGTTTAAGTGTGATTTGCCTCACGTACTGATCTGTATTTGGCAGCTAATCATGTAAATGACCGTAAGTTCTCTTTGTCTGGGTTGGAAAACAAAAGGTTTTTGTTGTATCCGCATGTATTTTAAACTTTTGGATAATTCCATTGACCTGTGATGACAGCACATTTAAAATCCATCTTTTCCTTTTAATCAGAAATGATATTTGCTATGGTAGCACTTGTTATGGGCACTGATGTTAGTGATCTCACATCCTGTTTTGTACATCCGATTTCAGGATTATAGTGTTTTAAGTTTGTACTGTAGAAAATAATTTGGTCTGAAGAGATGATATATGTATACTTTTGACATATGATCCATGTGGAAATATTAGATTCTACTTACATGAAGTAGTTACAAATATATCAGACTTATTTTTTACAGAGCTATACATGCCTTTATTTATTACTTATCTGATCACCAACTCAATGTACTATGTAGTTAAGTATTTGTAGACCAATTTCACAAATCAACTATGGTATTGTGACAAAGCTTCAAATAAATGTTTACTGAAACTTTGCACTGAGAAATGAATTGCATCTCTGACTGTCTGGGGCTGTGTTTGCTCTTGAGTTGGGTAGGTCCCAGGACAGTGCGGAAGTGACTGGCCTGCATCAGAAATAATGGGGCCAGTAGGACCAGAGAAGTGATCATCCCCTCGTACTCAGCACTGGTGAGGCTGCAGTGTGAATACTGTGTTCAGGTTTGGGCTCCTCATTACAAGACAGACATTGAGGCATTGGAGCATGCCCAGAGAAAGACAACGAAGCTATTGAGGGGTTTGGAGAATGAGTCTTATGAGGAGTGGCTGAGGGAAGTGGGGTTAGTCTGGAGAAGAGGCGGCAGAGGGGAGACTTTCTCGCTCTCTACAACTACCTGAAAGGCGTTATCAGTGGTCTCTTCCAACCTTAATGATTCTGTGTGCCCGCTCTTGTCTCCAGCACGCCGCGGGACAGCCCTGAGCCTGCAGCATCACCGCCTGCAGTAGGCCCCGTGTCGCCCCCACAGAGCTCCGCCCTCGACTGTAGGTATCGCCCCACGCTTGCGCATACAGCCGCCGACACGCCCCTTCCCGCCAGCCCGTGCGGACCCGGAAGTGGTGGTGTGTGCACGTGTGGCTGGTCCGGCTTCCCCCAGGTCGTTCCCGCTGCTGCCGCCGCCGCCATGGGCCGGGCCCGCCGCCGGCACAACTGGAAGGCGCGGCTGCAGCAGGGCCCCTCGCAGCCCCCGCCTGCCGCCGCGCCGTTGGAGCTATCGCTGGAGCTAGGAGGTGCGGCGGGCTCCGGCCCTGAGGCTGTGTCGGAGCGGGCCGACCCGGCCCTGTTCGGTTCGGTTCGGTTTTCCTCATCCTAGAGGAATTTGGGTTAGAAGGGACCTTTACAGGTCGTCTACTCCAACCCCAGTTTCCCAGGCGTTGTGTTCGCTATTGGAGACTTGGGGTGTTAAGGTTGCTAAAGTGACCGTAGAGCAGCAGAGATCAGAGTTCTCTCTTTACTGTGGTTTTGTTATACTTTATCTTGCAGCATTAAAGTTAATTTAAAATACCTTACAGGCGTAGCGTTAAGAGCTCTGTTGAAGCATTTAAGCAATTCTTTGTTAAAACAGTTACTAAAAATGTTTAACCATCTTATTCTCAAAGATTACTTTAAGCACCCCACGTTTCTTTTTCTGTTTTGATTATCCAGACTTTAGTAATGTTGTTTTTTGGTATTAAAAATGAGTGATGTCAGGGAGAGCCAGGAGGCTGCAGGATTACTCCATAGCATACTGTGTCCTGGGCTGTTCTGGTGTCCCTTGATGTCCTCTGACCCTGTGTGAATGAAATAAAAAGGCAAAAATTTCATAAGGTTGTTATATAAGTCAAGGAAAATTCCCTTCGTGGCTGTAGTGAGCACAGAGGTGTCGAGAGCCCAGTTTCATGATCTTTTGCATTTGCTGATGATGTAGGATTTTTGGCTGGGGGATCAGGGTTGTATTTGTCTAAAAGAGCTAAATCTGGTGTGGCTTGTGATAAGGCTGTTGAGCAAGTGTGCTGAAAATAATCCTGGCATGGGTGAATAATCAAATACATGTTCCAGATGAAGCAACACTGAAGGGAATTGATGGAAGTAATGCCCTGGTTCTGCCAGCAAAGAAAGCAAAGAAACAAAAAACAGCATGTGTTGTGAAACACCAGAAGAAACCCCTGAGCAAGAAACAGAAGAAAAACCTGCAGAAAGTCTTAGAGCAGAAGGAAAAGAAAAAACAGGTATGTTGCTGCATTTATTGCTGCTTACTCCAGCTCTGTAACTTCTGTTCAAACAATAACATTAATTGGAAAAAGTCTGGTGGCAATAAGCAGTTATTGAGGTTTCCCTTGTGCCGGGACACTGGCAGTCTCTGATGTGTGATGCTTTTGCATTGCTGGTGTGAAGAACCAGAGGTGGGATGTGAACTACATAGAGTATCTCAAAGAGGAGCAGATGCTGAAGTTTAAGAGTTCATGTTACAACAGCATTAACCATCCCTTTGCTGGGTGTTTTGGCAAATATATTGAACTCTTTGAGTGTGACTCTAGTGGGGAAAAACGTTTCTGTCTCAGTGAATTGGGTGTTTCAGGAACACATCATTGCTGGGTCCAGGTTCCCTTTCTTTCCTTGACCCTGACTGAATAGATGAGTGTTGTGAAGTACATCACCAGCAGAGTAAATGATGTTACATTTTAAAAGCATTCAGTGAAACAGATTGTGTGAGAAGCTTTGTCCTGATGCAAAATGTCGAGCTTCATGCACCCCAAACTCTGCTACTGTCATTGCTTCTGAAATACTTCCAGCTCTTGTATATTTTCTGTATGCAAATAGAGCTTTTCTGTCTTTGTAAAAGCTTTCCAAGCAAAATTCCTGTTCATTTTATAGTGTCTGAATAATGGTTTTGACAAACTCTTATTTTTGGAGGTAGTTTAAAACTGGCTGTCTGACCTCCTTCCAGCACTGTGTGCCACATGAGGGAGTTGAAGGGAGGCTTCTATTGCTCCAGACCTCGCTCCAGCATTTTTGTTCAAATTCGTTTTCTTCGCTGTTGTTTGAAGAGTGCTGCTGAGCTTTTCATTGCAGTGATGAAAGGGCAAATCTGCATTTCTGTTTTTGCTCTAGTGCAAGGCTGAAATCATCATCAGGGAGGACCAACCACATAGCAGCAGGAACATCTTTACAACTTCGCAGTGAGATTTGCCAGGGCACAGCCTTTAAAACTCAAGTGCCCATCTTGAAATGCAATTATTTCCTGGTAACAATAAGCACTGATTTTGGTTGTTTTTCCCAAATAGCGAGCTGAGTTGCTGAAGAAGCTGAATGAAGTCCAAGCTTCTGAGGCAGAGATGAAACTTCTGTACACTACTTCCAAACTGGGTACTGGGGAGCGCATGTATCAGAGCAAAAGGTAAAGTGTTACTTGGAAAGAACCATTCTGCTTTGTTGCTATGGTTGGCAACTTGACAACCTTCTTAGCTTTTTTTTTTGCTCTGTTTATTTCTTTTTTCTTCTTATTGCATACTGCATAGGTTCTTCAGAATGGATGGAGTTAAATAATTTTCTTTTTTTATCTGCTAACATGGTAGCTATTTTCTTGTTTGACTGACAGCCTCTTGAGAGAATGTTAGTTAAAATAACTTGGTATTTCCTTTTATAATGGTTGGACTCAATGATCTGTGTGATACTGTGATACTGTGATCTTAAAGGTCTTTTCCAACCTACATGATTGTGTGATTCGTAGAGGATGAGGTGGATGACAATTACACCAGCATACTCTGTAAACTACATACTTGGAGGATAAATGTCTGCTTTGTTGTTGTATTGGGAAACATCGACTGCTGTGGTCATTAGTTACTGGATTTATCAAGAGCTGCATTTTGACAGAAGTTGAAATAATTTCAATGTCAAAAATATCTCCTGAAGAGACTTTTCTGGTTCTTGTGGAAGATTTGTCTGGCTTGAGGTCCAAGAGAACATTGACAGAAACATAGTTCACATGTTGATGTTTTGCTCTAGGGTGATACAGGAGCCAGGGACTGCTGTGCCAGGAAAGATCAAGAGCATCAGCGGTGCAAACAAGAGAAGACACAGCTCAGATTCAGAATCAGAGCCTGAGGAAGAACCCAGTAGCTCTGAGGAGGAGAAGGAAGAGCAGAAACAAGAAATTGAAAAGCCCTCAGCCAGTGATTTGAATAGTGCTGAAAAGCCAGAGGAAAGCACAAAGAAGGCAGTGGCTCTGGAGCAACCAGCAGGTCCTCTTGCATCAGTTTGCCAGGCAGCCCCCAACAAACCACCCTGCAAGCCTGCAGTTTTCATTCCAGTGGATAGGTCTCCTGAGATTCAGGTGAGGCTCAGTGAACAGTGAAGTGCTTCTCAAGGATGTTGGAAATGATGATACCTTCCATCAGATGGGATCATTGCAGACACTCTAGCATTATGCCACGTCTCTCTGGCAGCAGCATGCACACAGGGTCCTTGTGCTGGCACATTGCATGTGTATGTGTCTGAGCTTTAAGCCTGTCTGCTCTTGCAGAAGGACAAGGAGTTGGCTTAGGATATAAGCATTTGTCTCTAGTTTCAAATATAGAATCTGTGAGCAGCCTTTTATTGTTCTTTGCTGAAAAGTCCTGTGAAGCACTTACAGCTCTCCATTATGCTCCATCTTATGCTGGGCAGTTTATTCCATTTGCTGTAGGTAGAGTATTGTGCAGGAATGGGAAGAGCTCTGCATGTGTCTGAACAGACAAGACAGAGTTGTGAAAGGACTTTTTCCTTCAAGTGTTATATTAATAAATTCAAGAGACTTTAAGTTTCACCAGTTAAAGTGCAGAGCTTGCCTGCTGCTTTCTGGAAGGCTGCTGTGTTGACTCTAGTTCTTGGGGCATGATCGTGTTATATTAACTGGTTTAGAGCTTCTTGAGCCCCAGAGCTGGCAGAATTCCTGTTTGGGGGTTCTATAGTCTGAGGAAGGTAACGGTTTTCAATCCTGGGAAAAACAAAAAGGGAACGAAAGACAAAACAGCACAACTGAAATATGTGGTTTATATTGTTTAGGAAGCAAGACTTAAGCTTCCAATCCTTGCTGAAGAGCAAGTCATCATGGAAGCCATTAGTGAGAATCCCATTGTGATCCTCTGTGGAGAGACGGGAAGCGGTAAAACCACACAAGTACCTCAGTTTCTCTATGAAGCTGGCTATGCCAGGTATGATCCTTCTTTTATATGCAGAAAATGCAATTAGAAAAATTCAAGCTGAGCTCAGTCACTTCTGACTTTGTTTCTTTTCTTGTGCTGTGGCTGAACTGAACCTGGTCTTTTCTGTGCAGTGGTAGTGGCCATGCTGAATGGGCTTTTAAAAAATCTAGAGGGAATATGACTGATGCACAAAACTCTCTGCATGTAAGCAATCTTTTGAAAGCTCTAAGATAAAAATTTCCTTCAAAGCCACTAGCCTGTTTTTCACAGAGGGCCTTTACTGTCTGCCCATCTCACATAGTTCAGCCTCTTCTTTACAGAGGTTTGTTTCTTACCTTAGCAAGAAAGTGTGCATGTTTCTTAAGAACATCTAGCTGTGGCTCATCTGGCACTATTGGTAATGTTTACAAACTTGGGTACCTCATAAGATGCTTCTTGCAAGCAGCATCAAGGTGCTTCCAGCTTCTGAGCTGCTGCTGCCTCAGCCTGAGTTTCTTCTGAAATGGACCCTGTTGCCAGAAGGATGTCTAGGGAGACTGAGTTCAGTGAGCTGGAATCAGAGAGACAATAAAAATTCCTGTTATACATGTATCTTCAAATCAATATCCATACAAGAGAAGAGTAATCCCAAAGCCTCCTTTCTTTTTCTCCTAACTGTAACTAAAAGCAATATTGTGAGAGTGACTTAACTTAGAACCATTGTGCAGAAATGCTGTTGTCATTGTTCGGAGTGTTTCTCTCTTTAAAACAAGTAGCCAAACAGTCTCTCCTTTTCTTTCCTTCACCTTTTAGCTCAGGTGGTGCTATTGGGATCACTGAGCCTCGGCGTGTGGCTGCAGTGTCCATGTCACAGCGAGTTGCTAAGGAAATGAACTTATCACACAGGTGAGGAGAAAAAAAGCTGAGACCTTGCTGGGGGATAGCTGTGAGATGCTCAGTGTGTGTTATAGACTGAAATCAAGACTTGCACATTGCTATTCAGTCTTGGGTGAAGAACTGTGGGAAAGTTACTTACAAACTCCTCTGTGAGGTTGTCTATTAAAAAAACATATGCACATTTGTTGATACTAATGGTTGTGAGTTACTTTTTAGAGAGAGCTTTATGGAGATGGTGTGTGGGAAGTGGTCCTGGTTTTATTTCATATGAGAAGGTGTCCCATAATTGTGAAATAATTCAAAGTGACATTGCTGTATATTCCAGCTTCTAGCATTCTCTGTGTGCTAGGCTCTGGGGAGTTGATGGTATGTTTTTTGTCTGGTATTGGCATCAAGTCTTAATGTAGTTAGGCATAAGGTTGCCTCCTGGTCTGACCATGATTATTCTGTTCCTGCCCATACTTTTTCTTGTGGCTACCCTGGTATTTCCTCACAGGGTGGTTTCATATCAAATCCGATATGAAGGCAATGTTACAGATGAAACACAAATCAAATTCATGACAGATGGTGTGCTGCTGAAAGAAATTCAGAAGGTAAGCTGCTGTCCTCCTTGATGTGAAAAGGAATGTATTTTGTATAGCTAGAAGAGAGACTGGTTGCTTTGTGTGGTTTTGTCACCAATCTTTAAAGGAAAATCCCTCTCAGCACTAGAGGTGTATTTCATCTCAGCCCTGCCCAAGTCCCAAATGTTGGGCTATCCTGCTGTGTAAAATGAGAGCAAGGAAGAGACTCTCAGGAATTAGGCTGCTTCTTGTAGGGTAAACACATTAAACTGTGCTTAGAGATCTGGGAGAGACTGCAGGCATGTGGATGGGTGGGGGTTGGTGTTTATGTAGCTGTAGCTTGTCTTGACTTCAAGATGTCTTTTGGGTAAGGCTTCATATGGTGAAATTGATCTCTCTTCTCAGGACTTTCTGCTTTCAAAGTACAAAGTCATTATTATTGATGAAGCCCACGAGAGGAGTATGTACACAGATATCTTGATAGGCCTTTTGTCTCGCATCGTGCCTCTCCGTCAAAAGGTAAAGAGGAGCAGTATTTCTCTGTTAGACACAGAGGTGCTGGGGAGGGAGAAGTTACACATGAAGAGGCTCTGTGGGAGGAAGGACTCTGTGATCTGGAAGTTGATAGAAATCTGACTGAGACCATGGAATAATGCTCAGATAATGTGTTTGTCTTTCCTTACGACCAAAGAAGCACAGAGCCTCCAAAAAGAGGAAAAATAATACTTAGCAGTACCAACAGATAACTTTTCAGTCAATATCCAACTAATTCTAGCCTTACAGTGCTATAAGAGATGTGTGAATCATGAAAATTAGCTGTCTTTTCTAACAAGATGCCTACTGTTGCNTGAAAGGAGTGGAGCATGTGCCCTAGGAGGACAGGCTGAGAGAGCTGGGTCTCTTCAGCCTGGACAAGAGGAGACTGAGAGGAGATCTCATGAATGTTTATAAATGTGTTAAGGGTGAGTGTCAGGAGGAGAGAGCCAGGCTCTGCTCAATGGCATCCAATGTTAGGACAAGAGAGAATGGGAGCAAGTTGGACCACAGGAGGTTTAGTATTAACATGAGGATAAACTTGTTTGCAGTGAGGGTGCCAGAGCACTGGCCCAGGCTGCCCAGGAGGCTGTGGAGTCTCCTTGTCTGGAGCCATTGCAGAGCTGCCTGGACACATTGCTGTGTGAGCTGGTCTAGGTGCTCCTGCTCTGGCAGGGGGGTTGCACTAGATGATCTTTCTAGGGCCCTTCCAACCCCTGACATTCTGTGATGCTGTGACATTGTGAAATGTCTGATCCTGACTGGTGCTGGGGGCTGGTGGACTGCAGGGGAGGTGCTTGGCAACTGGTTTTAATTATGAATGGAGAGAGACTGGAGTGGTTTAGAGGCAGCTCACTGTCAGCATCAGGACTGCCAGTGTGGGGTTTTGTGGATTTTAAGACACATTGCATTTGAAGCTCTGTGTGTGTGTCCTCTTGTCACTTGACACAGTGCTTTTGTTATCTTGGATTTTGAGTGCCTTAGTGCAGAAACTTGTATCCAGTGCTAGGTTTGGGTGCTGTGTGGCTTACTTGCTGTGTGCTTTGAGGCACAGCATAACCCATTTGTGTCCCTGCAGAAAGGGTTGCCTCTGAAGCTGATCATCATGTCAGCTACCCTTCGCGTTGAAGATTTCACTGATAACAACAGGCTGTTTACTGTTACACCTCCTGTTCTCCAGGTACTGTTCTCTTTGGGATCTGTGTCAGGTGTAACAGCTGAAGCACAGGGAGGGCTTCCTTTATAAAACCAATCTAATCTTTCCAGTTGGTGCTGAAATCTTTCAGGTATCAATGTAAAAATAGTTCTTTTCTTTAGACTGTTGTTTCTGTTGGGGCTTCGTGTTTTTCTTTCCACTTCTATTGGAAAACTGCCCTGGCAGAATCTGATTATCTTGAAAAACTCTCTTAAGTTCCAGTTCAGAGCTAGAAAGCCTCAATCTGAGTTGGTGATCTGAAAGAGAGAAAAGTTTTGGTTTCTAGCTTGATGTTGTAGTGTTCAGGGTAGACAACACTGATAACTTCTGTCCATCCAGTGTTTTATAGTTACCAGAACCAAGAGCTGAACAGAAATAAAGGATGAGCTTTTCTAGTTCTCCCATGAGAAATGTGTGCTGGAGCTACTAGAGCAAACAACCTCTTTTTGTGTGTTTCTTCTTTAGGTGGATGCAAGGCAATTCCCTGTAACCATTCATTTCAACAAGAAAACCCCCCTAGATGACTACAGTGGGGAGTGCTTCAGGAAGGTGTGCAAAATCCATCGAATGTTGCCCTCAGGTAAGGTCACTGCTGAGAACCTCCCAAATTCTTTACACTTGACATGTCTAAAGTTTTTTGGAGGGGAGGTTTTTGTTGGTTTTGTTTAGGGTGAGGGTTTTTAATAGGTTGAACATGGATCTGTAATGATGTATTGTGTGCTTTTACTTAGAAGGGTTTTCTGGTGAAAATTACTCTTCAATTATATCATAGTTACATTAGAATGCTTCTGGAGTGAGTAGCAGAAGACAGATGCAGTCAAACACCCTGTTCCTCCTTGTTACTTCACAGTATATTTGACCTTTCTTTTTACAGGAACAAGATTTGAAGCTTTCTGAGGTGAAATATGTGTTGAGGTTGAGTGATTTCTTCTCTTGCAGGTGGGATTTTGGTGTTTTTAACAGGCCAGGCAGAAGTTCACTCTCTCTGTAGAAGGCTAAGGAAGGCCTTTCCATTCCAAAAAAACAACACTGCAGGTAATGCTATAGAATAAAGGACTGTTAAGCTTTGAGTTTATCCCACTGAGAGGCAAGCTTGCTTTGCTACTAAAAATAAGTGAGCTTTTATTCAGAAAACAAGGGTTGGAGAAAGGGGTGATTTTGATGACTAAGTTTGTGCTGTTTTGAGCTTCAAGAAAAGGTTTACATGGATGATCCCTTCCAATTCCCCAGAATCCATTGCATTTCTTCACTTACTCTGTTAGTTGTGAATTAAAATGGAAATGCTCTGGCTTGTCAGTGACATTATTTTCAGCACAGTGGAATCTCCTAAGGTGACTTCAGAAAGTCAAATTCTAGCACAGCTCAGCTAAGAGTCTCCTAAACCCCAAGGTGTACAGTTGCTGTGTGTGCTACTGTTGATCCTCACTGCTCTCAATCCTCTGTGTAGCTCCTAAATGGAATTATAGCATTAAACTTGTGTGTCATCCCTGTCTCCTCTGCCTTCAGTGGGACTCTGCCTCTTCCACACTGTGATGTTCTAATCCCCAAAACGATGAGAGTGGGATTAGATTCTCCCCACTACCTTTTGTGTGGGGAAAGCATGCTCAGCTAACAGTCATTCCACTGGCTGCTTTTGTAGGAGGAGATGATGACAAAGGAGAATCAGTGGAAGAAATCAGAAAATTTAAGAGATCAAGGAAGCAGAAGAAAGTTCTGGTAATGTGTGAATGCCTAGAATTCTTCCAAGAGACAGGAAGGAGCAGGTACCTCCCTGCCAGAGAGTACTCCTGTGCAGCTGGGTTTCTCACCAGGCTGTTTCAGACTTCTATAAAGCTTTGTAGCCTATGTATGTCCCCTCAGGAAATCCAGTAACACTACCCACACAGAAAACTGCTGCATTATGGACAGCAGAGTACTATAATGTTTCCCTGGATATTAGGGGCAGGAGTTTGATTCTGGTTGAATACTGACCATCAGAACTTTAATGGAAGGAGTTCCAGACTTGCTGGCTCCAGGGCTGCTCCTTATCTCACTGTTTGTTACCCAGAATTGGCACTGATGTGTCTGTGACAAAGGGTAGTGTTTGGCTTCTACCCAAGCCCTATATGTGTTTTTATTAGCAAGAGATCTTGATATTATAGATCCATTGACATTGGATCCTGGTAGCTGAAGGGGCCTAAAGTAAAGAACTTTTACCCTTTCCCACTGTCCTCCAAGTGAAAAAGTTTAGCTTGGCACAAAATGCTGTTTAAAATACCTGAGTTATTCCTCCCTGACTTTCACAGTTAGCAAATGCTGAATCTCAGCTTGAAAATACCAATGAAATCTCTCAGTCCCTCTGTCACCTTCAAGCCAGCAAATGTTTGGAATAAGTGCTCAGCTTTGCTTTCAAAGCAATAAAAAGTGCTGTTTGTGTCCCCACTTAATGCTCTGTGGTTTTCTTCCCTGTCTTTCTCAGACACTCCCTAAAATTAATCTGGACAATTACTCTGTTGTACCAGTGGATGAAGGAGATGAAGATGGAGATGCTGAAACTGATGATGATATTGCAGGATCTGATATTGACCTTGATTTAGGAGATGGAGATTCAGGAGAAGGTTTGGCACTAATGAAATCAAAATCTGTCTCTTCTGTGAAATGTGCAGCATAAGTTAGTTGTCCTTTGGAACAGAGCTGTGTTATGGAAAAGCTGTTAAGGTTTTCTAGTTTTACTGGTTTTAAATGAAGAGGTATTTGTGAAGACATTGTTGGGACTAAGCCTGGAAGCTGATTCTGATTTATTAATGTATTTAATAATAGTGCTTTGTTTCTTCACAGATGAGAAATCTGATTCCTCCCTTCCACTCTATGTGCTCCCACTCTATTCTTTGCTAGCACCAGAGAAACAAGCAAAGGTACAGTTTTTATTGTCACAATGACTAAATGATCCTTATAGCTCTGTGTGATCATTGTCTAAAGTCACATGTGCTTTGGGAGTTAAAATTTCCATCTTGGGCTGTGTGTCAGTGGGCAGACTTGAATGGCCCAGTGGGAAAGCTGGGATGAGATCATCTCCCTGATGTGTCAGCTCAGCAGGTTGGGAAAGATGAAAAGTGACAGTCCTGCAGCATGTTAAGCTTAGTCCTAGCCCTGGGGCATGTCACCATCCTGCTGCCAAGAGGCAGTTCATATCAATTCTTGCATTCCCTCTTGGGCTTTGGAGGTGGCAGCAGTATGTCTAAATAGGAAGCCACACTGGTGTCTGCTCCATCTGGAGCCTGTGGATGTTTGTGAGCTGGATAAAGAGCTCCAGAGCTAGAGGCAAAGAGTTAAGAGTTTAGTCTCCCTCTTGGGTTCCACTGGCAATGCCAAATACAGTGGCATCCTTTTTGCAACCCATCCAAGTTGACTGCTTGTCTTTTTTGCATTGTTGGCAGCACATTTCACATGTCCATCTGTTTCTTGTAGGTATTCAGGGCTCCTCCTCCTGGCACAAGACTCTGTGTTGTAGCCACCAACGTGGCTGAAACCTCACTTACCATCCCAGGCATCAAATATGTGGTTGACTGTGGAAAGGTCAAGAAACGTTTCTACGACAAAATCACTGGGGTTTCCTCTTTCAGAGTCACTTGGATATCTCAAGCTTCAGCTAACCAGAGGGCAGGTCGAGCTGGCAGGACAGAACCAGGACACTGTTACAGGTTAGCTACCTGCAGTGGAGAGGGTTAGGAGAAACAAGAAGCCCAATGAGTGTCAGTGTGAATTGCAGCTTCCCTCATCCTACTGCACCTTTCACTAGGACCTAGCAGTGCTTGAAGCATTTTGGTTTTATGTGCTGCTCTTTCAAATAGGAGAGGTGAAGCCAAACAGGAACTATTACTGGTGATGGTGGCTTCTGTCTCTTGCTTCTTGGGAGCCTTTCTCTTG
Organism: Bucco capensis; assembly: GCA_013396975.1. Classification (NCBI taxonomy): domain Eukaryota; kingdom Metazoa; phylum Chordata; class Aves; order Piciformes; family Bucconidae; genus Bucco; species Bucco capensis. The sequence continues at coordinate 37,396 of VWZO01020250.1, read as the reverse complement.
CTGAAAACCCTTATTTTGGTGGCCAAGTCAGCCTTTTGTGAACAAGGCAGTATGCCCCAACCATGGCAGTCATTACATGGTTATGTAAACAGAACCCACAGCTGTCTTTTTTTTAAATCCCTTGCCAATTTTTCATGCTTATCTAAGTCTCTAAGTAGCATTTCTGGTCCACTAGGTTATACTCTTCTGCAGTCTTCATGGACTTTGAGAAATTTTCTGCTCCAGAAATCACAAAGCGACCAGTAGAAGACTTAATTCTGCAAATGAAGGCATTAAATATAGAAAAGGTGAGGTGTACATTGGCTTTGTACTTTGCTCATTAAAATGGTTGCCTCTAAGAGCCAAAACCAAACACAAATGTCATTTGTCATCATTACTTGAGGCTGTGTCTTGTGTTAGACATGAGGATCCTGGAACTTAATTCTGGTTCTGCAAATTGCAGTAGCTACTGGGACTTCTACCAGGCCTTAACAGACATGTTTGTTCAGATAATAAGAACTTTCTTATATTCTTAGTAGTGAAAAAACATTGTCCAAACAGAGGGTGTGTTTTGATAACACTTGAGCACTTGGAGAAAGCAAAGTGCTTCAAGTCAGACCTTCAAGCAGCCTGCCCTAGGCGTTGCCTGGGGTCAGTGGCAGCTAAGGGTGATGCTGGTGTTCCTGTTCCTAATGTTTTTGTTCTAAGCATTTCCTCCCATTGTATGTCCTTTCCTCTTGCTCCTGGCAAACATCCTAAATGGTTTTCTAACCAGAAGAGAAGGTTTTGCTCCCTTCCAGGACTTCTTACAGTGCTCAGACTCTGTTTTTCAGTGGTAGCTCTCTCAGTGATGTACTGAGAGGCATTTTTTTTCTTGGTGTCCATAGGTAATCAACTTCCCATTCCCAACACCACCTCCAGCAGAAGCACTTGCAGCAGCTGAGGAGTTGCTGATAGCCCTGGGTGCCTTGAAGGAACCCCCTATGACAGGAAGGTAATGTCTGTGGTCCCCCACAAATTTCCTTTTGACACTTTTGCTTGGCCTCCACCTTCAAGGCAGTGAGCACTGCTGTTCTGCCACCTGCTTTTCCATCTCAGCCCTCACATCTGAGGGTATACAGAGATCCACATCATTTTACCAATCTCTCTTTCATCTGTTTGTTTTACTGGTCCTGAGTGTTTTTGAGCAGGGCAAGACAGTGCTAGGAGTGTGCATGCAGGGCAGGTGGGAGCTGCATGAGGGAGAGGAATCTTTTCCTCAGCCTTTGGAACCAGCACGTAACAAACTGTTAGAAAACACAAACTTGCTCTAATGCAGGATTTCCTTCATTACATGACTTTTCTCTTCTTCCCCCAGGCTGAAGCAGCAGCTGGCAGCAAAGCTGAGTTGCCCTATCAGTCCCCTGGGCAGAATCATGGCCACCTTTCCTGTAGCCCCTCGCTATGCAAAGATGTTGGCCTTAAGCAGGCAGCACGACTGCCTGCCATATGCCATTACCATAGTGTCTGCAATGACTGTCAGGGAGCTTTTTGAGGAGTTTGACAGGTGAGTGAGTTAACCTGACATCCTGTTCACAGGGTGCATCACCTTGCCACAGCTGATGGCTCTCTTACATTGCAGCCCCTCTGTGTGTAAGCACAATACTCATTTATCCTGTTTCATGTTTCTTTTAGGCCAGCAGTAAGTGAGGAAGAGGCAGCAAAACTGAAGGGGAAGAAGGGAAGGCTCTTACAGATGCAGAAGATCTGGGCTGGGCAGGGGCCAATGCAAAAGCTTGGAGACCTCATGGTGATGTTAGGTATTGCAAACAGCCATTTCCCTGTACTGTCAACTTCCATTCTGTGCTCCTCCCTGTCACCAAAGGCATCCCTCATGCTGTAGGACTGAATCCAGAAGTTTATTTCCTAGATTGATTTTTTTGGGCAGCTTGCCGGCATCCCGGACTGATGATGAGTGGGAGCTGTGATGTGAGCGTGTAGACTGTGACAGTCCTGTCCCACAGTTGGTTTAATTAGGACTGATGAGCTAAGTCATTTTGTCCATGTGACTGTTAACTGCAGGAGCAGTGGGAGCCTGTGAGTATGCTGGCTGTACCCATCAGTTCTGTGAAGAGAATGGACTCCGATACAAAGCCATGCTGGAAATCAGACGCTTGAGAGGGCAGCTGACAACAGCAGGTAGGTGGCTTTGGAGAGGAAGTGCTGTGTTTAGTTTTGTTGGGGAGGTGACAAATCAACTGGGCTGTTTGTTGTCATTTTTTTTTATCCCTATTGAATCTTACCTCACCTTTTTTCCCCCCCCCAGTGAACTCAGTCTGTGCTGATGCTGGTCTCTATGTTGATCCGAAGATGAAGCCCCCAACAGAAGCTCAAGCAACTTACTTGAGACAGATTGTGCTGGCAGGACTAGGGGATCACGTTGCCCGAAGGGTTCAGGCAGAAGAACTCCTGGATGACAAGTGGAGAAATGCCTACAAGGTAAACAGCTTGACAGGCACAGTCTGAAAATCACTTGTGGTCTCCTGTGGCCCCTGGTGTGATAACTGTGCCCACAGCAGAGGGACCATTAAACTCATTGCCCACGGGAAAGTGTGGGGAGTGATACCCATGTTCCTATAATCCTTGTATGGGTAGGATGAGCTCATTAGCCTTCTGGCAGTCATTCTAGGAGAAGGACAACTCTGATTCCAAACCTGGGCAGATGGAGCTTGTTTAGCCCTGTGAGGCCTTCCAGCTAAGAGAAGGACACTCTAATAAAACCTATGTCCTAAGGACCTCGCTGCCAGCATCCAAGCTTGCTAGGCCCTGGCAGATGAACCTTAGGACTAAAGGGTGGGTCCAGCTCTGCACATGCTGTGTCTCACCTAAAAAAAAATCCATAGCGCAGGCTCGAGGGTGCTATCTGCTATCCTCTTTTTATCAGCGCGCTTGGAAAAGGTGCTGATGAGGAGCGTGGATGGAGCCCTCCCTGGATCTTCGTTCGCGAAGCCTAGCCATACCAAACAGCTTGATTTGACTGAATTGCTCTTCATGTTTGCAAAGCCTGGGCTTGTGGTTGGATGTACCATTGGGCCTGCATATGTTGGCTTGCCCCATAGAATTTAAGTTTCCAGTATTGCAATTTCCCAGTCCTCACGTAGGAGTTGTTATAGAAGAGCTAAGAAGTAGCATTAATCCATCTTACAAAGTGCTTGATGTCTCCAGAGAAGATGAAGCAGAAAATTACAGGGTTGTTAAAAACCTCCAAAACTTAAGGAAACTGTGTAAATGAATATCTGAGAGAGACTGAAATTAGATGCAATGAAGAAATTGGATTGCCCAGTAACTCTTCTAACTCTGCTTCAATCTTGTGTGCTTTCTTAAAGACTGCTCTCCTGGATGACCCAGTGTTCATCCATCCAAGCTCAATCCTCTTCAAACAACTCCCAGAGTTTGTAGTGTATCAGGAAATCGTCGAGACTACAAAACTGTATATGAAAGGTGAGGCTGCTGTGGTCCCTGTGTGGTCTCCAGGTGTGGGGAGGAGTTCAGAAATGCCTTAGCAGAACGTGCCCCTTGCTGTGAGTGCTAGTGAGTGACAGCCCTTGGGAGCAGGCTTGCATTCAGGCATCTGTTTTCTATTCCTAAGGTGTGTCTGCAGTTGAACCTGAGTGGATTCCTGTCCTGCTGCCACCATATTGCCACTTTGGGAAACCTCTGGAAAATCCTGCTCCATTGTACTGCCCCGAAACAGGCCGGATTCGGTGTCACAGACCAAGTGTCTTTTGTAAGTGCCTTGAGAAGTGTCACTCAGTAAGTTTGTCCAAGAGCTGTTCTATAATTACTGCACTGCTGCTTTTAACAAGACTTTCAGCAGAGCAGGAAGGTCAAGCTCGGCTTGGATTGTTTGAAGAGCTTAACAGTAGGTTGAAAANGAGTTCCCATCCCTGGAGGCATTCAAGGTGAGGCTTGCCAGGGTTCTGGGCAAGTTGATCTAGTTGGGGATGTCCCTGCCCACTGCAGGGGGCTTGGACTAGATGACCTCCAGAGGTCCCTTCCAACCCAAATGATTCTGTGATTCTGTGAACAGTAGTTTGAGTAGTTCCATGGGATTCATAGCATTTGAATATCAGCATCTCTTCATTAGCATGGGCATTTTATACTCATCTGCTCCCCATGTGAAGGACCAGGGCTGGCTGCATTGTGGCAGTATCCTCTCCACTTCTCTTAGTGCCTGTGTTGTCAGATCTTCCTTGGAAATGTACCCTCCTCTTGGAGCATTTAGGAGATCCAATCTGATGTCTCTTTCCAGATCGAGTTAGCTGGCAGCTCCCTGCTGTGGAAGTTGATTACCCAGAAGGTATTGATCGCTACAAATACTTTGCCAGGTTCCTGCTTGAAGGAAAGGTGAGTGTGTTCCAGCTATGTTACTTTCTTGATGTTATCAGTAAGTTCTTAGCCCAGTTTTTGGAGATGAGCTTCACAGATGCTTTCTTTGTAACCTGCTGGTGGCTGGAGGAATTTGCTGTAGTTGGTGGGGTGGGGAGGGGAAGATACCTTCAATATATACAACAGCATGAAAATAAACATCTGGGTGAAAGAGACTCCCAAATTTAAGTCCTGTTTTTGCGAGGGAAAAATGCTATAGCTCATGTCTTTGTCTGTTCTGGCACACAAAAGTCATCTAGCAAGCCAGTCAGGACAAGATTGGTATGGAGACATGGATGGGATGGGTGTGTTTAGTCCAAGTTCATTGCTGATTGTCTCCACAGAACAGTTAATTCACCTTGTTCATTATGTAATTGTTATAACAAATCTTCCAGGTCATTGAGAAGTTGAGTTCTTACAGCAGGTGTCTGCTGTCCAGTCCCCTCATAATGCTGAAGACATGGTCCAAGTAAGTTGTTAAAAACAAACTCAAGTTTGTTCTCCACCAAACACATTTCACTCCCTTTTAAATTAAGAAAATTCAATGCTGGGAAGGGTGTTCTAGATAGTCATCTTGGCTGTAGATGCAAGGAGAGGAAAAGAAGTTTTCTTACCAAAAAAAGTTGTGCCTCAAGAGAGTTGGGCAAGGATAAGTGCAGTATGGAAGCACACACACAACCTGCTGGTCACACTCACCTCTGCAGGCTGCTTCTTACAAATAAACAGTCACCTGAGCACTGCTGCTTTCCTTGCTGCTCTTTGCAGCTTGGCCAGTTTTTCTGTCTCTATTTCTTCTCAAAAACATTTCCAACAGACTGTGTTTTCTTATAGCTTTGATTGCATTTATAGAGCTATGATTGCTTCTCTATCTCCCCCTGTCTCCTGTCTTGTTTACCAAGACTCAGCTTCCTCTGAGTCTTCAGTGAGTTTTCATGGAGTTGATAGAGGTAAGGATTTTGAAAGACCTTGTTAGAAGTGCCTGATGCTGACTGAGGGTCCTACAAAGTGTTTTCCTGTTTTAATCAACTTGGAGTTCAACACAGGACCTATGGATTCTGTTTTGCTTCACAGTGTGCTGTGCAGCTGCATGGCAGACAGCTTCATGCTGTCAGCAGCAAGAGCAACCTGCTGCTATTTTAACAACAAAAAGTTGTGGGAGAAGAAGAAACTGCTTCTAGGGAATTTTCTTGAGCCAGTGACAGGTCTTTCTGTGCAGAGGTTCTGTGTTTCTACATGTATACTTAGCCTTTTAAAAATACTGAGAGTATGAATTCAGAAAGGTATGAATGCTGTAACACTTTGCTAATGAACATTGTTTTATTTTGGACTGATTTATGATTGGCAGACTTCAGCCCAGGACAGAATCCCTCCTGCAGGCTCTAGTTGCAGAAAATTGTGATAATCGTGATGCTTTATTGGCTGCATGGAAGAAGAATCCCAAATGTAAGTGTTCTGCTTGCTTAATTATTATATCAGTGCAGACTTTGTAGTACCTCAAGCACTGTTGAATTATAACTGAAAAAAAAATGGATTATTTCACTTGACAAGCTCTAAATATCTGCTGTTTCCTTACCAGAAGCAATAATGCTTTGTGTTTGGTTCTTGTGAATAACTGCAGTTTCCTATGGTTGAGAAAGTAATATTTATTTGCACATTAAGATTGTTTTTCTGTACTTCTAACCACAGTTAAAATGTTTGGTTTGGGCTTTTGAAAAATTAGACTATAATGATATTGTCAGTGGCTACAGGAAATGTTCATAGTAATTCTCCCATACTTGATACTTTTATATCTGCATGCAGATGTCCAAATTCCAACACTATCCCCATGATGGCACATTGCTTTTTGGTTTCAGCCTGTGAACAGGGTGATGCCACACGACCTTATCTTTACAGTGAAACCTCTCCAGTCCCCAGCTCCCATAGCCATCTAATCGCTCCTCTCTTTTCATGCCAGATTTGCTCACAGCCTACTGTCAGTGGATCCCTGAAGCTATGCATGATGAGCTAGCCAAGAACTGGCCACCAGTAACACTATGAAAGTGCCCAACTGCTCTTGATGGACTCCTTTTCTCCAAGATGTTTGGAGAGCTTAGGTTTCCTTGGAAATCTGATGACACAGGTGAACTTGCTGTTAGCAATACCTTTGTGTAAGTGAACTGGGTGTTCTGTTTTTTGGGAAGCCATACCAGCTCTTTTGCTGGTATTTTGTAATATTAATGTTTGGATAATTTTATCCATTGTATTTTAGAGATTGTTGGTTTTTATCTGGAGTTTCTTTTTGGGCTATATTAGTCATATGGACTATAATAAATATGTACAGCTCTTGGTTTGGATGGGAGAAATGTTTTCTGTGTGGGGTGCTGCAATAAGCAGAATTTCAGACCTTTGTGGACCCTTGCCTCGTGTGACTGCAGATCCAGATGCAGGCTGAATTTTTGGTGCTCGTGGTGGGTTGACCCTGGCCAGCAGCTGAGCAACACACAGCTTTTCACTCACTCCCTGTCCCTTTGGCAGGAGAGGAAGTGCAAAAGTGAGAAAAGAAAGATAGTTCCCTGCACTCTACATTGAGCTTTTTTTCCTGAGGGAATTCGGAGAGGAAGGTGCTTGGCTCTTTTCTCTGGGATTCGGTGACAAGATGTATGGGAATGATTCAAAGCTGCACCAGGGAAGGTTTAGACTGAACATTTGGAAGCATTTCTTTTCCAAGAGGGTGGTCAAAGCCAGTGACAGCCTTCCTGGAGAGGGAGTCATGGAATCATAGAATGTTAGCAGTTGGAAGGCCCTAGAAAGATCATCTAGTTCAACCCCCCTGCCAGAGCAGGATCACCTAGATGAGATCACAGAGGAATGTATCCAGGCAGCTCTGGAATGTCTCCAGAGAAGAAGACTCCACAGCCTCCTGGGCGGCCTGTTCCAGTGCTCCCTTACCCTCACTGGAAAGAAGTTCTTCCTCAGGTTAATACCAAACCTGTGGTCGAACTTGCTCCCATTCCCTCTTGTCCTAGTCAATGCCCTAGGCCTGTCAGTGTTCAGTTGGCGGTTGGCTAATGCTTTAAGTTTTAGTCAGCCCTGAATGAGTCAGCTGAAGTAGAGGTCGTTGTAGGTGGCTTCCAACTGGAAGTTTGACTTGGTCTGTCAAAACAATCGGCTGCAGAGGGTGGATGTAAGAAAGGCCGTTACGGAAAAATTGGAGATGCCGGGGATTGAACCCGGGGCCTCATACATGCAAAGCATGCGCTCTACCACTGAGCTACATCCCCTCGTTAGACGTCATTATCTGAGCGTTTCTTACAGAGATATTAGAGGCCATACATCAGGCCTTGCAAGCAAACTATTCTGCGTCGCTTCGCGTCGCGCCCCAGCCCCTGCGGGAGCAGCGCGGGACGGTCAGGCTGTTCTGCCCAAGGCTAGGACAACGCTACACGGAGTGGGCCGCACTGCTGGCGGCGGCTGCGGCCTCAGAGCGGAAGGCGGGAAAAATGTTATAGAGCGTGTCCTCGTTAGTATAGTGGTGAGTATCCCCGCCTGTCACGCGGGAGACCGGGGTTCGATTCCCCGACGGGGAGGCTGTATATTTTATTCCATCCCCCAAAGGTTTGTCCGTGGAACCGCAGGGCCTGCGGGGAGGGGTCGAGTCACCTACTCCCTCGGGGCATTCTCGGTGGGAGCTAGGTAGAGAAGGCAGAACAGCTTTTTAAAGCAGGGGACGGGGAGGCGGGACCCGGCACTCTTCCCAGAGCACCCTGCTGCTGGTGTTTGTGAGGTGGCTGGGGTCTTGACCCCGCCCTGCGATGGTGGAAAGCAGCGCGAATGAAAGGGCGGGGGGAAGCCCTGAGCGCCCAAGAATCGAGCAGTGCTGTCGCGGGGATGAAACC
>VWZO01020250.1:0-22890 GCA_013396975.1 Bucco capensis | reverse complement strand
GGGGGGGAAGCTGGAAAAAAAATAACTGCAAGTAGTTCTGATTTGGAGGAGGCCTGATTGCCATGGAGGGAAGAGCTGCAAGAAGGCGTGGGGACACTCAGTGGATGTTGGAAGCTTACATCAATCACTACAGTACTGTGTTCTAAGAAATTCTTTTATTTTAAATGTCTTGGTTGAACAAAAATCCTGCAATGCTGTACAAAACAGCCTGGATTGTGATCCAAGTGGATGTGGCAAAGCGGGGAGCTTGTAGGAGGAGAAATCTGCATCATGGTCTCATGAGCCGAGTCAAAGCACTTGATCTCTTGATCTCTGCAGGTTGCATTGCTGGAAATGATGGTCTTCAAGGGGTTGTTAATGGTGGCATCACAAATGCTTCGAGCACGTGGCCTGTGAGTGGAGACCAGAGCTCAGGTAGGATAAACAACTGAACAGCAAGATGATGAAAATAGCAGAGCATTTTGGAAATGTTAAGGGTGTCTTGTTCTAACCATGGCAAAGTACCTGCTGTCTGGATTCAGACAGGTTCACAGGGTTAGCTTTGTCCTGCAGTGCCTCAGGGTAGTACCCTCCTGAATGTTACTTGGATTTATTGAGTTTTGAAGGAAAACTCACAGTATTGATTTCTAGAAAAATATTTTAAAAGAAAGGAGAAAGCAGCACCTCCTTGGTGCTGGGTCTGAAGGTGTTGCTGCTGGGCAAATGGGTACAGCCAGCAGCTGCCTAACCCTGTGGAGACCTGGCTGGTACTGAACAGAGATGTGTTAATTGGGCTGGCAATTAAACAGAGGCAACAAGCAAGGAAAAAGGTCTGGAATGAATACAGACACAATTAAGCTTAAAGACACAAATGCAGATGTTCCACCAAGGTGAAGGTCATGGCAAGAGTACGATCCTCAATTCTGCTGGCCGCTGCCTGGGGGGGAGCTGTGGGCTAGTGTCTCCCCATGGTGCGCATGCATGACATCATGGAGACAGTATTTTGCAGGTAGGTGCACTCCAGTTTCTAGACCCTTCAGCTCAGATCAACTTACAGTTGGACAAAGGGATGATGCATTTAAGATAGGCTGTCGCAAACTGGACTCTTCTGGTTTTTCATTTTCTTCTGACTTCTAGACACTTTTAGGGATGAGTCTCAACCAGGCTTCTATTCAGGGCAGCTTTACATGTACAAGATACACAAAAGACCCAATTCCTTGGGAAAACAAAGATGAGTTTTCTCCTTGCAGAGAGCCTGAGGTTGAGCCTTGGGTCACCAGCCATTGGCTGGCCATCTGCTGAGCCTGTTACAGCCACCGTGTTTGCCCCATTTCCTGAGACACCTGCTTGCAGCCACCCTGCCTGCTAAGGAGGTGACCACAGAGAGACCCAGTCCCTCTCAGGGTGGCCTGGGCCATAAACATGTATATCATAGTTTTGAAGGAAGGGTGGTGAGACACTGGCACATGTTGCCCAGAGAGGTGGTAGATGCCCCATCCCTGGAACCATACCAGGTCAGATGGGGCTGTGAGCAACCTGATCTAGTTGAAGATGTCCCTGCTGATTGCGGGGGGGTTGGACTAGGCAACTTTCAAAGGTCCCTTCCAACCCAAAGCATTCTATGATTCTGTGATTATCTGTATATACACACATTTATATATTTTAATCTACTAACATACTGTTATTTATTTATACTTTTATGTATTTAATAGTATCTATTAACATATATTTATCTATTTATCTATTTTATCTGTAAATAAAATATAGATAAATATATATAAATTTTACCTATTCATGGAATTTTATGTACTTATATAATTATACCTATATATAGAATTTTATATAATTTTATATAACTGTATTTATATAATTACATCTATTTCTATATTTTAATGTATTTTTCTCCTTACCTATGTATCTCTTCTATCCATTCAAACACATTCCCATACCCACCCACGTTTTGATGTCTCTATCGGTCCCGAGAGTTGCGGGGCCCGCAGGCTGATCCCCCACTTACTGACCGGTGGGCGGCTCCGTGCCCGCCCCGCCGCAGCTCCGCCCCCTCCCCGCTCCCTGCGCCGGGCCGGGTCGGGCCGGGCCCTGCTTGCGGGGACATAAAGCGGTTGCGGCGGCTGCGGCCAGCCTCGCTCTGCTCTAGCTCGCTATGGCCGTGGCCCGCCGCAGTCTCTCGCTGGGGCTGGGGCTGGCCGGGGTGATCTGCGCCGTCCTGGCGCTCTGTCTACTGCTGGTAGGACCCGTCATCATCAGGGAGCAGGTCGTCAAGGTCAGCAGGGCTGAGGGTCGGGGGGGTTTGGGGAGAGAGGAGGGGGACTTGTGTGCCGCGAGGAGCGGGGGATGCGTTTGGTGTGGGGCATGTGCCGGTGCGCGGCTGGTGCGGGGTGCAGGGGTGGTGGTGCTCAGTCAGTGGGGTGTGTTGGAGCTAAGGCTGGTGCGGGGTGCAGGGCTGGTGGTGCTCAGTCAGTGGGGTGTGTTGGAGCTAAGGCTGGTGCGGGGTGCAGGGGTGGTGGTGCTCAGTCAGTGGGGTGTGTTGGAGCTAAGGCTGGTGCATGGGCACGTTTTCCTTGCACAGTGAGATCCAGGAGAGTGCAAAGCAGCTCAGTACCTAAGGGTCTCTGCTTCAGTGCTGCTGCTGCAGCTCTGAGCAGCCACACAGTCTTAGTGTGGGGGAAATCCAGGCTTGGGATGTTCCACCTTCCATTGCAGTGAACCTGCTTGGGCTGCACGGGCTCTCATCCCTGGTTAGGAAAAGGCCATTTGGTGGAGCTGGAGTTGGCTGGGACAAGAGCTGGCAATGTTGGGCTGAGCACCCAGGCAGGGCTGAGCTTCAACCCTTCCTCCTGTCCCTGCTGCCTTTACCTGGCAGTGCTAGGTGTTCCTTTCATATAGATGTGCAGCCCACCAGGCTCAGCTGTGCTCTGGTGAGATGCTTCCCAAACTGGAAATGGGACAGATGATGTGTTGGAGTGCTCTGAAGGAGCTTTGTGCATAGACAAACCTCCAAGTCACCCTCTCCTCCTGGACTGAATACCTAAAGAGCTATCTCTCTGAAGCTACCTCTGTCTTGTCAACAAGAGAGGTCCTGAGGCTGAAGGGGTGTTTGTTCCCCACAGTTAAGAGGTGGAGCTGTGGGTGGAGTGGTTGATCTGTTAACTATCCCCTCTGTCAGGACACCAGTTCTCCTGCTATAATGAACCAATTGACTTATTCCCACATTTAGCCAAACTTTTTTCTCTCTGTCCAAAGGAGACATGCCTCCTGCTTGGGCATGTCTCCAAACTCCCATAGACAATGGCTGTGGTTACATGTGCCACAAAGTCCCTGCTGAAAACAAACTTCTACTTAAACATATCCTCTGGAAGTGCTGGTGGATGGGCAAGCCAGACAGTCCTGTGGTGTGAGCAGTAAAGGTTAATCTTTGTCCAATTTCATGGAGCTGGTACCTGCAAATAAAAGGCTGAATGGACCCTGCAGAATAGGAGTGACACTTTCAGTGCAAAAACCTTTCTGCCCTCTTTTTAGCTAATCCTGTTCCTTTCTACCTGATTAGCTAAATCCTAGCAATTTAACAATGAGAACAGAAGATGAGGAAAGGACCAACTCTAGTTTCTCCTCTCTTCATTTCCAGCCCTTCATCTCCACACTTTTAGTGTGACCCAAAATGGTCCTGAGCTCTTATGAGAATTAATATGAAAAGGAAAAAAGAACTGAGTGATGATGTCTAGGGTAGTGGGAAATATCCAGGGCCTTACAGAAACTCCTGGGTTGGTCTTCAGAGTGGTGGGTAAGAAAAAGAGCTGGGTTTGCCAATCCTGGATTCCCAAGATCTGTGTGGAAGATCAAGATGGTGTATCCTGGTGGAAAAGCACTTAGCTGCAAAAGAGTTTGTCGTTTTGGGGATATCTTTGAGTGAAATCTGTCGGGAAATGCACAGGAGAAACAGAACTTGGAGCCCATCTCCTGCCCCATTTGGCAGCTGTTCTGGGGATGTGGCTTTTGTGGAGTGCTGTGGACCTGCCCAAGATAGGAACTTTAACACAGGGAGGCTGCATCAACTCACCTGTCTGTCACTGAACGGTTCAGCTCCACATGGGAACTCTGGTGCTGTCCTGGCTGAAAGCTGGGAGGAGAGTGACAGTACTGTCTTTGTTTTAGCAGGGGGATGGGGATGGGGATGAAAGGATGTGGAGGATGAGGTCTGACAGTGAGTTTGCCCTTGTACACAGTGTGGCTGCTCCTCTCAATCTGAAAAGGAAACCTCAACTCTCAATTTTACTTAGCAGCATGGTTGAAGCCTCCCTCCCGGAGAAGCAGGATTTAGGCACTTTTGATGGAGCTGCTGCTCCTCTGGTCCTGTCTGGAGAAGAGAAGCAGTAACCAGGTCCTTTCAGTTCCTCAGGAACAGGTATCAGCCTAGTCAGGAGTCGTCAAACGTTTCAGTGACACTTTGTAGCCCATGTAAGTGAAAAATACCCTGTTTTCCTATCAGGCATATGACCATCTTTGTATTGACCTACAGGTAGCTTAAGTCTAAGGCTACCCTGTTAAGCAGATCTTGCTTGGCAGCATCTGTGGAGTACCTTGAGCTACTGTCCCCAGATGGGAGAGGGCTGAGAAAGGTGGCAAGGAGCCCAGGTGCAGCTCCCCCTGACTGGGTATGGTATAAATAAATGCATATGCAACAACAGATCCAGGGAGTGCAAGACAGAACAAGCAAGTAAAGGAAACCAGATGTTGCTGTTCATACTCTGTTGGATGCTCAAGAGTAAGGATGATAAAGCAGGCTAAAAAAAAAAGCTTGTCCTATAGCTGCTGCTTTGCCATGAAATCCTTGAGGCTGGCAGGGTGGAGGCTCTCAGCCAGCAGCATGTGGGCATTGGTGCAAAGATGGAAAGGGTTTGCTAGGTGGGTTACACTGCACCATGGAGATGTCTGCTCAGGGGTAGACCTGGACTTGAGTGTGAGGGGCCTGCAAAGCCTTTCTGCTTGTATGTGGCCCAGCCTGGCCAGGAACTAGCTAAAGAATGATGGGGAAGCCTCCAGCAGCTTTCCTTCTCAACCTGCTCAACCTGCTGTGACAGCTAATACATGCAGAGTCAGATTGAGCTGCTCCAGGGCAGGAGAGCTGTCGTGGGACTGTTGAGCTGCAGCAGGATAATACCCAACTGTCTTCACCAATTAGTGGATCAAACGTGCTTCCATAAGCTAGCTGGGTTATTTAACCGTGGCAGGGACTTGTGCTTGCAGAGGAACAAGTATTATGGTGAAACACACCCAAAATAAATGCTCAAGAAGGACAGACTTTTCTCCTTAAAGTAGCCCCTGGAAGACAGAGAGGCAGTGGAGACAGGTGTGTCCAGATGCCAGCTCCTGGACTGGGGAGCTCATGAGGGCTTAAGTCCTCTTTGGGTTCCTGAAGGCATTTCCCAGCAAACAGGACAGTGATATGGAAACCACAACTGTGCATTGCGTTCTCCACTGCATGGCAGCTGAGGGGAAGCAAAGGTGTCCCCTGCATGGATGGTGCTGTTGGGACACAGCTGGGTCCTCATCCTAGTTCTCTATCTGCTTTCTTGGAATCTAGTGGGTCTCCCTGCCAGTACCCAAAGAGTTGTGTGCAAGGATGTTCCACCTCTCCCAGCCCTTTTCTGCTTCTGGCTACATGGAGCTGCCAAACCCAGCAGACAAGTGGAGACTTTCAGGGCAGGGTTGTTACTGCCAGGCTAGTCAAACATGCAGAGCTGTGAATAATTCAGTGCTGGCTTGCCTAGTGCAGAGTGAGCCTGAGGCACATCAAAGCATCTCCCAAATCCTGTGGGTAGGATCTGGAAAGCTGAGCCTGGCTAAAAAAGCCTACAGACATCCTGTGGCATGAACTTGATGCTTCTGCTTGCATAAGCAGTCCTGGTTTAGATCTGGCTCGATTTCAGTCTGGATAACATGCCTGGATCCTCTGGAAAGAGCCTGCTGGAACTGCTGCTTTTGGCTGGACCTGACAGTGACCCAAGGGTGGATGTGCTCAGCAGGAGCCACTGAGCCCAAGAGTTGTGTCTCCTTATTATTCTTTTATTTCCTTTCAGAATGTCAGGATCAACCCCAGCAGCATCTCCTTCAGCATGTGGAAAGACATTCCAGTTCCTTTCTACATGTCAGTGTACTTCTTCGAAGTGCTGAACCCCAAGGAGATCCTCGGGGGAGCAAAGCCAATGCTGAGCCAGCGTGGACCCTATGTTTACAGGTCAGTTATCACTTATGGTCCAGCTAGGCATGAGTGTGGACACCATGCTGCCTGCTAGGCTTTCTGAGTGACTCCTCCAGCAGGAGAGCATGGCATGAGCATAGCTGCTGCAAGTCTAGTGGCATAAGATTTTAAAGTGACCCAAATGTGCTATATTGGCTCTGATCTTGCTAAGCCACAAGTAGGACCTCTGGTTGCTGGGGTGGTCAAGCTGGTCTGTGCTTCACTGAGTTGTGGAGCTCAGTCCAGTGCTAGAAACTGCTGGGCAGTCAGACCTGCATTGATATGTTCCAAATATAGGCATGAGAGGTTAGTGGACTTCAGACTGGACTTTTCTCATCTTTGCTGTGCATTTAAGAGTCCAGCTCTAGAGCTGGAGACACCTCAGTAGCAAACTTCATGGATTGGCCTAGGACCTCTTATCCAACGTGAGACCCAGAATCTGCCTAACATGAATGCTCTCGTCATGAAAACCAGTAAGGAGCACTAGAACTTGGACAAGCCCACCTACAGCAGGGCTAGGTCTATCTGCCATGGCTGAGGGCAGTGGTTGAAGCCCCAGATTCTTCTCTGGACCTGAGCAAACTTATCTAGTGGAAGGTGCCCTTGCCCATGGCAGTGGGGTTGTAACTAGATGATCTTTAAGGTCCCCTCCAACCCAAACCATTCTAAGATTCTATGAAACATGAAGTGATGGAGTTGATCTTGAGTTGAGCATGTGAGCTTGCCCATAAATAACAATATTTAACACAGCAGTGCCTACACATGTAGGCAAAGTCAGGTCAGCAGCATAAGCAAGCTCATGTGGGGAGATTACTGGTTTAATCCAAAGCTGTTTGAGTAGCACTGGTGAGAAACCTGGCAGTATGGGTGTGTCCTTGTTTCCTCTGGGCTTGTCAGGTCACACCATTAGACTGTGTGGATTCTGTATGTTGGGATCACATCAGTCCCTTGGCTTGGGGGAAAAGGCTTCACTTACTGTAAACATGAATAAACAAAGAGGCAAAGCTTATTAGTGTCCTTGTGTTCCTGCTGAGCAAGATTAGTGCCCTTCCCTAATGTGGGCCATAAAACAGAGGTTCCACAATAAAGGACTTTGTTTTTGCTGGTGGGTTGAGCTGCAGCTCCCTCAGGAGCTGTAACAGGCTCACAATGTTGGGGACAACCTTGTGCTGCTGTGGAGCATCTCAGCCCCTTCTTGTCAGCTGGGAAGAAACACTGGGTGTCTGCCTGTTGCTGCAGAATCCCATCCATCAGGCATGCCTCACTCTCAGGCTGCCATCTCCCACTGCCAGACCCTAACCCTGGTCAGGATGTGAGATGGATGTTGCATGCTTCCTCCCCTGCTATCCCATGGCTTCTTCCTGGGGTTCGGTCTCCTTCCTCTGCTCTTCAGAAGCAATCCCAGGCCTGAGAAGCCCATCCTAGCTCCACAGGCATAGCAGGGGCACTGCATGGGTGAAGGTTCCCATGATCTCTCTCATCTCTTTGCAGAGAGTTCAGGTATAAAACAAATATCACATTCCATGACAATGACACAGTCTCCTTCCTGGAGTACCGGAAACTCTTCTTCCAGCCAGACTTGTCCAACGGCACCGAAGAGGATTACATTGTTGTGCCAAACATTTTGATGATGGTAAGAACTTGCTCCATAGATGGATACCAGCTTCTGAGGACAGCTGTGATGTGCAATGTTGACTGAAAGCTTATTTTCTTGTAGAGCTTAGGGTTAATCAAGCCATGAGGTGGGTTAAGCTGACAAAATACAGTGTTCTACTTTCTGGATGTTGGTTGTCATGTTGAGCTCTTACCCTTCCAAAACCAGAGTGTGCAGAGGGGCTGGCAAAGCAACTGGGCTTGAGTCTGCAGCCTCGTCTGAGCATCCTCTGGGGCAATGAAGCCTCGACTGCTTTCTTGCCAAACTGGGGATAAATGACAACCCTCAGTTCATCCAAAGGTTTTCTCAAGGGCTGTAGAGTGGTGCAGCAGAGGGACCTTGCTAAGCATGGAAGATGCATTGCTGCTTCTTTAGTAAAGACTGGTCTCTCCTCTCAGAGGTTTTGTTTTCTTTCCCAGGGAGCAGCTGTAATGATGGAAAACTTGCCAAAATTATTGAAGCTTTTACTGAGTGGAGCCCTGGCTGGCCTAAAACAGGAGGCATTCATGAACCGGACAGTGGGGGAGATCATGTGGGGGTATGAAGACCCTCTCATAGAAACAATAAATATGTTTGTTCCTGGCCTGATCCCTTTCAAGGGGAAATTTGGCTTGTTTGTAGAGGTAAGGAAACTGTTGCTTGGGCATGCCAAAATCACAGCAGTATTCCTCTGGGGATTGAGTGCCTGGTTTATCCGCTTGATGGACTGTTTGAAGCAGCCATGGGTAGCTGGTGGTGGTTGTGTAAGGCTGCCCTAATCCTATCCTCAGGCAGAAATGCATCTGTTGGAAGCTGGCAACAGAAATAAGTAAAAGTTCCGTAGTTTCCCGTGTGAAGCACCCTGAGAGCTGATGATGCATGCAAAGGCATTTCCATGTTGAAGTCTTGCTACCTGTAATGGATTAAAAGTTAGTTCCTTCTCTCTGCAGCTCAACAACTCCAATTCAGGACTGTTCACAGTGAACACAGGCATGAAGAACATCAGTAAGGTTCACATGGTGGATACGTGGAATGGACTGAAGAAGGTAAGTGTTGGGCAGCAAACCTCTAACAGGGGCAATCCCTGACCTAAAGATAAACCAAAAGCTCTCAGTGCTCTTGTCTCTGCGTGGTAGGTTTGAAGGCAAGTTTCCACAGGACTTCAACTACTACAGCTTCTGTTCTAGCAAATTGCCAGAAGGCAGTTGTATGACAAGAGGCTTGTTATGAAGTGTTAAGTTCAGCTCATCATCAGTGTCAATCGGAATCCCTTGAAATGCTGTTGGAGCTGGTTGATTCTAATGGTTGAAGTCCCAGGCTCCTGTGGACTATGTTTAAGGTGTTACTTTAAATACCCTTGTTAAAAGGATGCTTATTCTTCCCTGGTGGAGCTCCAGTCCTAACTGAAATCAACTGAATCTACAGATCAACCACAGTGGGAGTGCTTGGACAGGTGGCACTTGTCCTGTTTTTCCATTAATTGGGAAGATGTCTGAATGGGAGAGATCTTGGAAGCTCTTCAGTGTTGCTTTCTCAAGCTGCTATGGAAGCAGGGTAGAGTGGTGGATGTCCCATGCAGGGCTGGAAGCCAGCTCATCCTTCTGAGCTCTTCTCTCTCCATCTGTCCCACAGGTCAACTACTGGCGAAGCGATGAGTGCAACATGATCAATGGGACTGCAGGGGAGATGTGGCCACCGTTCATGTCCCCAACATCGCTGGAGTTCTACAGCCCTGATGCCTGCAGGTGAGGTCACAGTTGTCCTGGTGCAGGTGACAGGAGATGCAACATTCATCCTGTACACACAGAGTTACTTGTGCAGTGATGCAGAGGGCTTGGGACTTGTTTCTCTAGTTGAAGTTCAGTGTTGCGGTGTCTGAGCTTTGCAAACAGTGTCGTTGTCTGATGAGCAGAGTCTTGTGGCATTCAGAAATACCTTTCAGATCACTGGAGGAGTCTAACTTCACCCATGTTGAACCAGTAGAAAGCAAGCAGTCTAGATAAGATGTAGGAGATGGGAGGGAGAAAGGAGAGTTGTTCTAAGGAAATGCAGCAGTAACTGTTTGTGGAACTGTTTCAGCTGACATTGCAGAAGTGATGTCGGGGTAGAGGGCTGCTGCTTTCGGGATGGTTTTTTTGCTGCCTAGTTCCTGCACTGCTGTGCATGTCTGTCCTGTGTGAGACACCCTGACCTCAGCTGATCACACAGGGGTTAAAGTACCCTGAAGAGCCTGCCTGTGGGGAAACTCCCTGAGGCTGGAAGGAGGGGAGGCCACGAGGCAGGGGTGGCACAAAACCCTGTGCCCAGCTTGGGGAAGATAATGTTTAATTCAGGCTTTGTAGATAGTGCTGCAAAACAAGCAAGTGCTCATGTTGAATAAAGAACAATGACCTCTTCAGCTGAACAGCAAAGTCAGCTGAGCCAAGTATTAGGGCAGGAATTCCTCTACAGAAGGGACATCAGCAAATAGCAAAATCACCCGGAGCCAAGGACTTATAGGGAAGTTTACCAGTAGTCAAAGCTTAAATACACATTTACTTCTTTCTGTAAAACCCTGAAATCTTCTAGAGAGCAGAGCGTTTTTCTGGGCAGGGCATAAAGTGACCAAGCTTGACTTCTTGTTAATGCAGGCTGTTCCCACAGGACACTACTGCTGGGGAGGTGGCTCAGGCTCTTAACCAGGCAATCCTATCTCTTCATCCCAGACCTGTGTCACAAGTTCCTCTGGCTAGGAAGGAAGGGGTCACAAACATCAGCTGATAGGCTAAAAGCACATCTGCCTTGCTGCAGGGCACGCAACTGTGGGCAAGGAATGACATGAAATGGCTCATCTGCCACAATGTCTGCACATTAAATGCAGTTGATGCTGAGATGCAGCAATGCAGGCAAGGACTTTTTTTATCATGCTGATGTGCTACAGCAGCCTCTGCCTTCTTGGTAGAAGGTGAGCACAGCCAAAAGGAATCCACATAACTGCTGAACGTGCCTTGAATCCCCCCGTCCTTGGTCCTGGTATCAGAAAGCAGCTGTAGGAATAAGCATCCCCTTGGCTTGCCCAGGCTGTCTGCATCCCTGCACTTGAGTGTGAAGGGAGCAAAATTCCCTCCTGGAAACTAGCCTGGCCAACGGGTAGCCATAATGCAGCATACCATCACTAGCCTGTTGTATCAAGAAAAAAAAGTCTTGCTGTGCATAATGTAGTAAAATATCCTCTTCCCCTGACAGCCTATACGCTGGAGTTGTGCTGCAAAAAAGATTTGACCACTGTCCATCCCCTGTGACAGCACCTTGGAGCCAAAGCTTGCACAAAGAGGGTATTATCTCTTGGAGAGCAGCCCTGGGGATCATTACATGCCTTTAAACAAATCTCATCTGGATACTGCAAACAGACTTACAAGCCTGTGGTTTCTCTCCATAACTAGTCCTAACCAGCCCTTTATCTCTGCTTAAAACATGGAAAGCAGGTGGCTTAAATCCTCATTCCCCATCCAAAGCAGTGCTCTGAGTGTTTATCGTGATCTCAAAGTCTAAGTTACGTTGCAACTGCATCTTATCCAGTAAAGATAAGAACCTGGTTCTGTGCTGGGAACCTGTTGACTAATCCTGATCCTTTTTCCACTGAAACCCTTCCAGATCCATGACACTGGTGTATGAGCAATCCGGAAAGTTCAAGGGTGTGCCCACCTATCGCTTCGTGGCACCAAAATCTCTCTTTGCCAATGGCACAGACTATCCACCCAATGAAGGCTTCTGCCCCTGCATGGAATCTGGCATCCAGAACGTCAGTACCTGTAGGATGAGTAAGTCCTTTCTCCCCCAAGCTTTCTCTCTGTTGTCCCAATAGTAAACTCTGAGGATGTGATGCAGCTTGGCTGGCTGGGAAAATCAGCTCTGTTATCTGCTGGAGTGCTAGAAGGTACCACAGGAGTCTGTGTGTGTGGCATTCTCCCCTGCCCACCTGCAGGCACCTCAGCAAAAGGTCTCAGGTGGATTTGGATGAGCTTAAGGTGACTTTGTTCTCCTGCAGAGGCACCAATGTTCATTTCCCATCCTCACTTCTACAATGCTGATCCAGTCCTGGCGAACGCCGTTGAAGGTCTCCACCCCAACAAGGAGCAGCACGCGCTCTTCCTCGACGTGCACCCGGTGAGTGAACCTGCTGGGCTCCTCAGCTCACCTGGCCTTGGGGCTCCAGCCTGGGCTGGGGGGGAACCTGTCAGCAGCTGCGTGGTGGCCTCGCTCTGCTCTCGTGGCATTGATTTGAGCAGGTTCCATAGTGCAAAGATTGGCAAGGACATCCACAGATAAAAATGTCAAAGCCATAAACTAATTGAATAATTAGCCTGGCATCTAGAAAATTGCAAGACTAATTATAAGCATAATTGTTTCGATAAGCACAATCAAATTCTTTCCACTGACTCAGGTCTAGAACACCAGGAGGTGTTATCTAGCAGCAGCCCAGTTACGCCCCAAATATGCAAACACATATTACCATGAGAGCTGACTGGCAAAGTCTGAAGAGCACACTGAAGCTGTCACCACCATTTTTGGGCAGTCTTTTCCCAGTTTCTCAAGCTGCCCCTCTAAGTAGCTGCTTTTGTCAGTGCACTTCTGACCTACCTGGAGCGTAAGGGTGAAGTCACCACTCCAGTGATGACCAGTTGGGTGTGCTGAGCCATCATTGTTTCAGCTGCTGGTGGGGAGGGGACTTTGGGATCTTCTACCCATGGTCTGTATTGTATGTGGTCAGATCTTCCAAGCATTCAGTGATGTTTGCTCAAGCAAGAAGCCAATTCTTCTCTTGAGGTAATGTAAGCTGTGCTGCTTATCTAAGCATTGAGTTCTCTCTGCTTTTCTTATCACAGTTATAAAAATCTAATTAAAGTTTATTACTGTATCAAATATTTACTGATAACAGTACAATTAGCTATATTGTTATCTAGCTGCAGCCTGCTGAGTACAAACAGAGGCAGTCCAATAAAAACTCTCTGCGTTGCAAAAGTGCAGTGTCATGAGAAACCAATGCCTTAATGAGTATCAGCAAGAGCAGTGTTGAAGTGTGATGTTTTCATGGTCATCATAGAATGGTTTGGGCTGGAAGGGACCTCTGGAGGTCATCTAGTCCAAGCCCCCTGCAGTGGGCAGGGACATCCCCAACTAGATCAGGTTGCCCAGAGCCCTGGCAAGCCTCACCTTGAATGCCTTCAGGGATGGGAACTCAACCACCTCCCTGGGCAACCTGTTCCAGTGTTCCACCACCCTTGTGGTGAGGAACTTCTTTCTAATGTCCAGTTTAAATCTACTCCTCTCCAATTTAAAACCATTGCCCCTTGTCCTTTCACTGCAGGCCTTTGCAAACAGGCCCTCTGGCCACTGATGTCTGTTGGTTCCTAGTTAAGAGAAATGTTTTATCCTTGGCTGTGTGCGTACATCTTCTGCATTGATGTGTTTCTGTCCTGCTGCTGGTAGGATGAACAGGCTTCAGGAAAATATTGAAGTTGCTACTAAAACACCTTGCTGAGGGAATCACTTACAGGTTGCAGATGCTACGTGGTAATTTGAACTTGGTTATGCTTAGTCCCACAAGGTCTGGGTCATACAACACCTCCCTGCTTTGTGCTCTCTGCATGCTGAGTGCATGCTGCCTTCTGCAGCAGCCACGTCTGTTCAGGTCCACTTTGTGCCTTCAGACCACCCCAAGGGAGGTGCTCGCTTCAGGATGCTGCTGTGTGTAACAGTCTCCCTGGCTGGTGAGTGTTTAGGTGATGGGGACAGACTGGTAACTGCCACAGGGACAGTGCTGTCCCTCTGTGAGTGGTCATCCCCAGAGCCTGGAGTCTGGTTGACTGATGCTTGTGCTTTGGTCAAAACCCCAGCCCACGCTCCTGATCTTGTGCATGGTGACTGCAGTGGATCTCTGGATGATCCAAACCATTGCTCTGGAAGGTGGCACTTAGAGCAGCTGTGATAGAAAGCAAAATCTTGCTCTTCTGCAAAGCTTGTCAGATAAATGTTGACTTTATTGAAGAACTGGTTGATCTCTTCCTATGCAGATGACAGGCATCCCCATTAATTGCTCCATCAAGCTCCAGCTGAACCTGTACATAAAGAAAGTGCCTGATATACTGTGAGTAGTCACCTTTTAGAAATGTCTGTCTCCTTTCCTTGAGCAGGGAGTGCTGATGATGCTGGGGTGGCTTCAGAGTTTGCTCTCCCCAAAGATGAAGTAGCTCTCACATTATCAGTTGTCATGGTTGCAGAAGCCAGTGGGCTCATGTGGTGAAATGTCAGCTCTTCCAGTGACCTCAAACTGCCTCTTTGGAGGTGTTCAAAAACATATAGATGTGGTACTTAAGGATATGGTTTAGTGGCATGGTGGTGATAGGTTGATGGTTGGACTTGATAATCTTAGAAATCTCTTCCAACCTTAAACAAACAAAACACCCTTATGGCACTAATTTTGGCCTCATCAACCAGAAATCTAAGTATGTATTTCTTTTTCCTTTTCATTCTTTTTTCCTTCACCCCTAGTCAAACAGGGGAGATCAAGCCAGTGGTCCTGCCGCTGCTGTGGTTTGCAGAGGTGAGCTGCCTTCTTTGACCTGGTTCTGCAGAGCCTCTCCTGAGGGAAGAGGGAACTGCATCCCCATCTCCCAGTGCTGGGGAAGCTCTGCTTTGGATAAAGCTTTAAGCCAGCCAGACTAATTAAGCACCAATAGAAGGCTTTGCAATACTTGGCCATGTCATTAATCCCTCTGAGCTGAACAAACCCTGCACTACCCTGGGTAAACCTCTGGCTCTGTCCTAGATGTGGGGTTAAACAGGGCCCAGAGCAGAGCTGCCAGCATTCCCAGGTGAATGTGGGCCAGGGAGTGCTGTTTCCAGCCGTATGTGTGTCCAGATGACTCCAACTATTTATTAACAGCTTCTAGCTTCACTGAATCTTGCCTATATTCCTAATATGTGCTGGAAGGTGATGGGAGAGGAGTTGGGTAGCTGGTGTGTCTCAGCCCTGGATGGGAGGGAAATGCCACTGCAAATTCTGCTTTTTTTTTTTTGAGCAGAGTGGATCCATTGAAGGCTCAATCCTAAACCAGTTCTATACCAACCTGGTGCTGATCCCATCCCTGCTGGACTACCTGCAGTATATCTTCCTTGGACTGAGTGTCCCACTCATTATCTCAGCAGGTGTACTCATGGCAACAAGTCAGGTAAGAATGTGCAGAAGTCTGATGGGAAGTGCTATTAGTCAAATCAGACTTAATCAGATGATGTAGATTGGGCTGACAATCTAACACTCCTGAGGAAACATTGGCTGATGTCACAAACAATGTCCCAATGGTGCCATGTGCTAGCACATAGCAGCAGGATTCAGCTATCTAGAAATTGGGCTACAAATAGAGACCATAAAAGCATTTCTGGCCTTCTCAGTGGAAGTGGGTTCCTGTCAGAGGAGGTGTTTCTCAGCTCATCCAGCTTTAATGAAAGAGCAAGCCTAGCTCACCAACTCAGCCTCCACAGAGAGCAGCAGGTCTGGATTGCACAAGCCTGTGCATTTCTGCAGGATCCCAACAGTTTTCTGCTCTGAACAGAGCCTTCTTGAGGGGACAGAGCTACCTGACCGTAGCTTGTTCACAAATCAAGTGCAGTCACTATGTTCTTCAAGAAGGGGCACAGACATTGTGGCTGCTTCTTGACCCAGACTGAGCTCTGTCTTTCCCTGAAACTAACTTTGGTTTCTTTGAAACTACTCCAAAGAGCTCTGAAATGAAGCCCTCAGGGCCTTTGTGGATCTGGGCTTAGTGAGAAGTGAAGACCTCTGAAGCCTGTAGGGAGCTGGCAGCTGGGCAGAAGCTGGCCCCTGGTGGGGTGGGCAGTGAGGGTTCCTGCTTGGCACCCATCTGAGCTGGAAGGGCAGAATATGCAACAGCTAAAACACTTGGTGGAGATCTGTGGCTCCAGCTTCAAAACATTTATCTGATAACAGTGAGCTCTCTAAAAGTGCAGACCTAGCTCCCTACCCTAACCTGTATCAAAGCAAAATTAGTTTTTGCACTAGAGTCAATCTGCTTGAGCTGGCTCTAAAGTTACAGAAGGGAAGAGGCTACTTGTGGGGATAAAAAGGCAATGCTTAGGTTGAGAGTAGGCTTAGGGGGGACCATGTCTGAAGAGCTGCTTCTGCCAAACCTCCTGTAACTGCCCGTGCTGAAACACTAGTGCAATCCTGCTTCAAACAGCAGCAGGGTTCTCAGAGTATCACGTAATTGGATTTTAACCAAGCCTACAACTGCTTAATTGACTTAAACACATGATCCCAAATCCCCTTGTTCCTCCACACACTTCCCCGAGGGGTGGGAGCGATGCTGGAGCCAAGGGCTCAGCGTTAAACCCTTGCTCTGCTCCCAAAGTGGTGAGGCTTTGTGTGCTGAACCTCTCAGCTTCAGCAAATGGTCACTGGCAAAGAGACTTCCCTCTGCTGCAGATCTGAGAAACATCAGTGTTTGCTGGGCAGCTCTTTCTAAGACCCTCTGGAGCCCTTGGGCTGGCATTTCCTCACCCTGCTTTGTGCCAGTCTTTAATTCCTGGTATCGAAGAGCCTTAACCAAGCCAGAAAGGGGTCAGGAAGAAAAGCTGGATTTTCAGTTTGCCCAAGTCAACTGACTATCTGCTTGTGAAAAATCCCAAACCCAGCATTAAGCCAGCTCTATTTGGGTGCTCAGCCAAAAGTATCATGAAGTGCTAGAACAAAAATCAACTGCAAGGAGGGCCTGATTACCTGGGAAATCATTAAAAAAAACCCCAATGACCTTATAAATCTCTAAGGAAGTTATGCAGCAACACATGAAAGCCTCTGCCTAATGAACAGATAAGAGCAGTGAGCTGGAAGACAGCACTTAGCAGCCAAAGTGTGTTCCTCCTTTGATTGAAGTGTTGCTGATCAGGCGATGATTGCTGAATCACAGCACAGCCCTTCCCCCATGCAGTCACAGGCGGTGGCAGAGGGGACACTGGGCAGGGGCATTGTCCCAACCTTCACATGGCTGCCAGTGTGAAGGTCTTCCTGAGCCCAGCTCCTTCTTGGAGTATCTTGTGTGCCTCTGGCTTCTTGGAGGGAGGAGCGTGCTCTAAACCTAGTCCAGATGAGGTCCTGTGAAACACTCAAATCTTAGTATAGTTTGTGGTGGAGCCAGTTTGAAATACATCTGTTGGACCAGCACTTGTCAAAAATTGAGTCAATCTGTACAGGTATGAAACATGCCCAGATGCAGCACTGCAGCTCTCCTCTGCTAACATGGCCTGAAGCCTGTGTGCTGACACATTTAAAAGGCGAACAGACTATTTTAAAACTGGCTTGACACTGACCAAAATCTTAACTAGGACTTAGTTTAACCTGAATTTTGCAATCTTTATGAATAACTAGATTCTAGTTAAACGCTGATTTGAAATCTCCTCAAATTGGAGCCCTCGTGGAATTTGTGTCCAAAGTGCACCATAAACTAGCCTGATTGTCTTCTAGGAAAAATGCTCTTTATTTTGGAGTAGCAATAAAAAGAACTCAGACAGTAATAAGGCCAACCAGGCCACCTCTGCCAAAAAGCTGCCTCCGGTTAAGGGGATGGTGTTGCAGGAAGACAGACTGTAGGTGGGTACCCAGTCAAGGTAACACACTTTTCTTTCATCCTGATGTGATTAAACTTTGCTTAAAACCAATCAAAGGGAAATGTTTCCTGTCCAAATCTTCCAGACATGCTCTCTTGGCAAGCTGTGATATGATGCTGATGTCTCATGGTTTCATTCAGGGAAATTTAGATGTTTTAGTGCTCACCATTAACCAGGCTGCAAGCACATGCTCTTACTGTTTGTCCTGGTGTAGCTGATGTGCAGCCTTAATAACATCAGCAGGGATCAGGGTAAGGAGTAGGATTGGTGTGAGGAAACACCCCACTTGCCTATTTCCCCAGCTCCAAGTGGCTGAGAGCTAAAGGTGAGTAAGTTTTTGAATGGATTGAAACCTCATGGGAGTAACACAAGTAGTCAACTGGTGGGTGTCACTCCCCTCCTGCATGCAGGGAGCTTCAAGGGAAAGGCTTTCAAGAGGGAATTTCTGATGTATGAACTATCTGGGTTTGTATTACAGGATCACAAAATCACTGAGTCGGTGAGGTTGGAAGGGATCTCTGGAGGTCATCTAGTCCATCCCCCCTGCTCAAGCAGGGTCACCTAGAGCCAGTTGCCCAGGACCATGTGCAGATGTCTCTTAATATCTCCAAGGATGGAGATTCCCCAACCTCTCTGGGCAACCTCTTCCAGTTTTTACAGTTTTCATAGTTAAAACAAGTGTTTCCTAATGTTCAGATGGAACCTCCTGTGTTTAAGTTTGTGCCCATTGGCTCTTGTCCTTCCCCTGGACACCACTGAGAAGAGCCTGGCTCTGCGTTTACATCCTCCCTTCAGATATGTATATACATTGGTAAGATCCCCCCTGAGCCTTCTCTTCTGCAGGCTCAGCAGTCCTAGCTCTCTTGGTCTTTGATCACATAAGAGATAATCCAGTCCCTGAAGCACTTTAGTGCCCTTTGCTGGACTTTTTCCAGTAGGTCCATCGCTCTTGTCCTGGGAAGCCCAGAACTGGATGCTGGCCTCATCAGTGGTAGGTAGAAGGGAATGATCACCTCCCTTGACCTGCTGTCAACACTCCTAACACAACCCAAGATACAACTAGCTGTCTTTGCTACATGGTCACACTGCTTACTCATATTCAACTTGATGTGCACCAAAACCCTCAGGTCCTTCCTTTTCTGGCAAGCTGCTGAAGAGTTGGGTGAGCCTTGCATGGGGTTGTTCTTCCCCAGGTGCAAGACTTTGCACATCCTCCTGTTGAATCTCATGAGGTTCCTGCTAGTCCACTTCCCTGACCTGTAGAGGTCCATCAGGTGTATCAGTCACTCTTCCCAGTTTTGTGTCATCAACAAACTTGCAGATCACTAATAAAGATGTTAAACAGGATTGGACCCAGTGTTGACCCCTGGTGTACACTACTAGAAACTGGCCTCCAACTCTACTTCATGCCACTTGTCATGACCCTCTGGCCCTGGCTATTCAGGCAGTTTTCAATCCATCTCACTGTCTGCTCATCCAGCCCATACTTCTTAGCTTGTCTGCAAGGGTCTTACAATAGTGTTGAAATCCTTACTGATCTCCAGGTAGACGATATCCACTGCTCTTCCCTCATTTACCAAGTGAGTCATTTAATCACAGAAGTTTTTCAAGTTGGTCAAGTATGATTTCCCCTTGGTGAGGCCCTGCTGATGACTACTGATGATTTTCTTGTCCTTCATGTGCCTGGAAATGGTTCCTTGGATTCGCTGCTCCATCACTTTCCCAAGGATTGAAGGGAGGTTGACTGGCCCGTAGTTCCACAGGTCTTCCTTCTTGAACTCCTTCAAGATAGGAGTGATGCTTGCTTTCCTTCAGTCTTTGGGCACCTCTCCCTACTGCCAGGGTTGTTCAGAGATTATGGGGAGTGGCCTTGCTTTGATGTTAGCCACCTCCCTCAGCACTCATGGATGCATCCAATCAGCATCCATGGATTTGTGTATGTCTAGGTTGCTTATGTATTCTCTGACCTCATCTTCTTCTGCCAAGGGGACGTCTTTCTTCCTCCAGACTTTCCTCTGGTCTCTGGGGTCCCCTGCCTCATCCAGCAACAGGCCCACATGTTCCCTAGTCTTCCTTTTCTGCTTTTAGCAGTCTTTATACTTCTATAAGTATCTGTGTACTTATAGAAGCCTTGCTTGTTGTCTCTGACATCTCTGGTTAGATTCAATTCCAGTTGGGCTTTGGCTTTCCTAACTTCAATCCTGCATGCTAGGAGAGTGCCCTTGTGTTTCTGCCAGGTTACCTGTCCCTGCTTCTACCTTCTGTATGCTTCCTTCTTGCATCTGAGTTTGGCTAGGAGCTCCTTGTTCACCCACATAGACCTGCTGGGATTTTTGCCTGACTTGAGATACTTCTTGGGATGGACCACTCTTGAGCTTGGAGGAGGTGATCCTTGCATATCAACCAGCTTTTCTTGTCCAAACTGTCTTCCTACCCGAGCTCTGTAGTCACTTAAGATGCTTTCCACTTGACCCTGGTGGTATCGTTGATGCCCACACAGAAGTAGTAGTGGGTAATAGTCAAAGGGTGGGACAAGCCTTGTAGTACCTCTACAGCACCCTGGAACCAGGTCCCCAGCAAGCAGCAAATGTCTCTAGATGACCAGTCAGGTAGACAAATAGGTGCCTCTGTCCTCAGCAGCAGGGAGTGACCCACTACTGTCACTGCTTCCTTTTGGGAGTCTTGAATGATTTAGGGTCAGGGAACCCACATGATCTGCTTGAAATTACATCTGGCTCCTCTTCTTTGAGGATGGAGAGAACCTATTTTGTTGTTGAAAGCCTTTAGGTAGAGTAGGAGCCTTTCTTTTGGTGCCAGAAGACACAAGCTTCCACCCTTCACCTTCCCAGAGGTTGCACTTACCATTATACTAAGGTTGGATGCTGTCTATGTCTCTGCTGCAGCTGGGGTCTGGGGGTCTTCAAGCTGTTGTGTCTCTGAGAAGACCCTGTCCATCTCCCTTTCATCTTCTCTGATGCTGTGCAGCATGCTGACATAGTCCCATAGCTTCTCCACTTGGTGACATAGCTCTTGAGGCTGGGCCTTCAGAGTGTTACAAGTGTCGGCGGGGAGGAATGGAAATTCTGTTAGGGGAGGAGATACAAAAATCTTCAGTTTAAGAAACCTCCAGCAAAACAGGTTTTGGCCGCAGGAAAGTCTGAGAGGTATGGGGCGTGTGCATCCCAAGTGGGGATGTGGTGACGCCTGTGCACGGTAAGGTCTGGGCAGGCTGAGTGCGTAGCTGTGACCGCTGTCCTTTCCTCTTCAGAGAGCCACCCCCGAGAAGAGCCCAAGCCACCCCACCACACAGAGCTCACCATGCCCTGCCTCCGAGACAACACCGCTCCTACACGCCGCTGACACGCTGAGCCAGGACGATGCCAAAGCCTGAGCTGCTGGCACTGGCACACATCCCACCGGGACATGGCAGCGCTGGAGGTGAGACCTGAGAGCTCTCTGGAAGGTGGAGTCATCCTGGGCAACTCAATGGAGACCCTGCATGTCACAGCAAAGGCATGGGACAGTACTGCTGCACCAGCACTCAACCACTGGGTCATGGAGACCTCTTCCGGGCACCCAAACTCAGTGTTGAACTTCAAGAACCCTTGTGCCTACGGTGCCAACATTTGCCACAGCTCCTCTCTCCCCACAGGCCACCAGGAATGAAGGATCATCACTCTGGCTGATCTGAGAAGTTATTTTGCATTTTAAAACTGCCTGTTGGTGGGAATAAAAGGCACTTTACCAGGAACCTTAAAATAAATGGGGTTTGTATATGTAGCACTGATGGGATTTAGTGATCTTTTGAAAAGCCACCGTTATCTCAGGTGGAATGGGGCTTGCTATCCTGGAGCCTTTTATGGTTTTATTGCCACTTGATGTGACTGGACTACACTGCAAATCAATTCTGGGAGCTGTCACTTCAGTGATGTCTCTTCCCAGGGTACCTGGAGCCTGCCTGGGCTTGCTCCAGCCTTTGCACATGTTGGAAAGTACAGTAGTGACTTGTAAAGCTCCAATTCTGTGCCATGACCTTGTGCTCCAGCAATTCCAGCATTAGCCCTTCTAGCTTCTCCTTGCTTTAGGTGACTGTGTGAGATGAGCCTTGCCAAAAATCTCAGTGGTACATCAGACCTGTCACTCAGCTCCTGACAGTTGTCCCTGCTGCTTGCTGCCAACTCTTCTGGCCATGCTGGAAGCCATCCTGTCACTCTGACCATGCTTCCTGCATGTGAGAAGGGGTCAGACAGAAGCATGACTCTGTCCTTGAGCCTTAACAAAGACAGTTGTGCTTCTGAACTGGAGGAAGTTATGTGCAACCCTGAAAGTACCAATGGCCTTAGGAGGTTTTGATTAAAATATTGCAGATTTCTGAAATGATGCTTTGGGAGAATCAGGGGCTGGATGTTAGCTGGGGGTGGGCTGGGGTCACTCTTTGGTGACCCCAAAGGCCTGGGATATTCTTGGGTAACTGCCAATTAGTAGTTGTCTACCACACCTTCCTTCTAAGGTAGCCCTTGGGAAAACCAAAGGGGCCAGTGCTGGTGCCCCTGGCAAGGATGAAACAGAGGGAGTCTCTGGTCTTTCTTGGACCAGAGGACTTGTTGCACTGCATATAACATAGCTACTGTTGTGGTCTGGAAACCTTTGCAGTGGTCTAGGACAACCCTGTGACCATGGAAGTGGGAACAAGGCACCACCTCACACAAAGACACTTGACCCATCAGCTCACACATGATTCAGACCCAGCAGCATTCGGCAAAGCTGAAGTAGATCCAAGAGAACTTCTACCCTTGGGCTCACCTGCTCAAGGTTTCAGCATCGTATTGGTCTAGTTAATGGCTGTAGTAAGGTGACAGCAGATAGAACACTGGAACATGGGGACCTGTGCGATTTGTTATTTTTGTGGTTATTTTTAATGTGGATGTGTCTGCTGCAGTCAGACTTTGTTCCGAGGGGTGCCTGGCTGCCTGGGTGGGGTTAGCTGGAGTACAGGGGGACAAAAGGGGCTTGGGGGGACATGATGGGCTCAGGTGACACGGAGGGACATGAGGAGACATGGAGGGCTTGAGGGGACATGGCAGGCTCGGGGGACACGGAGGGACACGAGAGGATACGGGGGCTCGGGGAGCTGCAGCGTTGCCACAAGGCCGCCAGGGGCCGCTGTGGGGCCGCGGACGCGTCAGGCGCGGGCTGAGGGAGGCCTGGGCCGTGGCGGGCGGGTCGGGGCTGTCCTCAGTGTTCCCTCACGGGGCAGAGGGGCAGCGTCGGTGTTGCCGCCGGTGTCTCCTCATCGGCTCGTAGCGCTCCAATTCTATTTCTCCTGAGCTTCCCCACTATCAATCCAGGCTAGGGGATG
>VWZO01020249.1:75260-108114 GCA_013396975.1 Bucco capensis | reverse complement strand
AAATCCCAATTATCACTAGATTCTCATTGATTTGTGAATGGAAGCTGATGCTCTGAAGGTGCTGGGCTCTGCAGACCACTCTGGATCTGCTGAGATGCTCTTAGGCTCCAATAGCTCAAGCCCAGGGTTCCCAGGCAGCCCAGGCAGAGCCCTCTGGCTCTAGCAGGTTGTGGCTGCTGCAGGTGATGAGAGCAAGGCCTGAATTCATGCAGCCTCCCCAAAAAGCAGCAGGTCAGCATTACGACTCCACAGCAGAGCTCACTGTGTGTCCCAGGTGACAGAAACAAGCACAGGACAGGCTTGGAGGGCAAGACTCTTGGAGCCTCTCCAGCTCCTCTCTCTAGGCTCTACAGAAGAGATTCTCCTCAGGTGATATTCTCCTTTGTGCTGGGATTTCTCCCAGGGCTACGGCAAGACACCAAAAGTTCAGAGAGCTTGTGATTTATAGGATGGTTATCCTCTACCTCTCCTCTCTTTCATCCCTTTAGTTCCACTCATTTACCTCTCTATATCTCCTAAAATAAAGAGCTTTCTGGCTCCTTGGGAATCTCCCAAGAGTGAATAGAAGCTCTTCCCCACTACCTGAGTCAGCCTTTTGTCACCATCCAGTCCCTCAAGCTCTGGAGCAGTTTGCTGCTGTCCTCAGTGGTCACCTTCAGGCTGGAAGGCTAACATTTTCCACAGGGTTCACTTCCCACAGTCCCAACAACATGCAGTCCATCACCTCCTCCTTCAGGGAGGAGAGAAGATGTAGGTCCTTCAGAACACACCTCACTTGCTCATCCTAATGCCCTTCTGAGGCCTAGCAGGGTGGTACAAGGAGGTCTGTGTCTTTGTTAGGGCATTCAGGTGCTAAGATGATAGGAATCTAAGAGGAATCCATGATTTCTTGGGCTGGAAGAAGTCCTCCAGTCATTAAGGTTGTTTTCCTTGGGGCATGGCTAGGTGATGCTAGTGGAAAAGCAGGAGGAGCTTGACTTGAACTGCTCAGCCTCACAAATCCTCTGTGGGGCAGGAGGCAGGGAGCAGGCAGGGACTCACTGCCTGCTTGCATCCCTGGCAGGTAGGAGATGCTGGAATCTCTCCCTCATGGAATGCACAACAGCCTCCTGGGCACATCTTTAGCCAAGGGGCACAGCAGAGCTGCTGGCAGCTCAAGGGTTAAGCTCAGTTAGTGGCAGATGTTGAGCCCAAGGCCACTGCTGGTGGAAGGCCAGTGCCATCTATGGGCCACAGCTTGCTTTGGCTGCTGTGTGGGACAAGGCACGGGGGTGGGGATGGCTCTGCCTCTGCTGCTCTGAGCTGGCAACAGGGGAAACAAGTTCTGCAAGGGCAAGTGGGGAGTTCTGCATCCAGGGAGGAATCACCTCGTGGAGCAGGACAGCACAGGGGTGACCTTCTCTAGGGAGAAGTGCTGGGGAACAACAAGGTCACTAGGAGCCAGCAATGTGCCCTTGTGGCCAAGAAGGCCAATGGGAGAGCAGCAGGACAAGGGAGGTTCTTCTCCCTCTCTGCTCTGCCCTAGTCAGGCCACAGCTGGAGTGCTGAATCCAGTGCTGGGCTCCTCAGCTCAAGAGAGACAAGGAACTACTGCAGAGAGTCCAGCAGAGGCTCCCAAGATGCTGAGGGCACTGGAGCATCTGTGGCAGGAGGAAAGGCTGAGAGCCCTGGGGCTGCTGAGCCTGGAGCAGAGCAGAGCCAGAGGGGAGCTGCTCCATGCTGAGCAAGAGCTGAAGGGGGCAGGGGGCAAGAGGCGGGGGCCACACTCTGCTCAGGGGTGATAGGACATGTCCCAGCCTGGACAAGAGGAGACTGAGAGGAGACCTCAGCAATGCTTAGAAATATGGGAAGGGTGAGTGTGAGGAGGAGAGAGCCAGGCTCTTCTCAGTGTCATCCAATGGTAGGACAAGAGGCAATGGGAGCAAGTTGGAGCACAGGAGGTTTAGTATTAAGCTGAGGAGGAACTTGTTTGCAGTTCAGGTGCCAGAGCACTGGCCCAGGCTGCCCAGGAGCCTGTGGAGTCTCCTT
The DNA here is from genome assembly GCA_013396975.1 of Bucco capensis. Taxonomy (NCBI): domain Eukaryota; kingdom Metazoa; phylum Chordata; class Aves; order Piciformes; family Bucconidae; genus Bucco; species Bucco capensis. The sequence goes on along the minus strand of VWZO01020249.1, from coordinate 106,086 downwards.
GTCTGGAGCCATTGCAGAGCTGCCTGGACACATTGCTGTGTGAGCTGCTCTAGGTGCTCCTGCTCTGGCAGGGGGGTTGCACTAGATGATCTTTCTCTGTCCCTTCCAACCCCTGACATTCTGGGATACTTTGCAGCAGAGGCACCCTCCTGAGGTCCCAGCTGAGAAGAAACTCCAAGGTCTTGATGCTCTAGGAGTGTGTTTACCCCTTTCCAAAAGCAGGATGCTCTAGTGACACTCTCTAAAGCTACACACACCAAACCCATGCAGGGGAGTCTCCTCTCATCATGCAACCCAAATATCCCTGAAGGGGAACGGTGATTTTTGCCCAGAAAACACAGAGAAGCTGGAGAGCTAAGGTAAACCTTTGTTGCCAGGAGAGGTGTAGGTGCTTCAGCAATGCCTTTGCCCTGGGAAGGGAGCACCCTCTGCTGATCTCTCAGAGCAAACCAAGCCTGCTTAGAAAACCTCCTGGGGCTTCATTCCACTGGAGTTTCCCAGGGAGTTTGGTGGTTAGCTTGGATTTAGGCAGGCATGTGATGCTAAGTGTGATGAATTCTCAAAGTGAACTGAGAAAAGAAAGCCAGGAACTCTGCAAACTCTTTGAATCAGCTGCTTGTGCTTCTAGGAAGCAGGCAGTGAGTGCTCAGAGCCCTGGAGTGGCAATGAAATATTCTAATAAATCTCTCTCTCTCATCTGGTGCACAGGAAACAGCTTTGGGGATGCTTCAGTGTGATCAGAAGCCAACTCCTCTGGGACATGGATTTCTCCCAGCCCCAACTCCAAGGGCAGCTGGAGATGATCCTGGGCATGCTGCTGTGGGTGAGCTGCTGGAGCAGAGTGGTAGGATTGGACTAGATGATCCCATCCATCCCCCATCCCAGCACCACAGTGGGATTCTGGGATCTCTCTGCCTGTTTCTGGAAGCAAAGCCTAGCAAAGCCATTCCCTCCTCCAGCAGCAGCTCCCAAGATGTTCAGTTCAGTCACGAGAGGATTCATCTTGGCCAAGACTAAACTTAGGCACTGATTTTTCTTCTTGTTCCCCATCTGATTTCCATTTTGCTCCCACAGGGACAAATCTAGCCAAGAAAAGATTGCTTACACACTTCTGGCTGCCAGCTTCCAGTGCCAGCACTGAGTGAGAAGCACAAGGGCTCAAGCAGCAAGTGATTTATCTCACTGGAAGGAAAGGAATTGGTCTGCATGGAAAACTCCCTGCTGGGATGAAAAGCAAACAAATCTCTTGCTGCAGTGTGTTGACTCCTCAGGAACATGCTGAAGTTGCCAACAAACATGGTTTACTGACATCCTGTTTCTTTCCAGCTGCTCCAAGGGGTCAAACTCCATCTTCCAGAGGTGGGAGAAACAGGACTAAAGCTTCCTTCTTCCATTTCTTAGCCCAAGAAGCTGTCCTCAGGTCAGGGTGGTGAAAGGATAGACAGCCAAATGAAGATGGTCAGGATGCTATTGGGCACACTGCTGGTTCATCTTCAGCCACTGTTGATCAACACCTCCAGTTCCTTTTCCCCCAGGAAGCTTTCCAGCCTCTCTGTCCCAAGCCTGGAGGATTCAGGGGGTTGTTGTGACCCAAGTGGCCTTGTTGAACCTCCTCAGCCTGGCCAGATCTCCCTCTGGAGAGCTGCAACCCTCAAAGCAGATCAACACTTCCTAGAATCCTAGACTGGTTTGGGTTGGAAGGGACCTCTGGAGCTCATCTAGTCCAACCCCCCTGCAGTGGCCAGGGACATCCCCAACTAGAGCAGCTTGCCCAGAGCCCTGGCAAGCCTCACCTGCAATGCCTCCAGGGATGGGAACTCAACCACCTCCCTGGGCAACCTGGGCCAGTGTTCCACCACCCTCGTGGGGAGCAACTTTTTCCTAGTATCAAGTCTAAATCTACTCTTCTCCAATTTCAAACCATTGCCCCTTGTCCTTTCCCTGCAGGCCTTTGCAAACAGGCCCTCTGCAGCCTTCTTGCAAGTTCCCTTTAGGTCCTGGAAGGTCACTAGTAGTTCCCCTGAAGCCTTCTCTTCTCCAGGCTGAACAATGCCAGCTCCCTCAGCCTGTCCTCAGAGCAGAGGTGTTGCAGCCCCTGAGCATTCTCGTGGCCTCCTCTGCACCTGCTCCATCAGCTCCATGGCCTTTGTGTGTTGAGGGCTCCAGAGCTGGACCCAGTATTGCAGAGGAGGTGTGAGCAGAGCAGAGTGCAGTGGCAGAATCACCTCTCTGGCTCTGCTGGCCACGCTTCTCTTGCTGCAGCCCAGGATGCCATTGTGCTTCTGGGCTGCCAGCGTGCACTGTTTGCTCATGGGCAGCTTCTCAGCCACCAGCACCCCAAGGCCTTTTCTGCAGGGCTGCTCTCTATCATCTCATCCCCTAGCCTGGATTGTACTTCCACCTAGCTTGGTCTTGTCTGCAAACTCCCTGAGGGTGCACTCAATCCTCTATAAACAGACCTGACCCCACAACTGAGCCCTGGGGAACAGGCAGGAGTGTTCAGCACAGGAGTTTAGTTGTGACACCACAGGAGAAATTCACAGCCACTGGATCAGTTGAAATCTTCTACTGTACAAGACTCCCAAGAGCCTTTCAGATCCTCTTGCTTCCTGGGGATGTTTGCTTTTGCTTTGTGTTCTTTTCCTTCTCTCTTTGCTACACCTCTGCTGTTAGCCCAGGCTTGGGTCTGGGGGTTTCTTGCTGCTGTGTGGGAGCAGAAGTCCAGGGGAAGAGGGGAAAGCAGCAGCAGCCATAATTACAGGGAATGCTCTCCAAAATAGAGCTGCTTTTGCCCTTGCCCCTGAGCTGCTGGGAGAGGTAGGTGTTCCAGCTCTTTCCAGAATTTTGGAACAAGAGGAGGGCAGAGTCTTCCAGGGGTTTAAAGTAAGCTCAGACTTCCAGCCCCAGCACAATAGCAACAAGTGAAGTAATTGGGACATATTTAGCTTCCTTTCCTTCCTGCTTCCCTGCTGGTTCTTTCCCCTCTAGTGTTCTTTATAGGAATCCCAACCCCCTAAATCCTTCCCCTGCAGATCCTCAGCGTGGCCACAACATGGCCACATCCTGCCCCAAGCAATTAGAGCCCAAAGGAAGAGGCAGAAGTGGCAGTGCTCAGCTGGCCCAAAGGAACAGCAGGGCCAGAGTCATTCCTGGAGGTGCAGAGCTCTGCAGAGAACAGAAAAACAGCACCAGTTTGCCTCATGGGGATGAAAAGGAGTCTGGAAAAGCAGCTGAGAGAAAGGAGAAGCCTGGGGGTTTGCCACATGAGATGGGACAGCTTGGAAGGATGAGCTCTGAGGATCATCCACTCCAATCCCTCTGCTCCAGAGAGAAGCCTTGGGGTTTGCCAGATGAAGTGGGCCAGGGGTTGAGAGGATGAGCTCTGAGGATCATCCACTCCTATTCCCCCTGCTCCAGGAAGGAGAAGCCTTGTGCTATTGCCAGATAAAACAGGCCAGGGGTTGGAAAGATGAGCTCTGAGGATCATCCACTCCTATCCTCCTGCTCCAGAGAGGAGAAGCCTTGTGCTGTTGCCAGATAAAATGGGCCAGGGGTTGGAAGGATGAGCTCTGAGGATCATCCACTCCAATCCCTCTGCTCCAGAGAGAAGCCTTGGGGTTTGCCAGATGAAGTGGGCCAGGGGTTGAGAGGATGAGCTCTGAGGATCATCCACTCCAATCCCTCTGCTCCAGAAAGGAAAAGCCTTGGGGTTTGCCACATGAGATGGGCATAAGGAAAAGCCTTGGGGTTTGCCACATGAGACGGGCATGGGGTTGGAAGTATGACCTCCGAGGATCATCCAGTCCAATCCTTCTGCTCCAGGAAGGAAAAGCCTTGGGGTTTGCCAGATAAAATGGGCCAGGGGTTGGAAGGATGAGCTCTGAGGATCATCCACTCCTATCCTCCTGCTCCAGAGAGGAAAAGCCTTGGGGTTTGCCCCAAATGAAATGGGAAGCATGAGCTCTGAGGATCATCCACTCCAATCCCTCTGCTCCAGAAAGGAAAAGCCTTGGGGTTTGCCCCAAATTATATGGGAAGGATGACCTCTGAGGATCATCCACTCCTATCCTCCTGCTCCAAAGAGGAGAAGCCTTGGGGTTTGCCCCAAATTATATGGGAAGGATGACCTCTGAGGATCATCCACTCCTATCCTCCTGCTCCAAAGAGGAGAAGCCTTGGGGTTTGCCCCAAATTATATGGGAAGGATGACCTCTGAGGATCATCCACTCCTATCCTCCTGCTCCAAAGAGGAGAAGCCTTGGGGTTTGCCCCAAATTATAGGGGAAGCATGAGCTCTGAGAATCATCCAGCAGCTTGGCCAGGATCACTGCCCCAAGCCTTCCACCCCAGCACAAGGTCTTGGTCATGAAAGCAGAGAGGAAAGGCTAAAAATCTTGGAAGGATATGGGAAGGATGACCTCTTAACTCCTTTTCTTTTAGGCTAACTCCTTTTTTTCTTCCCTGAGCCTCAGGTTGCCAGCTGCTAGCCCACTTTTCCTCACAAAGCTGGGGCTCCAAATGAATTCCCTCCAGCACCAAGCAGCAGCTTCACTTGCTGAGAGATGCAGAATGGCATCTGCCTGGGAAAAGCAAGCAATTAAATGGCATCAAGTTGAGCAGAGAACATGCTTTTATTGAGAAGGAGATACAGGAACAGCACATTCTACCACATCATAGGAATAGGCTTGAGCTTCTTCTCCTTTACTCCACAAGAGCTCTACTTGCCTGGGGACTTGGAGGAGTTAGCTGTAGTTAGTTACAAGAGAGAAGAGGCAAAGGGCAGGAGGCAGCAAACTTCAGTAATGCCCACAAGGTATACACCAGGTACAGATGAGCTTTTCTTTTGTTGTTTGTTGGTTTTTTTTCCTCTCTTTTTTTTAACTTTAGGAAGGCAGACAACCAGCAGAAGAGCAGAGGAGAATTTGCTGGATCAGTGGTTAATAAGAAATGACTCCTAACCTACTGGGGACATTGCAAGTGCTTCATTTCAGACACCAGTCCATGCCATCAGCACTTTCTGCTGCTGCAAACTTCAGGATTGCTTCCCCCAGGTAGTAGGAAACTGGTGGCACAAGGACAGTGGTTCTACTTGAAAGCCATTGGAGAAGTTTTTCTTCTAGTGGTGCTGCTTTTAAAGAGGAAGGACAAAGCTTTTTTGTTGTTGTTGAAGGATGCACAGGTAGAGAAGCAAAGTAGCCACACAGCTCCCTGGAGCTGCCACTGCTGCACACAAAAGGTTCACTGCAGGCCAGCCAGCAAGTGCCACTCTTGGCATTGAGGAGTTTCTGTGACTGCTTGGCCAAAGAAAATCTGGCTCAAGTTGTTATTTCTTCAGTCTAGAGAGGACAACAAGAAGTTCTGTTCACTAGAAAGAGAGCTACAGTGGAAGGAAGACTGTTCTGGGGAAAGAATCTCTCCAGTGAAATATACTCAACTTCTGGGTAAAGGAACTCACTAACTCCATGAGATAAAGCAGGGGGGGGGAAAAAGAGTAATTTCTCTTCTCTAAGAGATTTCTCCAACAGAGTAGCTCCAGAAGCAATCTCCCAAGACCAACTCCATGAATTACCTCAGACCAGGATGTTCTCACCCCCCCCCCTCTGGGTTAGGATATCAAGCTTCTGACTGCACAGTGGTCACTCTAAGGAGAACTGAACTATTCCATGGAAACACTGCTGGGAAGAGGTGGATAGAAGTACAGGATATGTGGAATGGACAGGCTGAAGTCAGTGTAAGCTTGTTGGCAAAACAGACTTTTCCCCCCCCAGAAAAATCCCTAGCATTGTTAGACATTGTTCAAAAGCCACAAAAGTCCATCTCTCCATTACTTGAGAAGGCAAGGAATCTTGAAGGGAAAGAAACAACACAACACAAGCTCATCAGAAGAAGAACATGAGGGTAAAACCAGTGACTGGACAGGTACAGTACCAGATAGCAGAACTCCTGGGGCCAGTGCTGCTAGGAGCTTCCTTTGGGTCCTATACAGATCCAATCCTTGCAACCTCATTGAGGCCAAAACACTTAAGTTCCTCAGAACTAAGCTCTGTGGTGTGCACAACAGATCTGGGCCAGAACAGTACCAAGGGGAACTGAGCTTTCAGGAGGGTACTGTACCAGCCAATCACAACAGCAACAGATACAACAGAGATTCCCTAGGGTAATTCCTACTGCTGGGGTTTCACTGGCTTCAGGAGTGATGGACATAGTTAGGTTCCCTTTGGAGGGGTCCACTTCAAACAGCTGGGATCCATGGTCTTATTGCTGTTGGATCTTTTGGCCTCTTTGGCTATCCATTCATCAATCAGATCCTAAGGAAAAGAAGTGGAAAGGGGAGGTTAAAATAAATGAGCCAGCAAGGAGAATCCTAGACTGGTTTGGGTTGGAAGGGAGCTCTGGAGCTTACCTAGTCCAACCCCCCTGCAGTGGCCAGGGACATCCCCAACTAGAGCAGCTTGCCCAGAGCCCTGGCAAGCCTCACCTGCAATGCCTCCAGGGATGGGAACTCAACCACCTCCCTGGGCAACCTGGGCCAGTGTTCCACCACCCTTGTGGGGAGCAACTTCTTCCTAATGCCCAGTGTAAAATCTATGGTCCAACAGCCTGAAGATGATTAGCTATGTGGATGACCAGCATCTCCTCCACATTGCTTCCTAGAAGCTCTTCCAATGCCATGGAGAAGCTTACTTCTAGCTACAAAGTGAAGTCTCAGAGTGGGGCAAACAAAAAGAGAGAAGCTGTCACACTTAGGACCTTCTAAACCACTTTGTCTTAGCTGTGATGCAAGTACTAAACAAGCCTCAGTCTAGATTGCATTAACTCAGCTCCTTCTGCCACCCAGGAAAGGGCAGGCAGGGGTGATGAGGAGCATGGTGGGCTCACTGAGCCATTGCTCCCCTCTAAAAATCACAAAGAGCAATGCTTTCTCCACACAGCAGCAAAGGAAGGTCAGGAGAGACTGTTTCTACAGCCCTGAAGAATCAGGTTGGCTGCCCCAGGTGTTGTGTTGTGTCAGTTACTGCATCTAAAAGTCACAGTGCTCTCCTACTGGAATGAAGAGGCTGGCAAAGCCAGCACAAGGCAAAGGAAACACTGATTTCAGGGAGCTCCTCTGAATCTAAGAGCTAAAGAGAAAGAAACACAGCAAGAACCAGCACCAATCTTACCTGTCTTTTTAGGACCAGGTGTTTTCCCTTCCAGTATTTGAGCATCTGAAGTGCCTGTAATGTGCTCACAATGTCCACAGGGTTTACTGCAGTCTCCTGGCTGATTTCTACAAGGCAGCAGCAGTTTGTGTTAGAACAGAAACAAATTCCTCCCCAACAGCCTAGAACTGCAAGTTTTATGCAATAACTTTGGCAGTGATCCACACAAAATGCTGTGTGCACAAGCCAAGGAAGTCCATGGATTATTAGTGCTGCTGCTGGACTCATTTCCTTCAACCACCCTGGTGATCTGGAGCTCTTGTCTTTGCTTATGGTCCTCCACTAGCTTCAAGAGTCCCAACTCAGCCCAAAACTGAAAGGCAGCCTAGACATGACAATGTCTAGTGATAGTAGTTCTAGGATCTAAGTTAATAAGGTGTAATCCTCTGAAATCCTGGCCTGTGTCAGCATTAGTGAGGCAGCAGGGCTAAGGCAGGGATTGTCCTCCTGGACTGGGCACTGGGGAGGCCACATCTCAAATCCAGGGTGCACATCTCCTCACTCCCAGAAGGACATTGAGGTGCTGGAGTGTGGCCAGAGAAGGGCAAGGAAGCTGGGGAAGGGTCCAGAGCACAAGTATGCTGAGGAGCAGCTGAGGGAACTGGGCTTGGTTAGTCTGGAGAAAAGAAAGCTCAGGGGAGACCTTCTCACTCTCTCCAACTCCCTGAAAGGAACTTATAGTGAGCTTGGTCTCTTCACCCAGGTAACAAGCAACAGGACATGAGGAAACAGCCTCAAGTTGTGCCAAAGGACATTTAGGTTGGATTTCAGGGAAGAAATTGTTCCTGACAGAGTGGTTAAGCCCTGTCCCAGGCTGCCCAGGACACTGGTGGAGTCACCATCCCTGGAAGTGTCCAAACCCCATGGAGATGTGGTGCTGAGGGCCATGGCTTAGTGATGAACAGTTGGACTCAATGAGCTCTTTTCTAACCTTAATGAGTCTATGATTTAGCAAGCTCCTGAGCCATTTCATTCTTAAGCATATTTAGCCTGGAAACATACCTTTGATGGAGATCTCTTTGCCTTGGAAGTTGTGCAGGTACCTGAGGAGAACTTCCTTCCAGTAGCTGCGGTAGCTGATGAGCCCCAAATCGGAGAGCGGGCGCTCCGGAGAGCCAACCTTCTCCTCTACCTTAGACAGCAGATAGCCTGCAAAGGAGATCAAAAATCCTCTTTATCCTCCCTCAACTCCTCTCTCCTGCCTGTCACCTTCTTTAGCACAAGCAGCAAGCAGCTAGCATGATTACTGTTCAGAGTTAGAATCACAGAACAGTTGCAGCTGGAAGAGACCTTGAAGCTCATCAGTGCAGCCTTTGGCCTAGCCCTAGCAACCTGCTCAATGATGCCTCCCAATGCAACATCCACCTGGCTCTTCAACCCCTCCAGGGATGGGCACTCCAGCACCTCCCTGGGCAGCCTGTTCCAATGGCTCACAACCCTTGCAGCAAAGAAATTCCTCCTCATGTCTAGCCTGAACCTCCCCTGGGGCAATTTCCATCCATTTCCCCTCATCCTATCACTCTCCACCAGGGAGAACAGAGCAGTCCCTGCCTCTCTACAACCTCCCTTCAGGTAGTGACAGAGAGCCAGGAGGTCTCCCCTCAAGCTTCTCTTTCCCAGCCTAAACAGGCCCAGATCCCTCAGTCTTTCCTCCTCAGGCTTATGTTCTAAGCCCTTTAGCAGCTTGGCAGCCTCTGTCCCCTCTCCAGCACCTCCATGTCCCTCTTGGAGTGAGGAGCNAAACTGTGTCAAATGCTTTGCTAAAATCCAGATAAATAACATCCACAGCTTTTCCTTCATCCAGTAAGCAGCTCACCCAGTCCTAGCAGGAGATCAGGTTAGTTAAACAGGACCTGCCCTTCACAAACCCATGCTGCCTGGGGCTGATCACCTAGTTGTCCTGCAGAATGGAATTCAGGATGATCTGCTCCATCAGCTTCCCTGGCACTGAAGTTAGACTTACAGGCCTGTAATTTCCCAGATCCTCCAGGAGGATCCCAGAGTTGTGTTGGATTTCTTGGTCAAATTGTCATGCTGGAGAGAATTTCTCTGTCTGTACTTACTGAAGTCAATGAGCATCTTGCCATAACCTTGCCTCATGTATTGAGGCATTGTCAGGATACAAGAGACATTGTAGTTGAGGAAAGAGTTCTTTTCCTGCAAACAAGAAGGCAGAGAGGAGAGGGTGAACAGGTCTAGATCTGTCCAAACAATGGCTATCTCCTAATCCCAACAAGCCTGTGCAACAAGACAAGGTAAAAGCAGCAGCAGTAGAAAAACCTGCCTAACAACAGATAATGTGATCATCCTTCAGCTCCCAACCTGGCTTAGTTGTAGCCTTGGCTTAGTAGTGTTGTCTTAGCATAGTCTTTTGGGTGGTTGGTGCCCAATTTGAAGCCTAGGAGGGCTGAGAAGGAGCCAGTGACACTCTCACCGTCACCTCTGCCACCTAAGGAGCCAGTGACACTCTCACCGTCACCTAAGGAGCCAGTGACACTCTCACCAGCACCTCTGCCACCTAAGGAGCCGGTGACACTCTCACCTAAGGAGCCGGTGACACTCTCACCTAAGGAGCCGGTGACACTCTCACCTAAGGAGCCGGTGACACTCTCACCGTCACCTCTGCCACCTAAGGAGCCGGTGACACTCTCACCGTCACCTCTGCCACCTAAGGAGCCGGTGACACTCTCACCGTCACCTCTGCCACCTAAGGAGCCGGTGACACTCTCACCTAAGGAGCCGGTGACACTCTCACCTAAGGAGCCGGTGACACTCTCACCTAAGGAGCCGGTGACACTCTCACCTAAGGAGCCAGTGACACTCTCACCTAAGGAGCCAGTGACACTCTCACCTAAGGAGCCAGTGACACTCTCACCATCACCTCTGTCACCCACTAGGTTTACAGACACCAAGAAAGCCACCCAACAGCAACATTTTAAGCACTGACATGCTCCAAGAGACTCAGCCACACTTAACCCTCAGCTCAGTGCATATTTTTTTCCTCAGAGGTTATTTTAGATATTGATTCAGGTGATATAAGGAATATAGTTTCCTCCACTTTATTTGGGAGGGAACTCTCCACCCTATAGAATTTCACTGACTGAAACCTCTGAGCTGCTAACTGCATTTTTATATCACCATGTCCAAGGGGGAATCATTTTTCCTTTACTGGAGTAAGAACAAATCCTGAGGCTCTAAGAACTTGGAGGAGAGATTCAGTCTTGGTAAGTGGTAGCCTAAACCTTGTTCTAGTGAGGTAGGAACATCTAGCTATGTATTTTCAACTAACCTTGGAGAAATATCCTATCAGGTGACAGCCAGTGTTGTCAGCTTCTGTCATGACATAGAAGAGGAAGGGTTCCACATCATAATACAGTGTTTTATGGTCCAAGAAAAGTTTTGCCAGCAGACACAGGTTTTGACAGTAGATCTAGAAGCAAAAGGAGAAAAGGATACACCTGTTTATTACAGAGGAACATCCCACATGTGGACAAAGCCAGGCATACAGGACAAATGACAAGCAAACTCTGAGTCATCTGAGGAATGACACAGAGCCTTTCAAAGAGAGCAGCTAGGCCAGGAAACAATTCCATTGGTGATGAAAGCTGAGAAGCCTAAGGGTGGGAACTGAGGTTTGGGATATCAATCTCTGAATGGCCAAAACATCACAAGTTCAATGAAGGGGAGTAGAAGGTTGGCTCTCTGCTTGCTTGCACCCTGCTGTATTAATCTCATGCTTCAAGGTTATCTCTGGGTAGCTAGAAAAGACTCCTCTCAACTTCCAGCAGTGCAGAATTTAGCTGCTGATTTTGTTCTTTCCTCTGAAGCCTTGAAGATCAGACACAACTAGAGATGGCACAAGCCCTAGCACACTATCTGTAGCTGCAGATTCATGTTCTCCCTTTGGATTGAGGGTGAAGGAGATCACCCTCAGTACCACCAGGCTGCTTTATGTGGCTGAGTACTGACAGGGAATGGCAGCAGCAATCTACTGAGCTCAAGCACAGCAAGAAATCTCCCCACTAACTTTTTCCAAAGGGATCTTGACAGACATCTCCAAGCATGATGTGAGCCAACAGATGGAACTGCTGAGGCACAACAGGCCTGAGGAATAACCACACTGAAAATGCAGACAAACCCACTGCCAGAATGGACAGAGTAGACTCTAGCAGCCTTTCTTGCACTTTAGAGGCAGAAAGGGCCATTTGCATCTTCATTTCTCCACGGGAAAAGTAGGATTCCACATTCCAGAGTGGCTTTAAGGCTGGCAAGCAGTTACCTTGTTCTTCTTGCCATCCACTTCAAACACAGAGATGGAACCTTTGCGGTAGATCTCATCACCAGGGGGATGCTTCCAAACACATTTGGCCTGGCACAGGGAAACAAAAGGGAGGGTGACAAAGCTGACAAGAAGAGAAAACATGCAGTCTGACCTCCTCAAGCCAGCAAACCTGAGCGAGCAGGGAGAGCTGAAGCTGCTGAGAGAGGCCCTTACCATGTGTCTCCGCAGGATTGTCTGGCTCTTCATGTACTTGAGGCAGAACTCACACATGTAGAGGCGACCCAGGCGAGCGTACTCCTCAGGGTAGGGAGAGTGGTACCAGGTATCCAGCTCATAACGCCCAAAAGCTATGGTTTTGATCATATTGCTGCCTTCTGTGATCTGCCCTTGGAGCCTCAGCTTCTCCTAGGATGGTTAAAGAAGAGAGGATGAACTTAAAAAGTGCTTTTTAAAGCAGAGAGAGATTAAGGGAGGCTCCGTTTATTGCACTTAAGGGAATCGTTTCCTTCATGTCTTCTAAATTAGGGCCTCAAGTTGCAGCAGGGGAGGTTTAGATTGGAGATAAGGAGCAATTTCTTCACTGAAAGGGTTGTTAAGTCTTGGCCCAGGCTGCCCAGGGAGGTGCTGGAGTCACCATCCCTGGAGGGGGTTAACAAACATTGAGATGTGGTTACTTAGGGCCATGGTTTGGTGGCCCAGGGGGGATAGGGATGTTTGGATCGATTGAGCTTAGAGCTCTCTTCCAACCTGACTGATTCTGGGATTCTGGAAATTCCCTTTTCAGTGTGACCATGTCTAAGGACCCCTCCTCAGTCAAACTCACTCCTGTGAGCAGTTACTGACTGCTCCTCTCATCAGGAGATGTCTTGTGAGCCAGCACTGAGCAAGCACACCATCAGACTCTGTCACAAAAGCAAGGTAAGCTCCTTGCCACTTCATGCTCCTCTCTTAATCTCTACTAAGAGGATACAGCCTCAATGATTTTAGAGATCCTTTTCCAACCTTAATGCCTCTATGATTGGGAGGCAGAAGTCTCACCAGGTCCTCAGATGCTCGTGCTTGTGCTCTCCGGAAGAGCTCGAGGTCATACTCACTGGTCAGGTTCTCAAGCAGAGGTTCCCTGGTATTGCCATAGGTTTGTCTGTGCTCCTAGAACCAGAGAAAACCACAAGGTTTTGCTGCCATCCTGCTACTAAGCTGCTGGATCTTAACAGCATTTTGAGCTGAGAATGCTGCAGGATGACTGGGAAAGCCTAAACCCCACTGAGTGATCTCATTCCAGACAGCAGAGAATGTAAGAATAAAGCTCATGCTTTTACCATATATTTTTCTTTCTGCTCCTTGCTTAGTCCTGAGTTCCTCTTCTTCCTGAGCTCAGCCACTTTCTCTTTATATCTCAGCTGTCTCTCTGTTGGGGCCTGAAAGAAACCAGAGGTTGAAAACTTCATCCACTTCAAACCTTTTTCTTTACCTTCCCACCCTAAAGGATCTGTCCTGCCTTTCACGTGCTTCTGAACCAACTCCTGTGCTAATTAGAGAGCACTGCAGGCACAACACAGGTATGTAACAGAGGAAGTCTTCCTTCTGACCACAGCCAATGTACCTCCCTGCCACAAGACAGGGTGTACTGCTTAATCATGGGGAAAAGCTCTGAGCTGACTCATTAAGTCATCTTGACTCAAGTCCAAGACTCATCAAGTGAAAAATGTAATTCCCCCTGGTTTTATTCTTTTCTGTTTAGTCAGAATGAAATGGTAGTGTTGAGTGCTGCAGGAATTCTCTTGTCCTTCCCATCAAAGCACACAGAAAAGATTAGCCTAAGCTTTGTAGTGTTACTGGCCAGTTCCACCTCTCTGCTCTCCTAAGCTGCTCCAGCCTCTCATTTAAGAGACAGAGTAGAGTGCCCTTGCTGAAACAACTTGGGAGAAGACAAAACAGGGAGGAGTGTCAGGACTCAGTGGAAGAGCTTAGCTGAGAAGTGAAGAAGGGACATTCAAGTTGAAATCATTGCTGCTGGAAAGCCCAATCTAAGCTCTTTCTATTTCCAAGGGAGCAGCCAGCCCAGCAGGTGCAGATTGCCTACCTGGTGCCTGGTGGCATGCCTGTTGTTGTCATCCTGTCGATGGGCCAGCATCCTCTCCTCAATCTGCTTATCCCGGCTCTGCGCTCGCACCTGCAAGCCCAACCTCAGCTGTGAGTGCTGCTACCAGAGCCTCCATCTGCTCCCTTTTCCTTAGGGGAAGCTTCCCAGATGATTTGACACACAAATGCTGCTGTCTGACAGCTCAAGATAGCAGCTGGAAAATGCTAACTCTCTTTTGACAGCTCTTGGCATTTTGGTGCCAAATAAAGCCATCAGGAAGATGACAGAATAATCACAGAAGGTTAGGGGTTGGAAGGAACCTCTGGAGATCATCTAAGTCCAATCCCTTTGCAAGAGCAGGAGAACCTAGAGCAGCTTGGGTCTAGTCTAGATAAAGCAGAAGGCTCCTTTACCTTGCACTCATCTGCTGAGAGGTTGTGATACAGTGGGCACCCTGATATGGAGAAGTGTCTCTCATGTTTCCCAGTTAGGTGTCCTGCAAAGGAGCAGAAAAAAAACCTGTAACTTTTAATATATGATCACCAAGAGGTTTAAAAAGCCTCACAGATCCCTCAGCTGAGCTTCTCAAGGAGCAGCCTCAGTTTTATGCTCAGAAGCATGGTTCATGGCACAAGCTTTACAAACAAGGAAAATCCTTTTCAGCCTAACTCAAAAGCTGCACTCCATGTAAGCAGCCAGGGATAGCAGAGCTCTGCAATAATTTGGTCCTGAAAATCTGCTTCTAGCACACAGACCAGTGCCCTACCTGCAAGACACTGCATCTTCCTCCCACACCTCTGCTCATACTCCTTCTTCTACCCTATCATCCCTCCTAGCCAGAAAACACCTCCAGGAGGAATATACCTGCAGATATGCTTCACATCCCTTCTCTATCCTCATTCCTCAGCACTACTTCTGCTCCTAATCAACTGCCTGTTGTCAGGAGATCTAACTCAACTGAATATCCAAATATCCCAGCAGGGGAAGAGGCAAAACCCAACGAGGTGAATCAATCCTGGAGCTGCAATTCATTACCTAAAGAGTTACAGCCAGGAGTGGGACATTTCATGTTGAAATTGTAGCTTTCATGGAAGCGGCGACGCTTCGGGCGGTGAGACAGGTCACTTCCAGAATCCTTCATGGACATGTCCTTGGCAATGCTCTCATCATGGGATACATTGGGACTGGAGATATCAATATCTGACTCTGAGGAAGGGGCATTCCCAGTGGGAGTACGAGGTGGAGACTCATCGTGATCCGCTGCGTTTTTAGTGTCTGAATAAGGATCAAGATGTTACAGAGTGCTCTGAAAGAAAGCTTGTAACACAAAATAGATAAGAGGTAAAGCAACTCTGGAGAGCTGGCTGAAACCTTCTATCCTCAGGCTGTTCCACTGGGCCCTCAGAGAATGGAGTCACACCACTTGCCAGCTGTACCTTACATACCTCTGTCAGAGAAGTCAACCACTTGCTCGGTCTCGGAGCCCGAGGAGCGTGTCTGCCGCAGTGGGTACTTCTTTGGGGTGACAGGAGCAGGCTGCTGCTGGCTGCGGGTCACCCTCCGGGTGGAATAGACAGGCTCTTCTGCTCCAAAGGATGGGGGATTCCGAACTGGGCTGGAATCTAATTCCATACACACAGTAGAATTACACCCACAGTAATGTCAGAGTTGCCTGCTGCTGCTCTGAAGTCTAAGTCATAGAACGGTCAGAGTTGGAAGTGACCTTCCAGCTCCTCTAGCCCCAAGCCATGTGCCTGCCATGGGCAGGGACACCTGGCACTAGAGCAGCTTGCTCCCAGCCCCAACACTACCAGGGTGAACACCTCTCTGGGCAACCTGGCACAGTGGCTCACCACCCTCTCCTGGGGAACAACTTCTGCCTAACACTCAACCTAAATCTCTCCTCCTCTAGTTTGGATCCATTTCCCTAGTCCTATCCCTAGTTGACATCCTAACAAGTCCTTCCCCAGCTCTCTTGTAGCCCCTGCAGATCCTGGAAGGCCACAAGAAGGTCTCCTGGGAGCCTTCCCTTCTCCAGACTGAACAATCCCATCTCTCTCAGCCTGTCCTCCTAGCAGATGTGCTCCAGCCTCTGAGCATCCTCATGGCCCTGCTCTGGACACATTCACATCATGCTAACATCTGATAGCTGGGCATCAACCCAGAGCTCTGTCCTACTGCTCACCAGCACACTCTGCTCTTCTCAGCTTCAATACTTCACACTCTTACTAACACTGAGGAATCTGGAATTAGATCAGCTTTCTCTGACCTTAATGAATTAGTCATTACAAACATTAGTTGAGATAAGAAGCACCAGTGTTTAGCTAATTGTGAACAGCAAAATGACTTTTGGTGTGGAGCTAACCCTGTGGGTGGTTTTGTCATCTTACACTGCTCATAAAACCATAAAACAATTCTTTTCCATTCAAATAATGCTTCCATAACCTAGGAATACCATATTATGCATCCAAAGCACCTTTCCTCTTCTTTGGAAGACCTAAATTACCTAACTCACACTAGTGTATTTCTTATCTGCCATAAAATGAGTTGCAGAACAGATTCTTTCTCAAAGTGTATACATGAAGTTCTTATCTACTGTGATTTCCTCCTCTTGATGCCAGATGGCAACTTACCAACTTAACAGCCAAGACATGACTAAAAATGAGGAGGAGGTGACCCACATTCAGTGTTTCCTCTTACAGTCTGGATGCCAAAGTAGAAGCATCCCCAAAAAAAAAATAGCTGGCAATATGTTGATTGCATTGATTGCAGAGTAAAGTCATGAAAATAGATCTTCCCTTGCAGGGGAGAAAACCCCAAACAAAGCAATTCAACTTTCACCTCTAAACATCCTCCTCCTCTAGCTTGGCTCCAAGTACCAACAGAACTGTCTAGGTGGAAAGGACATTTTTAGAGTGCTCAGAAAACTTAGGCAAAGCTGGCAGCAGCATCACTGTGTTTGATTCCTACTTCCTTTCACAAGCAGACAGTTTTCCTTTTGGAACAGAGAGGATACTCCAGTTTTGACTTCTACCATCAGGGTAATCTTTTATACTATAAGCATTATAAAATATATATAACATGATATAAGATTATATTACCTCATTATGCAACCTGCACATACAAAGACTGATTTTTGAGAGATATGCAGATATAAAACCTGCTTTTGGTGCAGTACTTTAATAATAGCCAGTGAAAAATAGTTAATTGTTTTTATTTAGGTATAAACTATTTAGGTACAAAGTATTTAAGTGCAAAATTGGTCAAGAATATGGAGTATCTTGAGCCTCTTGTTGCTTGAGAGGCTGTTTTGAATCCTAGAATGGTCAGGGTTGGAAGGGAGCTTCTAGCCCCAACCCCTCTGCCATGGGCAGGGACACCTGGCACTAGAGCAGCTTGCTCCCAGCCCCAACACTGCCAGGGCTGGGGCTGCCAACACCTCTCTGGGCAACCTGGCACAGTGGCTCAGCACCCTCCTGGGGAACAACTTCTGCCTAACAGCCAACCTAAATCTCCTCTCCTCAAGCTTGGNTCTTCTCCAGGCTGAACAATCCCAGCTCCCTCAGCCTGTCCTCATAGCAGAGGTGTTCCAGCCCCCTGATCATTTTTGTGGCCTCCTCTGCACCTGCTCCATCAGCTCCATGTCCTTTCTGTATTGAGGGCTCCCAACTCTCTCAGCCTGTCCTCCTAGGAGAGGTGCTCCAGCCTCTGCTCATCCTCATGGCCCTGCTCTGCACACCTTCCAGCCCCTCCAGCTCTTTCTTGTGCTGGGAGCTCCAGAACTGGAGGCAGTACTGCAGGTGAGGTCTGCCCAGAGTGGAGTAAAGATGGAGAATCACCTCCCTGCCCCTTCTGGCTACACTTCTCTTGTTGCAACCTATGCTAGGGTTGCTTTCTCCTGAAGCAAATCAAACCTTTACCTTGAGAGCTCTGGCTGAGCCTGGCTGAGGAACGGGTCACCCGTGCAGAGCGCCGAGAGGTGCCATCACTCTCTGAGCTGTCTGTGTGCTCAGGGTCAGTAGAGAAATCCGAGTCTTCTGTTCCATCTGAGCTGCTGCCTGCATTCCTCTGCAACACCACAGGCCCAGACATTAGCACAGCAGCACTTAGGTTTGCCTATTGTATTTGTACTTGAATTAAAAGAGAGGAAAAATAGCTGATGCTAGAGAGAGAAATTCAAGCTGACACAATGGCATAGGCAAGCTACTTAATGCCCTATGTGTTACTCTGGAGAAAAATGTTCTAGTTGAATAAATATACAGTGTTATGACTGTATATTTAGTAAACAGAGCTCTTCCAAAAAAAAGCTTCTGCAAACTGAGCCACTAAGAAAGATCCCATCTGGTTTTAATTAAAGCAAAAGGTAAAGGAAGTTTCAAAGCTGGATGGGATATGATAGAATCATGGAATCCTTATGGTTAGAAAAGATTCTCAGATCAAGTCCAACTGTTAAGGTAACACTCCCTTGCTCCACTAAACCATAGCCCCAGTACCACATCTCCATGGGTTTTGGGTACTTCCAGGAATGGTGACTCCACCACTGCCCTGGGCAGCCTGGGCCAATGCTTGGTAGCTCTCTTGGTGAAGAAATTGTTCCTAATATCCAACCTAAATCTCCCCCAGCACAACTTAGGGCTGTTTCCTCTCATCCTGTTGATTGTTAATTGGGAGAAGAAACCAACCCCCCACCTGGCTCCAGCCTCCTTCCAGGGAGCTGGAGAGAGGGAGAAGGTCTTCCCTAAGCCTCCTCTTCTCCAGCCTAACCAAGCCCAGCTCCCTCAGCTGCTTCTCACCACACTTGTGCTCTAGACCCTTCCCCAGCTTCCTTGCCTTTCTGTGGCCACACTCCAGCACCTCAGTGTCCTTCTTGGAGTGAGGAGCCCCAAAACTCTGGGCTCACCCTGCTAAGTCAACAGCACTCCCACACCCTCTGCCTGTTCAGAAGCAGCAGAACACAAGGCACCATGGGAGCAAGTGGTGAAGAAAACAGATGGGCTCCAGCAGTGGCCAAAGTAACTCTTCACCACTCAGTAACTCAGGGCAGCATCAGGGTTTCCCAGTAGGAGCAAGGCAGAGAAAACCAAGGCACTCAGCAAAGAGACTGGGCCACAAGAGGCTGTGACCACAGTTGTATTCATAGAATCACTTAGATTGGAAAAGACCTTTAAGATCAAGTCCAACCGTTAACCTACCACTGGCAGGTCACCACTAAACCAGGTCACTATGAACCACATCTACATGCATTTTAGACACTTCTAAGGATGTTGACTCCACCACTGCCCTGGACAGCCTGGGTCAAGGCTTGACTAACCCTCACAATGAAGAAGTTTTCCTAATGTCCAACCTAAACCTCCCCTAGCACAACCTGAGGCTCTTTCTTTTGTCCTATCGCTTGTTCCTTGGGAGAAGACACCAATCCCCAACTCACTCCAACCTCCTTTCAGGGAGCTGGAGAGAGCAAGGAGGTCTCCCCTGAGCCTCCTCTTCTCCAGGCTAACCAAGCCGAGTTCCCTCAGCTGCTCCTCATTCACCTGGTCATGGCCTTCCTGCACCGTGCAGCGGTCTGGGCGCTCACTGAGGAAAACAGACCTCAGGAGCTGGTAGATAGCCTCCAGGCCTCTGAGGATCCTTTCCCTGCCCGGCAGCCATAACGGGACAGCCAGTGTGTGTGTAGGGGGGGAGAGCTAACAGATCTCGCGGAGGGCGGTGGGACGGGCGCAAGCACCTCCAGACCCGAGGCGATGATGACTCCCGCCTGAAGGAAGGGGCGGAGGCACCTGCAAAGATCCCGCGCGCACTGCGGCCCCCGCGCCGCTTTGTTTTTGCACCCAGAGGAGAGCCGCCGGGTACTGGCCAATGAGAACGCGCGCGGGAGGAGCCTACAGGGACACCCCACCAATGGCAGCTCGGGAGAGCAAAAGGGGCGTACCCGCCCAGCAGACTGACGGCAGGCGAGAGCCTATCGAGTGCAAGCCTGTCGCCCACAAAAACATCAAACCGGGAGGGGGCGGAGTGGGGTGGGGGAAGGGAAAGAGGGAAGAAACACGGCACGCGCGGGGAGGGGGACCGCTGGGGGCGTAGATGGGCAGCCACGGAAGCCAGTCAACGGCAAGCCCACCAAAGCAGTTCGACCAATTAGTGACCAGCTCTCTAAAGGCCTGCCCAATCGGAATAGCCAAGAGGCGGACGGCGCAGCAAGCGCGGGGGAGGGGAAACGGTAACCGTTGGGGGGCGACGAGTGACAAGCAAAGCAGCCAATCAGCGCCCAGCGTGCCCGCAGGGGAGCCACTCATGGCTCGAAGGAGGCAGGCGCTGGGGGGCTGAAGGCCGCTATTTTCCCCCTGGTTTTGTGCCCATGAGAGATAGCGGAGGAGGTGGGGAAGGGTGCGAAAAGCTGTAGCCCGAGCTTGCTAATGTCCTTTCCGGGAGCTTCCCCAGTTCCTCCGTCGAGCTTACCTTCCTGCGCGGCATCCTCGGCGGGGGCGGGGGCAGCGAGGTTGGCTGCTCCCCGGCCCCTCCAGCCCGCGAAGCGGCAGTCGCCGCCGTGTTAGCGCTGGCGGGCTCCGTGGTGACAGCTGTGTCTCCCGTCCTGCGGTAGCTCTGCTCCGGCAGCGCCAGCCCTCTCCCGCCGCCACCACCAGTCCCTGTTCCCTGCTCGGTCCCTCACGCTTCCGCCGGGACACGGTCCACACCCCCCTGTCACGTGACCTCTAGTCCGCCCCACGCCAGCGGGGTCCGCCATCTTAGATTGGGGCAACTATCCCTGCGGCGCCGCTGACTTATGAAGCTTCTGGCCGCCATCTTGGGTTCGGGCTGAGGGCTTTTAGCGCGGGCTGGCACGGCGGCGGCCATCTTGAGTGTGGGTGTGAAGTTAGCTTACTCGCGGCGCTACACAGGGATCACCGCGGGTGTTTTCCCCCCTCCCTAGGGAGCCATGTTGGGTTCGGGCAGGCTGAGCCCTCCCGCTGGGGCCATCTTGGGGCCGGGCAGAGGCGAGGCGCCGAGTGCATGGAGTGATTGGGTGGAGGAAGGTGGTGAGTCCCCGTTGCTCTTGAGGCGGAGGCGGGAAGCGTCGCTTCTCTGGTTCCCGGCCCCCCTCCTGCTGAGGGGGTGCTGCCGCCGCATGCCTTGTGTGCGGCCTGCTGGAGGGAGGAGAGGCCTTTGGCGGGCCTGGATCGGCGCTGGGCCGGCCCAGGGCGGGCCTCGGAGGGGCCTAACCGGGCCTGGGCGGGCCTGGCAGGGCTGTGCTGCTTTGGGCTCCCGTTCGGAGAGGCTGTTGGTGTTAATTAATCTTGCTGCTCTCAAAGTATCGCCTGAGGGAGCGAGGGGGGAAGGTTTGGGGTTTTTTTTTGGTGGAGCTTTGCCTGTGTAGTTCTCTCACGGGTAAAGATGAGCTGGTTGTGTTTCTGCCCTGAGCTGAGGAGGTACTTGGTAGTTCTCTGGAGGTGGCTCTGGCTAGGCTGGAGCAGAGAGGCTGCAAGTTCATCCGTCCGTGGTTCCCTTGGCAGGGAGCTGTTTGCCCGCTTGTGATGAGGGAGGCAGGTAGCTGGTTAAACATTTCAGTAGCATTAATGGGATAACACTGTCTACCAGCAATGGTTTGTTGCTTTCTGTAAAGGCGTGGGGAAAAAATCAGGGTATTTAGCTGAACACATGACTTCTTTCCATAAATCTTCAGGGATTATGAAATTCTCAAGGCCTAATCCTATAATCCTGCTGAGTGCATGTCATCCTTAGTCAGACAAGCAATACCATTTTTCTCATTCCACGTTGTTATTGCTCCTAGGTGGATCCAGTCTCCTGTGAAATGTGGAAAGGCAAACCTTGTGAAGAAGTGGAGATGAAATACCTCTGCTTTTGCCCAAGCAGAGAGGAGTGGGAAGCAGTATGTGTGGTATGTGAGGTGGGAGTGGCCTGTTGGTTGCAAATAAGCATGCAGTTGAGCTAAAAATTGTACACTTTAAGCCCAGGAAAAACTGTGGGTGTATCAGTTTGCAGATCTACTGGAAGGTGGCTGCAGGAGAAACCCCTGCTGCACAAAGGGATGAAGTCTTCCTACTTTACAGGGAAAAGGAAAGTCTGTCTGGAATTTATATAGCAGTTGAGCCAAAATCTAGTGCTAGGCTAATGAACATCATGCTTTCAAGTTATTAGACTAACTCAAAATGTTTCATTGAAGACATATATGAGATTAAGTATTGCCTCAGAGGGCAAGAGGACTGGGAATAAAGTGGTGCTGTATTCCTTAAGGGAAAGAAAAGGAAGGAGTTAGTCTGACACTCTGGAGTTGCTTGTCTCCCATGAGACAAAGCTCAGGTTTCCCCAGAGTGAATGTGCCTAATGTTGCAGACTGCTGAAGGGTTTTCATGGAAATGTGGGGCAGTTAGGAGCATGTGGATTGTAAATTCTTCATCTTTTAGCTCTTCTTTCATTACCTGGAACCTGTATGTAGAAGAAAAAGGACAATTAGCTGAAGGGCAGGTTCTAACAGCTTATTTGGACCTTGCCAATATCCAAATGGCAAATTTACTTGAATGTAAAAGACTTCTTTATGATGACCAAGTGAGAAGTTTGCACATTACCACATCCTATGCCTGTTGATGATAGCTGAAAGATTCCTTTCTGCTTTAGAGGAGAGCTGCAGTGCTTAATTGCATCAGATAAGAGATTAATTGGAGCTTCTAGGTGTTACTGAAGCTTCAGGCTCAAATGAGTTGTTTATATTAATGCATATCAGCAGGACTTATCACCACCAACAGGATGTTAGTGGAAAAACAAAGCAGAGAGAAGTGGGGGGTGTGTGTGAGGAGGTTTCCTAGAGGTGGCAGTGCTTGAACAGAAGCCAACATCACCACTAGATGTCAGTGCGTGAAGCTCCTGCTTCACCCTGAGCCAGGAGCGCGGATAGGGAATTGCCTAGGGACGAGAGGGAGAGATCTCTGCAGGGTGCAAACCTCCTGGAAGTCAAACTCCCTTTAGGAAGGTTCTTAAGATAAACTTCCAGTCTTCTAACTCTGTCAGAACTTCCCAAGTATGAAATGAGGAATGTTCTGAATTTTAGTTAAGTGCTTGATGACTTGAAATTTCATGTTAAAATCACCCAAAAGTGATTTTGGGGGGGTTTAAAGCCTTGCTTAGTGAATATATTGCCACTGATGTTAGCAGATTTGGCTATCTGAAAGCTCTTGAGCCTGAAGATCTCAGTGAATCTGCTGAAATCTCTGGGCCTTTAGCCTCATTAAAACTCTTTGGAACTTTG
This sequence comes from Bucco capensis, assembly GCA_013396975.1. NCBI lineage: Eukaryota > Metazoa > Chordata > Aves > Piciformes > Bucconidae > Bucco > Bucco capensis. Next base: position 83,260 of record VWZO01020249.1, on the reverse strand, counting down.
GCTTAGTACATTTCTTGCTGTATTTCAAGTAAACAATAGTAAATATAGGCAATGACAAAAGCTTTTTCACCAAAGCCAACCTCCAGAAAGAGGTGCAAGCATCAAGAGGTTGAAATTAGGTTTGAAACTCTATTCTCATCTCCTGCCTTGGTTCCCAGTTGCTCTGGAGCCATGGCACTGAGGGAGCTACTTGCAGGACAGGGACATAGGCATCACTTCTGTTGGAACAGCAAGTAGGCTTCCTCGTGTAGGAGTTGTTCTGGAGCAGGAGAAATGCTTGTGAAATCCTTGAGGTTCTTAAGCTGCTAAAGTGCTTTAGAAATGTTAAAGCATTCCCATGAATTGCTTGGTGAGTGAGTTCTTTGCTATGATACATTCCTGCAGGGCTACTTTACTTCCTAAAGTGTGCTTTAAAGCAAGGGAGAGAAAATGCTATGTAATGAAAATACACCCTTAGATTAGCTCAAGTGCTACACTTGACTAAATCTTCCTTGCTTTTAGGTATCATCTCAGCCCAGCTCTGGGGGCTAGAGCTGCAGGAAGACTGGGATAATGATGAAGTGCTGCAAATACCCAGATATGAAGATCCAAGACAGCTGCTTTTCTTACTTCAGAGGGTGAGTAGAGGAGGTTTTCCTCTGCTTTGGGTTCCAGCTTAATGGTTGGGGGTTTAGGTGCTAGAGCAGCATCAGAGAACCTCTTGACCCATGCATGTACAGCTGGAGGAATTGCTGATTGATAGATATCTCTTACAGAACCCCAGGGGAGTGGGTTACTGGCTCTCCCAGGGGCACTTTTCCTCAGGAGGAACTGAGGGTTAGCTGCTGTTTGCTGCCTGTGTTTTTGGATAGAGCCTGAGCAACTTGATCTGTGTTGGCCTGGCTCTGAGTGGGGGTTGGAACCTGAATTATTCTGACTGTCAGCAGTTGAGAAGCTTGAACTTGGGTCATGGCAGAGTCTAGTCCACAGCTTAAGGGCAGAGATGTATGTATAACTGGTAGAATCACAGAATCAGTAAGGTTGGAAAAGACCTCTAAGACCATCAAGTCCAGCTGTTGACCCAACACCCTCATGCCACACAAAACCATGTCACAAAGTGCCACATCTCCCCAGTTTTGGAACCTTTCCAGGGATGCTGATTCCAGCACTGCCCTGAGCCAATGCCTAACCACTCTGGCACTGAAGAAATCATTCCTAATATCCAAACTCAACCTCTCCTGGCACAACTTGAGGCCATTTCCTCTTGTTCTATTGCTTTTTACCTGGGAGAAGAGACTTGCCCCTTGAAGGTGCAAGGCACAGAAGTTGATGTGGTAGAAAAACTGCTGTGAGGCTTGAGCTGGCAACAAGCTTGGCCTTGTGTGTATTTGAATCTTTCTTCCTGCCTCTGCAGCTGAAGAGTCCACTCTCCTGTGGGCCTTGCTACACCTCAGAACCAAACCCAGCAGCAATGAGTGTGTGTAACTCAGACCCAGCAGTACTCAAGCTACTCTAGGCTGTGAAATTGCTTTGCACAGTGTTTTTTTAACTTTCACATGAAAAATAACCCCAACTCCCTCAGCTGTTGCACATCAGGAGGACACCAGTTTGGGAGAGGATGTTTACAAACAGCTGCTAGAGGACTTTAAGTTTATTTTTGAAAGCCTGAAGCTGCTTTAGAGATGAATGGATACTGCCTTGTAGTATAAATAAACAGTCACAGAGAATGGTGGCCATATCCCATGCCCTGAGCTGAAGGTCTCTCAGAGCACAAGGAGCTGTAGATGGATAAGGATGTTCTAGTAAACTTGAACAGAAGCCATGTACTCTGGTGAGGTTTTTTTATCCCTAGGACTCTGGCATGCAGAGATCAGAGTGGAGCCTGTGTTTCCTGGCATCAGGAGCAAGGGCAAGCCAGTTTGGCCTACATCTCTCTTTTTAATTGTAATGGAAAAAAAGATCTAGTCTGAGTGGAGCTGAAAGCACAAGTTTTGCACTGAGTTCCAGCTGAGCATAGCCACACTTCCTCCTCCCTCTTTCCCCTGGCTCTCATAGGATAATCTAATTATTCAATAGTTGCACTAAAAGTACATTTTGCCCTGGCAGGACTGAAGCTGATTGAGGGGTTAGAGATTTTTATGCCATCTTTGTCATGTTCCTGCCAAAAAGGAGTTATTTTTTTGGTTCTCCTGTCCGCTTTTGGCTTTGGGATCTGCTCCTTTAATACATTCCTTCCAGTCTAGGCAGTGCTCTCCAGCTGCCTGGCACTGCTGGGAATGCTTTGCTTCCTAATCAATCAAGGCTGTTGCAGGCTTCCTTAAAGGAAAACTCTGGTCATGCTGTTCAGCCCAATGACACAGACTTTTGTGAGTGTAAGGAACATTTGTCCCTGAAGCTCACCCTGCTCTGCAAAGTCCAGGTGAGGCTTGATCCTCTTTGCCATGTCAGAGCCCATCCTGTGGGCAGTTTTGTCATCAAACAGACTGTGGGCAACTAGCCACAGGCTTTGTGGTTCAGTTTCCAGCTACATGAGTATCCTGAGTGGAGTAAGAACCTTGGGGATAGTAAGAGCAGGTTAGGTGTGAGTATAGTAGAGGCTGAGTTTGTCTTTGCTTGCTCTACTAATTCAAGAGTGATCCCTAATCACCACAGTGTGTGTCCTTAGGGAGTTGCCTGCAGTAGTGGGGGTAGAGGGATAATTTAGGATGTGCCAAAGGGAAAAGTAGGTAATGGAGAAGCCAAATGCATCCCAAACAAACAGGTGGAGCCAAAGGTCAAGAAAATAAGCAGTTTTAAGAAAGGTATTAAGAGAGAATTGTAGTCAAATGAGGTGGAAGTAAGAACCAGAGCTGGGTGAAGCAATTGGGAGAACAGCAGACTACTACCAGTTTGGGACACTGAGATGTACATTGCTGGGATGCTCTGATTTACTTCCTTAATCAAATATGCCTTCATTTGGCTTCTTCTCTGTTCAGGCAGGTTTCTCTTTCCCTTAGTTGTCAAGGAGACTGATTAGCTCTGTGCCTGAACACTGAAGGAGCCAAAGCAACACCAAACTAAGTGTAGAATGGCTGCAGGAGGAGGGAAGGATCTATCTGGAGGAAGCCCATCACCAAAGGGGAGCAGGAGCTTTTCCACCTGTTTAGCTTCTGCAGTATGAACATTCTCCTTTATGCCTCTAATTAGGAAATAAAAGCTGCCTTCTTACTTGGAAGTAGAGCTGGGGGTGAGCAATGGGACTGCTTTCTGGGGGCTTGTGTCCCCTCTGAAGTGTGCTGCTGCAGGATGGTTCTAGGGGAAGGTAGGGAGCCAGCTGCAACTGCTGATTTTCTTTAAAACTCCTGCTTTTGTAATTACTCATGGGGGAAAGAAAAAAAAAAAGTTTCTTCCCATATGAGCTCCTGGCTCAGTGAGCTCTGAGGTGAGCCAACTAGGTTATTTTCTTCAGAGTCTGCATTTTTTCCTCATGACATTGTGCCAGTTGTTACCACAGAGTTTTTGTTTACCTGTGCTTCCAAATTCACAAGTTGCCATGTTCTGGACAAGTTCAGCAGCACTTCTCAGGGAGCTTGTCCCAGGAGTGCTTTGTTTCTTAGGCCAAATCCTTCCCTTTATGTAAACATTTCTATATCATCTTTATAACTCTTTCTAATCTATCTTGCTTTCTGCAGTAGGGAGGTGATGCTGAGTGTCTGAGCTGCCAGGCTTGGCCAGGCTGGAGCTGAGGGGGTGAACTAGAGCTCCAGTTGCTGGCACTTCCCTGTGCACACTGAGAAGCTGTAAGTTTGCCTCTCCTAAAAACATAAAGCTTCTTTAACTCTACATTCTCCTAAGCCAGCTGTGAGTGCTGAATGGTGAATGGTTTACATCTCCTGCAGCCTGTGTAGTTCTAGGAAATCTTCCTAAGTCTCTGTTGTTGGCTAGCTCCTGAATTCAGGTGGTCAGTCATGGCTGAAGGAATGAGATCATCTCATAGGTTGAGATAAGTGGAGTCTGCCAGAATACATCAGCAAATCTNCTGGGGAGCCCAGCCTTGGACAAGTCTAGTGTGGTGTCCTGCTGCAGACAACCTTTGGGTGTCACTTTGACGAGTCTAATGGCAGCTCCTGCACAGGTGCACAGCCTGGCACAGAGCAGGGGATTGCCCTGAATGCCACAGCACTAAAGGTGGTAGAAAAGAAACCTAAAAATCATATATCCAAACTTCTGCAAGTGTGTGACAGAAAGATCCCAAGGAAGATAATAAACTTCATCCTTGCTGTGTCTGTTTCCCCACAGGAGAGGCTGCAGGGTCACAGCAGTGGGATGATAGCTCAGATGGTGGCTAGAAGGAGTCCATGCAGCAGTAGAGGATGTTGCAGCAGCAGGTATGAGACAGACTTTTTATTATAGCATAGTTTTGAGTCCCCTGCCTGTTCTGAATTGATTTGTTGGTGCTTGACTGACCTCTCCTCAGTCTCCTTGTGTTTATTTCCATGCTCTGTTAGAATATTGGCAGTGCTGGACATCAGGGATTACTTTGAAGTGCACTCTTTCTTGTTGCTATATTGATGATTCACACTCTTAGGAGAGTCTTCCTGGCTTTTTTTGGGGGGAAAAAAAAAAAGGCTCTTATTTCATAATGTCTCCTTACTCTTAGCAGAGCTTGTGCTCTGTTCCCAAAACTCCCACTGTTTTCACTGCAAGCATGACCAGACTGTGAAATAGCTTGGCTGGGTCTAGTGAATAATCTGGTAGTCTCTTTTAATAAACTGCAGTTTTATTTATCTTGCTGCTCTTTAGAGCTTTTCATCTCCAAACAGTTGAGTGCAGAAGCTGCCCAAGCAGTGAAATACAGCCACATCTCTCTAGGGGATGGAGTGGGAGGCAGAGGGGCAGGCATTTTTCCTCCCCAGTTTGGAGTGAGAGGAATTTTGTTCAAGGACAAAGAGGGAAAGCTTAGCTGCTGTGTGCTGAATGACCCTTTGATCTTCCATCTTCATGCTCAGCTGATCAGGACTTTTAAATCTAAGCTCTGTCTCCCTCCTACCCCTAGCAAACAGCCAGAAATATAATCTCATTTAGGACTTGAGCACTGGACCAGAACACCAGGGCTGCAGTGGCAACTGCTCAGCTTTACAAGTTCCCTATTTGCCTGTCACCTCCTCAAGGGACACTGACAGAGAGCTAAAGAATGGTGAGGAGCAGCTCTGGGCTGTCCTGTAGGATGTACTCAAAGGGACCCAGTGGGGAAGGGAAGGTCAGGTCTGTTACACCAAAATCTCCTCCTAGTGAGGAGCAGAGAGTGTGGAAAGGTGACTTTGTGCAGCACATGGAATAGGTCAATCCACAGCCATGAGATGCATCAGAACTCTGGTGGTGTTTGCTCATGGTGATGGAGTTACTGGTTTTCTGAGGCTCTGAACTCACAGCAGAGCTACCTGGTGCTGTGGTAGCTTAGCTCTCCTCCTGTGTGCAAGGAGAGAAGGCAGAGCATGAGAAGAAGTTAGATCCTTGACCTGCAGCCCTTGAGCAGTTGTAAAAGATTGTGTTACTTCCACTATGCAGCACTTCATTAGGAACCTTAATTAGGGAGAGCTGACTGGGCTGCCTAGGCTAGACTGTAGCCTGCAGGAATGTGGGAGCTTTAATTTGATATTGCTTACTCTGTGGTGTGTGTCTTTGTTGGGGAAGGATACAGAAAGGCCTGTTCTTGTTGCAGATAGACTTGGCTGGCTGATAATGGGCTACTCATCTGAGCCAGAAGGGCTGTAGCCTGCTTGATAGGGAGCAGCTGGTGCTTTCTTGTCTCTTCCTACATATTTAAAGCAAAATGTGGGGGTTTAAAACCTTGAGAGAAGCATTTGGTGAAAGCAAAACTTGGACTTGAGACAGTGGTGCTTAGCTGAGTTTTGCTGAAGCACTTCTTTTTTGGTCTTCCTGGCTGTATTTATAGCCCAAGATAGGGTGAGAACAGTCAGAGGCACAGCTGTGGGACCTCCTGGGTGCTAAAACAAAGCAGCACAGAGCAGGGCCTATTTTTACTCCCTTCCAGCTGTGGGTATTGGATTCAGATCACAGTGTGTCAGAGAAACTGAAAGGTGAATTTGAATTTCTAGGTTGGAAGGACTGACCCTGAAAGGTTCAGAGAAAAGCTGAGCTACCAGTCTGGGAGTGGGAAAAGCAATGTGGTCACAACTCCTCTTTTTGGCATTTAGAGCTGTTCTTTTGAACACCTGTACTTTGGCAGTTCCCTCTCCCATTTCTTTGCCTTACATTTAATTTCCTGTCTCTCTGCTACTAGCTACTCTGGGCCTTGGGAAGGAAATGTTTTCAGGAAGAGTGTCTTGGAGTTGAAGCAATGTCTAGATGCATGGCAGCAAGGTTTGGGAGATCAACTGAGTTTGCTCTTTCCTCCTTGCTGCAGTGGAGCTGGGCTAGGCAGAACTGTTGGGAGAAGAGAGTTGAGGAGCCTTGTTCAGGTTAAAACTGAATTTTAGGTTTAGAGAAGTACTTGAACTGTTCTTGTGGTGAATGCTGCTAACTCTCAGAAGTGTCCCTAACACATTCCTGCTGTTCTGGAATGTTCTCCTAACTTAGGACAGTCCTGAGCAGTGATCATTGTGCCTCTTTAGATGATTGAGTTTCCTCCTTATCAGAGATCTCTCAGCACTCCTTGCTAGAAGAGATAGTGGCTGAGGAGTTGGATGGTGACACTTTGTTTGTTTACTAAGATCTAATAAGCAGAGCTGTGGTTTCTGTCTCATCTTTGCTTCCATCAGGAGGTACATAATGTCTCTTCCTCTGGTAACTGCAGCACCTCTTCCCCCCCCCCTCCTTCTTAGGGTATTTCTAGAAGCAAGAAGATGGCACTGGCTGCTTTCCCATCTGTTGCCTGATAGATGGAGCTAGGAACAGCCATCCTGGGGAGCAGAGTGATACAGGAAGGAGATGGGCAGTGCTGCTCTGCTCTGATAGCTGCTGAGGGGAGACCAACTGTCTGCTGCTCTCTGAGCCTCTCCTATCCAGAGAGGTTGGCACGAAGCCCAAGGCTACTCTGCCACCTCATGCCTTTCCCTCCCTCTTCTTATCTATCATACCACAGCTTCCCAGGCTCCTGGGTTAGATAGATGAGCCCCACCCTCCTCACTCAGATGCTTCCTCTCCTTAAACCCACATAACTGTCTGTCAGGAGGCAGAGCATAGGCCTAGACCTCTAACAGGTAGAGTCTTGCTTGTAGGTTTAGAAGAGGTATAGTGAGTGGAAAGGGTGAAACATATCAGGTCTTCTGAGATGTGGTTGAGGGAGCTGGGGTTGTTTAGTCTGGAGAAAAGGAGGCTCAGGAGAGACCTTCTCACTCTCCAAGGACCTAGCAGTGCTGGTGGACAACAAATTCACCATGAGTCAGCAATGTGCTCTTGTGGCCAAGAAGACCAATAGTCTCCTGGGGTGCATTAAGAAGAGTTGAGACCAGTTCTCCTCCCCCTCTGCTCTGCCCTAGTGAGGCCACAGCTGGAAGACTGGATCAAGTTTTGAGCTCCCCATTTCAAGAAGAGAGAGTCCAGCAGAGGCTAGGAAGATGCTAAAGACTGGCTGATCCCCAGAGATCTCTTCCATCTCCTACCGTGCTGGGATTCTGATTTTGGTTCTCCTTTTCCCCACTGTATATTTAAGCTCTGAGCTCAGCTCTCTTGTGGCAGGATAACTTCAACTTTGCATGTCTGAAGGGGACATGAAATTGGAAGATCACTCAGCACTAACTTGTATTAGAATTGCTCCTAACAGGTTTTTCTAGTTTGAAGGCAAACAACCACCACAAAGTTCATTTGGCTTAGAGCAGAGCTCGGGGATAAGGGGAAGTAACTCCTCAAAAGCTGATAAAAGCACCTTGCAGAGAGCAGGGGAGAGGTGTGGAGGCCCAAGAGCCTAGCGCTGGAAACCTCCATTATCATCTTGGCTCTTTCGAGGTGGTTTTAGCTTCTTTCTGCCTTTTCTCTTTCACCTCTGCCTCCAGCTCAGCCTCGGCGGGGGGGGGGGGGGG
>VWZO01020249.1:3537-75226 GCA_013396975.1 Bucco capensis | reverse complement strand
GGAAAAAGCTGCCTCGCCGCCTCCCTCCGTGTTGGAAAGGCCTGGGACGGCCGCGCCTTCCGCTTCCTGCATCCGCTGCCGTGCCCCGGGGATGAGGTGGGGAGGGGGGAGACCGGGATCGAGCGGTCGGAGGTACGGGTACCCACCCGCTCCCTTCCCCCCAGGCCATTCCTTCCTCTCTCCCTCTCAAGGTGAAAGAGAAACCGGTCCCACCCGCGTGACCTGCCGGACACCTCCGATTCGTTTTCGCTGGGAAGGGGCGGGGCGCTAAGGGAGGCTCGCGATTGGTCCCCCGCAGTAGATTGGGCTTTCCCCGTGCTGCGCTTAGTTCTGCAGTAGCTACGGGGCGGAGGGAAAGAGGGTGGGACTTGAGCGGCGCTTTCCTCTCTGATTGGTTTTGGTGACGCCTGTTAAAGGTGGCCGGTTTTCTGATTGGCTATCTTCGCAGCGTGTGCGGGGATGGCGCTAGCATAGTGTACTCACTGGCTGCTGATAAAGGAGGCGGATCGCTTGGCTGCGGCTACCCAATGAGCGTCGGGTTTCCTCCCGCTGGCCCCGCCCCCGGAGCGCTGATAAGCGGCGGTGGTGGGGCTGGGAGAGGGGCAGTGCGGCCGGGCATGGCGGGGGCAACTGGGGGCTCCTGCTACCGCGGTGGGGCTGGGGGGCCCCAGCCGCTCCGAGCCACCGTCCCCTTCCAGCTCCAGCAGCGCCGTGCAGACGGGGGACGGGCAGGTAACGGCGGGTGGAGGTGGCACCGCCGGGGCCTCGGGGGAGCCGCGTGTTCCCTGCCCTCCCCCCTCCGGGGATGGTGGAGGAGCCCGGGGTGGGGTTGGGCCTCCGAACCTGTACCAAGAGTTTCCTAGCCGCTTCCCAGCATCATGGTGCGAACCATTCCGCAGTGTGCAGTGCGCCTCTTCGCCTCGTGTCCCGGTGGTTGGGATTGGGCCGAGTACGGCTCCACCTCGGTCCCCGCTGCGAGAGGTCTCGGTGCTGTCCGTGTCCCATCCCGCCCGGGGTCGAGGAGGCAGTGGCTGGGTTAGCGAAAACCAACTATATGCTTAGGAGGCTTCTCTTAATTGATGCTACGTGGGTGGAAGGGAGAGAGAAATAAGAGAACCGAGGGCAGGGGAGAGGGGAAAACAAAAACGGGGAATGGGGAGGGCACCAAAGACAATGAGCGAAGGGGAATTTCACACCGCGGCCCCGGAACAACTGAGCCACGTTAAATGCTGCCCGTGGGCTGCCATCACCCACGCGAGGGCTGAACTTTGATCTCCAGCTCCAACAGGTCTCCCCTCGATGCTTAGCCTTGCAGGTGGGATGTGTCGTTGCTTGTGGCTTCCCGTGGCAGTGAGTTGCCCATTTGGAGATGGTTTCACACAAAAAAAACCCCCAAACGCTGAGCCCTGTGTTTTGTGCAGCTGATCTGGCTTGATAAAGAAGCAATACTTTGATTTCTACTAATGGCAATTTGTCCCTAATTGCATTACTGACATTTTTCTGGCTACTTAAGCAGTGGTTGCTTAAATATAACTTTCTGGTGACCTAGTAATAATCTTTGGCTTTTCTTTATGTACTACTTACCTTTTGGCTGTTCTTTGGGGCTGCTGTTGGCTGTTAGGTTCTGACTTGGCTGTTTCTTATCTCATGAAGTATTAAAATAGCAGTGAACCACTTTTGGGGTTAAATGGAAGGTTAAACAGACTTCTGGAACAGGAGAGAACTATTTGTCAAGCTTTGGGCCAGCTGATCTTGGTGGCATCTGTTCCCAGTGCTGGCCTTTTGTTGAGGGCAGCAGCTACTTAATCCACTTTGCAGAGGCCAGTGCTGCAGCCAATCCTGCAGTGAGTCCTTCCTGAAGTGGCCTGCATTTCACTGCTTGAGTCTTCCAGGGTTGCTATTGATCAGAGAAGCTATTAGAAGGCTTTTTGCTCAAGAGCAAGTTAATGAAATAAATCCTTCTTGAGTGCTAGTCTGTGCTTCCCTCTCAGCAGCATGCTGCAGTTGAGGTGAAGCTGCTGTTAACAGGGCAATTACTCAGTAGCTTCAGATGTTAGAAAGCAAGCAAATCTCAAAGGAAGGAGAGGCAGGCTGCCTGTCAGCTTTTGGTTGTGTGAGAGCTCTGTGCTGTACCTACTCTGGAGCATGCTGAATACTATTGCAGCTTTCTGAGGGCAAAATGACTGGAGCTCCACTGAGATGAAGCAAAATTGCTGGTCTTCATTTCTTCCTGGCTCTGTGCCTCACTGTTCAGACTCTAGGAGCTTGAAATTTTTCCTCTTGATCATAGTAATTTCATCTCCAGTTATTGGAAGTGTTGAAATTTCCATTGCTCTCTGCCTCCTCACTCTTCCTAAGCTTCAATTTGCTCCCTGCATGTGTGGGAGCTGTAGCAGTAAACTGGCAGGTTTTTAACCCAAAACTGCTCTCCTGGTGATTCATCATCTAACACTTTTGCTCCTACCATTTGGGAGCTCAGCATGGAAACTCATTGCTTTATCCCATCTTTCCTCCCTCTCTGAGCTGCTCTTGAGCTGTGTGGCTGCTGGGGAATCACTGTGCTTCTGCCTTGGGGCTTTAGGAGAAGAGGTGCAGGGTGATCCAGGGTCCGATCCTGCAGCTGCTCTGATAATAGAGGATCCCATTGAGATGAGGAGCAGCTGCTGAGCCTCTCAAAGGGCTTCTGTTAAAAAGAAGAACTGGAGGATGCCAGGAAGGAGGTCTAAGAATATTTGAAAAGGGCTTGCCATGCTGTTTAGAAATCCAAATGTCAGGACTTCAGTGAGGAGTCTGATGTGTATCAGTGGGGTCAATGTCTATTTAAATGCCTTATCTCTCCAGTGATGTGGCTTTTGGGGGTGAAGCAGGTGATGTGTTGGTGTTTGTACCTCCTCTTCAGGTGCAGGCCAGGCCCATCCCTGTTGTATTATTGCCAGGTTAGGTGGCTCAGAGGCAGCTGCTGGGGGTAGGCAGAGATCTGCAGGTGCTGGAACACTGGCAAGTTTTAGTGTTCTCTGGGGTGGGATGAGCTTTGAGGGAGGCTTTGAAGTTAACAGCAATGCTCCTGCTGCTTTGTGGCCTCAGTTGTTTCCTGCAGAGCCCACAGGGAAGCATGTGCTGGTCAGAGAGTTTCCATACTTGAATCCAGACTGCAGCCTCCCTGAGACCTACACCTTTGAGCTTGTGAATCCTCTGCCTGGGTACAGGTCTGAAACTTGATTTTCTCAAGCAAGACACCAAAAAGTCTTTCTTTTTTATGCCTCTGTTTTTCAGTATGACACTAGGAAGGATAGAATTACTGAAAATACAGCTCAGATCTTACTTGGCTGGTGAACATGAGCAGTAAGTGATCTTAGTCATCTAAAGAGTCACCTACCAACTGCTTTTCTGATCACTCTTGGAGTAGATTCCTCGGGAGGAGGAAGGGCAACTAACTGCCTGTCTGCCTTCCAAACAGTACCTGGGTAGCAATGCCAGTGTGGCACAGGAGAGGAACAGCAATGAGCTGCAGGGATGCAAGACTTCACCTTTAAACCTCTAGGGTTGTTTTAGGAGGTTCACAAGTGACTCCCTGTGCCTTGCACTTCATGCATTCCTCATTAACCCTCCATGAACCCCAAAGCTTTGCTGGTAAGTCTCTCTTCAGCAGGATTCAGAGAGGTTCCCCAGTTTTCCCACCACCAGCACCTCTCCAATCTCAGGTTTCTGAAGAGCCATGTAGCTTTTCAGGAGGTTACTGTTGGCTGAGCTGACTCATCTAGATAGGATTTTGTTGCTTGCCTGGTTTTGAGATGTCCACTTGGTTTTGCTGTGTGGATCCTGCTAGAGAGGCTAAGTGAGCAGAGTGCCAAGTATCTTTATTTGGGATCTGAATTCAATCCATGCCTGGTGTAGAGGCAGAGGAGTGGAACACTATTCATAGGCAATATTGTCTGAGTGTGTGTTTAGCAAAGTGAAAATGTCTCTAGGAATAAAAATGTCTCTTTGCCACTTGCAAGTGCTGTGGGATTGCAGCCTATATGATATTTATCTGCTCCTTCCTTGTGGGGCTCTCCTCCCTAATCCATCTTAGCTGAGTACCTGCAGTGCTTCAGGCCTTGCTGTGTTTGCTTTAGCAAGTGGGAGCTGATGGGGGTTTGTGTCCTGAGGGACGGGGATGAAGGCTTTTATTACTCAAGTCGTGGTTCAGATGTTTGTGGTGTCTGCTCTGGAGTTGTCTTTGGTGCTGTTAGTTTTTCAGGGGTGCTTAAGCAAATGGAGAAAGGACACACAGGTTCCTAATGTTCCTATCCTGTCCACAACTTGAAAGTGGAGAAAGTCCCATCTTAAAGATGCACAAGTAGCAACTCAGTTGGTCTTAACTCTCCAAAAGAAACAGAACCCCTGGAGCAAGGATGCAGAGAGCTGTGATGGGAAAATGCTGCTGCAAACAGCTGCTTCCACAAGCTTTGCATTCCCAGATTTGGGGGCTTCATCACCATTAAGTAATTCTGCCTTTACCTTCAGGGTTGTGCTGCTAGGGTTAAAGGGTTAAGCATAGGTAGGGGAAAAATAATTGTGATGAGACTGATGGGGAGGGATGGGCAAACCTTGAAGGTGTCCTGCTGGTGCAGCTAGGCAGGATAAAATGCTGCTTGTGCCCTCTGGAATGCAAGGAGGCTTTGTGCAGAGCCCAGCAGAGTACAATAGGTGGCTCTGCTTTGGGAGGCAGAGCAGTGCAGGTGGCTTTGTTTCATGGAGAAGGAGTTTCTGGCCCAGTAATTGGAGCTCATTGATGGCCTTGCAGCCCTCAGCTGATAGAGATCATACCTGTAGTCTAAACTTGCTGCTCCCAGTTTGTTAGCCTCTGGATAGGGGTGTGGGAAAGGGGAAACAAAGGACACATCTATAACTAATCTTGACTTGTGTTGACATTCTGTGGGTGGAACAAGGTTGGTTGTTTTTTTTCCCCTGCTTTAAAATGCTGGAGATGACAATTAAAAACAAATTTGCAGGGGGGAAGGGATGGGACTGTGCAGTCTGACCTGTCCCCTTCTCCAGCAGAGTGCTCCAGAGGAACTGGGAAGCTCTCAGCTCATTTACCCTGGAGGGTTTTTGTTATTTGTGAAGCTTTCTTGCAGCTGGGACTTAGCCAACACAGTTGCATGGATCATAGCAAAGTTTTCCCTGTGTCTTGGGTGAGTAGAGAGCTCTGAAGGAACCTTGGCACCTTTTAGTGTAGAGAAACAGCAGTTCTGGGTGTGCTAAACCTTTTACTGTCTGACTGCAGAAAGGAACAAAGAAAGTGCTTGGCCTAACTCTTGTGAGAGGAGTAAAGCTGAGCACCAGAGTGCAGTGAGATGTCTTTATGCAAGGCTTGGATGTTGAAATAGTGTTTAAGTAGCAGTGTGGACAACACCAAGGTGAAGCTGGCACTTCCCTCACTGCTCCTGCAGCTGAAGATGCCAACACTGCTCTAGTGGGAGCCAGGGTTGGCCAAGAAAGACCTCAAAGTGTTGAGCCTGTAACAAAGACTGTTCCCTCTTGGAATTGATCTTCACCAGGCCTTTTAGCATTAAAAATGAAGCTTGTGGTGCTGCCATTCCAAGCAGCTGATAAGGCAGAGCTGACTGGACAGGAAATGAGGGAAATCTCCAAGCAGGTTGTGTGGTTAGCCCATTCCTGGAGAAGAACAGGAGAGAATTGTTGCCATGCTTGCCTGGAAACCTGCTGCATGGCTCTGGGCAAGCTGCTTCTCCTCCCTGTGCCTCAGTTTCTCATAGCTTGTGCCATCCTTTCAGGCTGGAAGCAGTCAGGAACAGGAATTGGCAGAGTTTATCCAGTTCCTGGCATGCTGGAGCCTGAGGCTGCTGTGTGCAAGTGTTGGATGTTGGAATGCTGTTGTGCTTACACTGCTTAGGCTAGCTATAACAGCAAGCTAATATTAGCTTTGATATCCTGCTTCCCAGTCAGAAGGTAATCAGAAAGTAGAGTGACTGTTGTGCTTGATTTCTTTTCCTTGCTGGAAAGTTGTTTCAGTGCCTTCATCATCTTGGGCCCTTCAGGCAATTGTCTTCATTGCAATTAGCCTAAAAGATAGCTGTGAGTATGGGAGGAGGGTTGTCATCAAGTGTTGGTGTGGTTTATGTAGTTGTGTCTCTCTAAAGGACAGGAAACCTTCTTCTTCCTTGTTTGCCACCTTGTCTCTAACTGTAGAAATCTCAAGGTTGGCTTCCTCCATTTTTCATTTGACTTTATCTCTGCTGGAAAACTTCCAAGGGCTTGAGAATGGAGAGTTTCTCATCTGAGGGCTTGAGACAGCCCTGTCTTTTGCACTCAGCTTGATTCCTAGATGCTTATCAGGAGGTGATTTACGTAAGGTTTAACCAAAGAGGGGGGGAAAAAAAACCCCAAACCCACAGCTCTTGCCTTTCCCTCATCTGCTAGGGGTGACTTGGATGATCCTGGGAGCTCCTTAGTCATCTGTGCTCTCTAGAATCAGAGTGAACAAGTCTTAAAGAGCTACTGTTGGAACAAGTTTTTGCTTGTTTCCACCCCACTCTTATTGTTCAGGAGAAGGCTGTCTGCCCATCTGTTTTTTTCCTTACTTGAATTCCAGAGCACAGAAGCCAATCCCAAGAGCATTCCCACCTGAAGCAATGGGGTAGGGATGAGCTTGCTTGGAGATGTCACCAAAGTGATGCTTTGCATCAGGCAAACTTAGGAGATGTGTATTTCAACCAAAGCCTTTGAGGATGTGGAAATTCTTCATGTGAAAAAAACAAACTTGGAAAGAATTAAGTGAAAGGTGAAGAGTTCAGCTCTGGGTGTTCAGCTTCAGGCCTTGAGCCTCCTTGGAGGGAGTTGCTGTTGAACAATAAATATCTGCATCCAAAAAGAAAAGTAAAGCCAGCTTGAACTGCTAATGTCCTCTATTAATTGCCTTCAATGATAGCTGCAGATGCTGTGTCCTCTGGGCAGCTCTCTCCAGCTGTACTCTGAACAGCTTGGAACCAAGGGAGTGATTAACAAAGCCTGGAATTCCTTCCCTTCTGCTCCCAGGCTACTTGTGGAGCTCTTTGGGGCTGCTTCAGCAGAGCCTTTGGGGCAAGTATGGCTGGGCTGGATCTGATGGGAATGCAACTCCTCACCCTGGAGCAGAACCCTTCTTTCCTTTGGGGGTTTTTGCTCTTTCTCCCCCTCCTTGGTGCAGAGGAGCAGAGAAAGGGTCTTGGGGGATTTGAGGGAACAACAGGTACTTTCTGGGGTGGCTTGGGCTGTGTGTTTAGGTTTGAGCAAGAGTCATGAGGGGCAGTGTGGTTTAACCACAGCTTCTGCCTCTTGGCCGGAAGGTGCTGGGGATTGCAGTGCTCTCAGAGCTTGGCCTTGCTGTGTGAGTGTGGAGTGAAATGAGCAAAGAGCTGTGAAATCCCATCCTGGCATGGGTGTGAGTTTCCCTTCAGTTGTAAATCTGCTTCTTAAAAAGGCAAAAGTGGGGTATGATTTTCACATTTGGAGAGCTGTAGCAGACTTCCTTTGCAGAGACCTGAGGTGTGGAAAGACTTGGTGGTAGGAGTTCCTGCTGTGGACATGTTTAACCATTTGCAGAAGCAGCTGGAGGTTCTGGATATTGTTTCCTTTTAATCTGCCTATAAGTTCCAAATTTATTCTGCTCTCTGAAGCCCCTTAACACTCAAAATGCTCCTTCCTTCTACCCATATCTCACTGCATTCTCCCCTATTGCATTTACTGCACAAAACCTTCCTTTCTGGCTTTTGGGATAAAGTGAGGTTTTCTTTCTTTGCCTAGAAAATGCAGACTGTGTCCAGCCTTCCAGGGATGCTTCTAGTCACCCTGCTGCCTGTCTTGCCCTGGGGACTCTCTGCATCCCTGCTTGGCTTTGTTTTCTGGAGGGGTTTTTGTGGAGCCCCCTCAGATGATGTGGATTTACAGCCTCACTGGTACCTTGGGTCAGTGCACTCTGGCTTCTCTGGATCCTCCTGCTCCATTTCTGGTTAAGGCTTGAGGTCTCCTCCACTTCAAAAGCTTTCTCTGTAACTATCCTTGTGGAGAGAATATTCCTTTTCTTTCCAGCTTCTGTGAGCACTCATCCCAGCATCTCTGCAGCTCTTAACCTTGCCTTGCTAGCTCTCTCTGACCATGCTGTCAACTCCTGTGAAACACTTGGTTTGCAGATTACTGTACCTAGAGCAGGACTTTCAATTCCTCTTCATCTCCTTTTAGGTTTTCTGGGATTCCCAGAGTGAAGGCATTTATTCCTTGGGGTAACCCTGCCCTGCTGCTAGACTGGGGCAGCAGCAGCAGCCTCTTGCTATGCCACCAGGAGGAAGTGCCTGGGCTGGGTTGGTTTCTTTCTATTTCTTCTGAACGCTAAGAGGGGAAAAGCAATTCTCTCCCTGTCTCAAGATGTTTAGTCTTTGTTGTGTTCAAGATTGGGAGTGTTCAGAAAGAGCTGATTCTGTTGCATTCCTTAGTGTGGCAGTTGGGACACACAATTTCTTTTACCTGTTCCATCTGGGGAGGGTTAAGTTAGATCAAACCTGGGGATAGCAATGTGCACTTATGGCCAAGGAAGCTAATAAGATCCTGGGCTGCAGTGGCAGGGACACTGCTAGTAGGGCAAGGGAGGTTCTCTTCCCCCATCACTTGTGGGCTCAACAGTGCAAGAGAGACAAGGAACTACTGGAGAGAGTCCAGCAGAGGCTAAGATGGTGATTAGGGAACTAGAGCATCTCCCTTCTGAGGGAGCTGGGCTAGATGAGGCTGAAAAGAGGGGAGGGTGGCAGGAGGATGGAGCCAGGCTCTCCTTGATGCTGCCAAGCCATAGGATGCAAGGCAACAGGCACAAACTAGAACCCAGGAGGTTCCACCTAAACATGAGGAAGAATTTCTTTGCTGTGAGGGTGCAGAGCCCTGGCCCAGGCTGCCCAGAGAGCTTGTGGAGTCTCCTTCCCTGGAGTCCTGTTTTCTCCAGAGGTCTCTTAGCTAGATCAGCTAGGATGATGTTAAAGATGAAGGAAGTGATGCTGGGGTGCAGTGGGGGACACTGAGACACATCCAGAAGCCAGGTTTGGTGTGTTTGGAACAGATGTTTGTGTGTCTAGGGCCCTGCTGTGGTTTGTCAGGGCAATGAGAAGCTCAGCTTAGGCACTGATGTTCTTTCTACCCTCAGCTCCCAAATGAGGAGCAGCATCTGAGCAAGAGGATGTGTTAGGAGAGCATTAAAAGGTGTAGATGAGGGAAGCTGATACAGGACATTAATTAGCAGCCATTTCTGTTAAGTTATTGATAAAATTGCTTAGGTTCCCTTTCAGCTAAACTCTTGACTCATTCTCTCTTGAAAGCTGACAACTCTTGAGCCAATAACCTGAGAACTGCACCCAAACCTATTTGTCACACCTTGATGTGGCAGAATGCAGGGAAGACAGCCCATGGTTAACTTGGAAGCTGATGATATTTAAACATGAGCTGTTCTTTTCTGCCTCATTGCTTTAAGATAGATTTTTGCAAGGGGATACTCCCAAAATACCAGAGTCTGAACAGCATAAACCTCTAAATGTCCTCCTGATACTCGAGGGGCTGGATGCCCAGGGTGAAAACTGGAGAGGGAAGGAAGGAAAGTTCACAGCTCTAAAGAAGGTAGTAAGGGGAGCTTGATTTTTTGCTTGCCATTGCTTTGTGATTCAGGAAGTCTTCATTGGGAAAAGACCCTGGAAAAAGGTGAAAGTTCACTGAAAACTCTCATTGTCTCCTCTTTGAGTGGCCTAGAGAAACTGTTTAGGAAGCACTAAACTCCCTGATATTGATGTGGTTGGGAAAGACCTAGGGACACTACAAGTCTAGAACTCCAGTACTGGAAACTCTCTCCTTTTCAACTCCTGGATTGCACCAACCTCTTAACTTGTGGCTGCATGAAAGCCTCCTGCAGCAATTTGATGCAACCAAATGGCTCTCAGAGATATGGCAACAGTTCTGCTATCTGCTACAGCTTTAGTGTCCCAGGGAAAAGTAAAAGCAGCCCAAGCTGAGCCTTCTCAGCTGTGGAGTTGCCTTGGAGCAGCTCCAGTGCTGGTGGCCAGGTGGCAGCTGTGCAGGCTTGGTGTAGAGGGATGATAATAGCCCAGAGCTGTAAACAGGACACTCCACCCTGCCCTGGTGCCTCCTCCTCGTGCCCCACACACCAGGCTGTGTGCACTCAGCCTCTGCAACCCTGGCAAGGGACAACCTGCAGCTCCCAGCTGCTCTCCCAGCCCTTCAGGCTGCTCAGTGCTGCTTAAAAACAAACCATCTTGTTCACTAGCAGAGTTTTACTTCATGGAAAGATGCAACAGGTCTTGGCTGTTCATGGGGTAAGAGCTGTAGGTGTTTGTCAGGTGGTGTGTGAAGCTGGTGGCACTGGAGGAGGCCTTGTCTCCTCTGCTTGGATCAGCAGCAGTGTGGCAGCAGGGATTGTCCTCCTGGACTGGACACTGGGGAGGCTATACCTCAAATCCTGGGCTCAGCTTTGGGCTTCTCACTCCCAGAAGGACACTGAGGTGCTGGAGTGTGTCCAAAGAAGTGCAAAAAAGCTGGGGAAGGGTCTAGAGCACAAGTGTGGTGAGGAGCAGCTGAGGGAACTGGGGTTGGTCAGCCTGGAGAAAAGGAGGCTCAGGGGAGACCTTCTCCAGCTCCCTGAAAGGAGGTTGGAGCCAGGTGAGGGTTGGTCTCTTTTCCCAGGTAACAAGTAACAGGATGAGAGGAAACAGCCTCAAGTTGTGCCAAGGGAGGGAGGTTCAGGTTGAATATTAGGGAAAGTGTCTTCACTGAAAGAGTTGTAAAGGCCTGACCCAGGCTGCCCAGGGCAGTAGTGGAGTCACCATCCCTGGAGAGGTTTAGAAGACATGTAGATGTGGTACTTAGGGCCATGGTTTAGTGGTGATGTGCCAGTGCTGGTTAATGGTTGAACTTCATGATCTGAAAGATCTCTTCCAACCTTAATGTTTCTATGCTCTTGACCATGTCTATTCTCAAGGTCCTTTCAGGCTGGGGTTGACTGTTACCCCATTGAAAGTTTGGAGTCCAAAGGTGATCCTAGTCCCTCAGGGTGTATATAACCTCAAGGTTCTGTCCAAGGAGAGCTTTGGGGGGGGGATGTGTGCTGCCAGAGCAGCATGGGAGAGGAGCTGCCCTCCTGCAGCAGCATTCAGTGCTGGGCAGAGAGGAAGAGAGCTATGAAAGTCACACCTCATGAGCCTGTGGGGGCAGTGAGGCTCAGAAGAGGAAGCTGCAAACACTAACGAGTTTCTAAATGAGAGCTGGCTGCCTATGAGCTATTGGGAGCAGGGAGTGGGCCTTGAAATGCCAGCTGGAGCCAGCACAATGAGCCTTTAATCCAGTGTGGACCTTCCTGAGGTGTGGCTGGCAGGCAAGGACTAATGCTTCCCTCATTCTCTCACACGTGGCTTTTTGTTCCTAGCCTTTTCTCACCTAGAACTCTGAACTCCAGTGCTGATAAAAGCAAAAGATGTATGCAGGCCACAGTTTCCCTGGAACAATCTCAGCCTGCCGTGGGTGCTCAGCACCTTTTGTTGTCTTTGGCAAACACAACACTGCTTAAACAACAGTTTTCCTGCTGGCTTTAGTGTGGTTAACTCTCCCTGCCTGCCATGCCCTCATTTTGGGGAGGAAGGTGAGAAAAGTCTGTACACAAAGCACCTGGAGCATGGAGCTGTGCTTGGCCTTAATACCTTGCCAGGAGGCCACAGGGCTGGTTCTGATGTTCATGGTGATTTGCATGTCTAATCAAAATGAAATGCAAACAGACTTCCCTGCTGGCTTCAACTTGCCTCTTTCTCCCTACCTTGTTTGGGTTTTGGCATGAACACCTTTTTGGAGCTGTAAGGGTGAGGGGAAGGCTGCAGAAGAGGGAAGCTCTCCTGTCTGCTGGTGGGCCACATGCTGAGCACCTTGTGTTTGGAGCTGGTCAGGATGTGATGGAGGAGACAGGGAGGGCACAGCAAAGCACAGGCTGTGCATCTCTCCCCAGAGAGACTCTTGGCTCTGGGTTTGAGTGGGATGGTGCTGGTCTGCATCACTGCTGACATACCAGCTTCAAGCAGTCTGCTTCACAGGGTGTTTGTAGCTACTGTGATGAAAGTGAGGTCTGAGCAAGCATTGCAGGCATCTCCGGGGAGCTGGGCAGAGCCAGAGCTCCTGCATTTGAGCTCAGGCCCTGCCAGGGATGGGTTATGACAGCAAACAGGTTACTCCTCTCCCTTTCTGCTCTTTGTTAGATGAGTGCATGTACCTACTGATGACAGCAAGCACTCACCTAGTCCTGCTGGAGGATCCAAAAGTTGGCAGATGTTCTCTTGGCCTCCTTGAAACTGGAAGCAAGCAGTAACATGCTTCCTTGGGGAAACTGAGGCATGCAGCTTCCCTTTTGCTGTTGGGTCGTCTTCAACTAAGGCAAAGGGTCTAGAGCACAAGTGTTGTGAGGAACAGCTGAGGGAGCTGGGCTTAGTCTGGAGAAGAGGAGGCTCAGGGGAGACCTTCTTGCTCTCCACAACTCACTGGAAGGAGGCTGGAATGAAGTGAGGGTTGGTTTCTTGTCCCAAGAGACAAGTAGTAGGGCTAGAGAAATGGCTTCAAGTTGTGCTGGGAAAGGTTCAGGTGTTCCAAACAGGTGTAGCTGTGGTGCTTGGGGCTGTGGTTTAGTGGTGAGCATGCTACTGTTGGGTTAGTGGTTGGTCTCGACGATCTCAGAGATCTTTTCCGACCATAATGACTTTGGTTCTGATTTCTGCAATAAGAGGGTTCTCAGGCATTGGCCCAGGCTGTCTAGGGAAGTGATGGAATCACATCCCTGGAAGTATTTAAAAGCCATGGAGCTGTGGTGCTTGGGGCCATGGTTTAGTGGTGAACATGCTACTGTTGGGCTGATGGTTGGACTCAGCGATCTTTTCCAACCATAATGATTCTGTGATTCATCTCCAGGCTGTATGTGTTAGTTCCCTTCTTAGCAGTGCACATGGGCTTGTTAACTAGGAGAACTACTGCTGAATTTGGGCTGTGGAAGTCTAATCTTCTCCTTTCCCTCTCCTCCATCCCGCTCCCCCTCTAGCCAGCGTTCCGTGCGCTGCCTCGCAGGAGAAGCCTTCCCGGCCGCGGCAGCTCCGCGTGCGCCGCACCTCTTCCCTGGACACCATCGTGGGCTCCTACCTGCTGGGCCAGTGGCCAAGGGATGCTGAAGGAGCTGCCACCTCCTGCATGAATGACAAAGCTACCCAGGTATGGAATCAGAGAATGGGCAGGCTTGGAAGGGACCTTCCAGCTCTTCTATTCCCAACCCCCCTGCCATGGGCAGGGACACCATGCACTAGAGCATGGGCTGGGGCTGCCACCACCTCTCTGGGCAACCTGGCACAGTGGCTCACCACACTCCTGGGGAAGAACTTCTTCCTAACATCCAACCTAAATCTCCTCTCCTCAAGCTTGTGTCCATTCCCCCTAGTCCTAGCACTACCTGACATCAACACCTCCAGAGTGCCCTGGAGCTCTGGGGGGCAGGAGGGGGCTGCAGAGCTGAGCTGTGTGAACTGGGGGTGAAGAGAGGAGGCCTTCAAATTCCTTCTGGCCAGCTGCAGCTTTCTAGGAAAGGGGTTTTTTTTTCCCCCTTTTTTGCTCTCCTTCTCAGTTGATTCCACTTTGGTGCAGCATTAAGAGTTTCCTTGGCCTTGTTTGGAGGCAGCTGGCCTTTGGCTTTCTTCTCCAGCCCTGGCTCCATGCTTACAGTTGTGGGCCAAGTCCCTTATATAAGGCTTGTGGGCTGTGTGCCACAGTGCTGGGAGAAGTCAAGGGTGCTGTGCTCTGCAGAAGGGCTCCCCAGCAGCAAGAGCACTGTTCTGCTCTAGGATGGAAAAGCTCCAGACCTCGAGGAACTCTTAGCAACCTGTAAATATTGCTCTGTGGCAGCAAACAGTGCTTGGCTATCTGCAGAGGTGGAAGAGTTTAGAGGAGGATAAGAGCATCCTGTTGGCTTCACAAGTTTATTTAGCACTGTTCAAGCCTCTGTTAACTTGTTGTTTGATCTTGTGCTATTCAACCATTTATTACTGGGGTTGTTTGCAGGAAGTTCTCAATTGGATTCCAACTGCCATTGTCCTTTTCCAAAGTGTTCTTGCCTGCTTTTGTTTGGGTTCTAGTGCCCAGAAGCACTGCTGAGGGCAGAGGGCATGCTGGAAAGGAAGGGAAAGAATGTGTCTAACTCTATTCCTGAGTCAGGGAAGGACTCTCTTCCTTTCTGTCTTCAGCAGCAGTGGTGGGAACACTTAACTCCCAGTGTTTTGGGGCTAATCAGGTTTTCTTGCATGTGATTTTTGGGGGGAAAAGGGTTGGAGAAGAGGAGCATCTCCTCCTTCCTGGAATGGAAGGTAGCACTAGTTAATTCAGGCTCTGCTGAGCACAGAACTGAGCTCTCCTCTGCAGGTGTGCCACAGGTGATCTGCAAAGGCTAATTTTACCTTGTGACACGACTGTGAGAAGAGGAGTGATCTCCACTCTTCACACATACAAACCTCTGTGTGTCAAATGACTCCTCTGCTGGAAGCTGGGAATAAACTCCTCAGTTCTGGCCTGCCCTGAGTAGTACCAAAATGTTCCTCATGGTACCCTCCAGGCCCTTGCCACTCCTTCCATGGTTTCAGGCTTAATAGTTCTCAAACCTGAGGCTTCTTCTGCTAGCTGGTACATGCTCCTTCCCTCTCCTTCAGCTCCTCATCAGCTGTTTTGCAGAGCTCTGTAGATTTGCTATCACAAAGGTGGTTAAGTCAGAGCTAGAAGTGCAGGTGCTGGAGGTGGCAGCACTACACAGGACTGGAACTTGTGGCTTTAGCTTGCTGTACAAAGCTTTTTTTCTCTCTCTCTCTCTCTCTGTCCTTTTTTCTGAGGAAGCTGTTTGGCCACAGTTAGTACAAAAGGTTCTGTCATTTCCTTCTGCTCTGACAGGCTTGGTGGGACATGTTTGTGTGCTTCATTTTCAGGCCTTCCTATTGCCACCAGTGCCTTGTGCTTCCTCTGTAGCTCTTAGGTTTGTGCTCAGAGCTCTGCTTGTAGGGAGTGATTCCTCCAACAGGGCTCAGGAGGCTTCCAGTGAGCTGGAGTTCAGCTTCCCACAGCAGTGTGGGACAGGGCTGTGCTCTTGTCTCTTAGACCCTGGCCTCCTCTCCTGAGCTTTATGTGATCTGCTGGGATAGAAAGTGACCCAGTGTTTTGGGATAACAGCCAGATAATGTTTGGAGTTGCTTAGGAGAGGTAGGAAATGAGATCAGAGGTGCCATGTGCTAGAAGTGCCATGGAGTTTCCTATCAGCTTAGGCTCTGGAATGGTTCAGGGGTAGCTTGGGCATGGCTGAGCTTAACAAGACCTTAGAGGAGTGATTCCAGCTGATTTCACCCCAAATTCCAGCCCAGAGCCAAACCTGGGCCCAAACTCACTCAGAGCCAAACTTTGGGCCCAAATTCAGCTGATTTCACCCCAAATTCCAGCCCAGAGCCAAACCTGGGCCCAAACTCACTCAGAGCCAAACTTGGGCCCCAACTCTGGCCAATTGCACCCCAAATTCCAGCCCCCACACCAACTTGGACCCAACCTTGGGCCCAAACTCAGAGCCAACCTTGGGCCCAAATTCAGCTGATTTCACCCTAAATTCCAGCCCAGAGCCAACCTTGGGCCCAAATTGAGCTGATTTCACCCTAAATTCCAGCCCAGAGCCAAACCTGGGCCCAAACTCAGAGCCAACCTTGGGCCCAAATTCAGCTGATTTCACCCCAAATTCCAGCTGAGAGCTTTCTTTCAAACCAAATTAAAGACTAAATGGAATAAAACAACCTGTGTGCCACCATGCCTGCTGCTGACAGGCACTGCAGAATGGAGAGCAGGACAGCTGGAGCTGTAGGGAACAGAGTGTGCTCTGCTTGCTGTGAGGAGAGGCTTCCTTCAGAGCCTGCTGAAGTCAGGAGAGGCTTGGATTTCTGCCTAGAAATCACCTGCATCCCTTTAGAGAAGGGAAAGCTGGTAGCTCTCTGCCTTGTTGCTGTGCTTTAAATGTCTTTAAACCCCTCTTTGGAGAGAAGAGGCTTCTCTCCTCCCCCTGACACCACAGCTGCTGCTCTTGCAGGAGCCTCTGGGGAGATCAGGAACTGTTCTCAGGCCCTTGCAGCTCCTGGCAGCCTGGGGCTGAGGTTGGAGGAGGGAAGTCTGATCCAAAGCCTCCCACAGAAATGGCAGGAGGCAGTGACAGAGCATTCTGAGATGGGGAAAAAAACAATGGTGGGTCTTGAAAATGATGTGCCTTGGGCCTGCTGGGATCCTGGAACTGAGAGGGAAGGAAGTTCCCACCCTTTGCTGATCAGCTTACCAGTCCTTTCTGATTCCTAGTGCTATTCCCTGCTTGGAAAGCAGCTGGGGAAAGTGGTGCTGAGGCTGTTTATCTGCATGAAGGGAGGCAGCTGAGATCCACCAGAAGAGGGATGTGCACTGGGGAGGCAGCTGGGACCTTCCAGCTCTCCAGCAGCAGCAGCATTCAATCTGCAAGCCAAAAGCTGCTTTGGGTTACTCCTTTGAGCTGTGACAGGGGAGCCTGAGGGCTCTGCAGCAAGTTGTGTGTTCTCAGAGCTGGGTGAGGCTTTTCCTCTCTCAGCCCTGCTGCTTGGTACAGTAAGTGCCTGCAAGCCTTACGTCAGGAGCTTGTGGTTTGGCTTCCTCCAGAGAGTGATGCTCTGCTTCCCTTTATCTCACCCAAGGGCTTGTGGTGATAAAGCCACACTTGACTTCTGGGCAAGCCTCTTGCCTTGCCAGCTAGGTTAGTCTCCTGGTAGGCCAAAACCTTGCCATCCTTTGGTTTTGGTGCCTAGAAATGGTTAGGTGTGTTTGAATTGATGTGAGTGAGGGGAGAGTGCAGCAGGGCTGGGAGCAGGCAGGGCTTGCTTACTCCTAGCACTGTATGGAGCAGCAGTCCCTGTTGTGGTTATTCTGAGCTGTGTTTCTCATCACTTCAGACTCCAGTGGCCTGGCATCAGGAGGAAGTGGGGGAAGCCAGCTCCAGTGCTCACAAACGTTCTGCTTCTTGGGGTAGCACAGATCACCGCAGAGAGGTAAACCAGAGCCCTGCCAGTGCCTCAGCAAGACCTGGGGGTTGAGTGCTGAGGGACAGGAGGTTCCTGCTTGCCTGGGAGAGGGGGAGTGGGAGGACAGGAGGCTGCTAAGATGAGACCTTGGCCCTTGTTCTCATCCCTGATGCAAGTAAAGAGTGATCTTGTTGGTGAGCAGCTCCACTGAGATGTGTGCTGCTGCTTGGTGGTTGTGCTGTTTGGATTCCAGCAGGGTCTGGCTCCTAACACTCTCTAGGTAGAATCCCAGAACTGTGTCAGGGTTGGCAGGGAGCTTCCAGCTCCTCTGTTCCCAAGCCCTGTGCCTGCCATGGGCATGGACACCTGGCACTAGAGCAGCTTGCTCCCAGCCCAAACACTGCCAGGGCTGGGGCTGCCACCACCTCTCTGGGCAAGCTGGGCCAGTGGCTCAGCACCCTCCTGGGGAACAACTTCTGCCTAACAGCCAACCTCAATCTCCTCTCCTCAAGCTTGTGCTCATAACCCAGAGCCACACTGCAGGGAGGGAGGGCAGTGAGGACTTTGTGATGAGGCCTTGTGAGTGCTTCTGGTCCATCCTTTGAGAGGAGGCCAGAGCTGCTGCTTGTGGGACAGAAACTCTTTGTGTATTTTGGCACTTCCTTATGGGTTGGAAGAGAGGGAGGAGAGAGATAGACAAGGCATGATCATCTTTGCTGGAGGTGTGTTGGCTTGTCTGGTTCTGCAGCTGAAACTTTGTTTGCTAGATTGCCAAACTGAAGCAGCAGCTCCAGAGAACAAAGCTAAATGGCAGAAATGGCAAAGAAAAGGAGAAGAGCTCCCCACTCCAGGGTGACCATGCTGTCCTGGCATCACTCAGGGTATGTTTACCTCTCCCCTTTGCTCTGCTGTCACCCTAGGTCCTAGTGAAGTAGAGAGCAAACTCCTCTGGGCAGGTGCCCAAGCTCTTCTCAGACTGCTGCTCTCAAGCCTGAGAAGGGAGAAGTTCCTTTTCTCCTCTTCTTCCACCTCTCCAGCACATCCCTGTGCTTTGATCTGCAGTTAGTTTCCATGCCTCTGCTGTCAGCCTCCTGGAAGGCTCTGCCTGAGCTCTGGAGAGCTGTGGGAAGAGTGGAACTGCTGAGTTTGTGCAGAGAGAACTCTTAACATCTTTGCTTCTACCTTGTTGCAGGACTCACCCTCAAGCTTCCTTTCTCCATCTCCCCTGGTGAGGCTCAGCCCCTGCTTGCACAGGAGCCTGGAAGGGCTAAACCAGGAACTGGAGGAAGCATTTGTGAAGGAGCAGGGAGAGGAAGAGCTTCTGAGGGTAAGTGAAGCTCACAAGATTGCCTTGGGAACATTCTGGGTGGCCTTGGAAATCCTCTCCTGTGCAGACAGACTCATTGGCTGTGGTGGTTCTGTGCCCTGGGGATGGGCTCTGTGTCCAGTTGGAGTTTGTTTATGGCATGGAACTGTCTAACTTGGCCCAAGTGGCTGTTGGCTTCCCTCCTGCTGCTAGGAGAGATTTCCTAGTAGTAACCTCAGGGGAGCTGGCACTTCTCTGACAGCTTTGACTACCTGAGCCTGGCATCCAAAGGCTGCTTTGTGCTGTGGAGTGTGTTCCAGTGTCCTTCTGGCTGCACAAAGCTGCTTCACTCCTCAACTGAATCACAGAATGTTAGGGGTTGGAAGGGCCCTAGAAAGCTCATCTAGTGCAACCCCCCTGCCAGAGCAGGAGCACCTAGAGCAGCTCACACAGCAATGTGTCCAGGCAGCTCTGCAATGGCTCCAGACAAGGAGACTCCACAGGCTCCTGGGCAGCCTGGGCCAGTGCTCTGGCACCTGAACTGCAAACAAGTTCCTCCTCAGGTTAATACTAAACCTCCTGTGCTCCAACTTGCTCCCATTGCCTCTTGTCCTACCATTGGATGCCATTGAGCAGAGCCTGGCTCTCTCCTCCTCACACTCACCCTTCCCATATTTCTAAGCATTGCTGAGGTCTCCTCTCAGTCTCCTCTTGTCCAGGCTGAAGAGACCCAGCTCTCTCAGCCTGTCCTCCTAGGGCACATGCTCCACTCCTTTCAGGATCTTGCTGGCCTTGTGCTGGACTCTCTCCAGCAGCTCCCTAGCCTTGTGGAGCTGAGGGGCCCACAACTGGACACAGGATTCCAGGGGAGGCCTCCCCAGGGCACAGGAGAGAGGAGAAGAACCTCTCTGGCTCTGCTGGCCATGCTCCTCTTAATGCATCCTAGGATGCCATTGGCCTCTTGGCCACAAGGGCACATTGCTGCCTCATGGGCATCCTCCTAGCCACCAGCACTCCCAGAGCTTTTTGCCCAGGGCTCTTCTCCAACAGACAGTGGAGCTCTGCCTACCTGTAGCTGCTGTTAAACCTCTCCACTGGTGACAGAAGTTCCTTGCTCCTCTAAGACTTTGCTTCCTCCCTAGATATTGGATGTCCCAGATGGCCACAGAGCACCAGCACCTGCCCAGAGAGGCTCTACAGACACATCCCTGCCTCTTGAGGCCAGCAGTGGCAGCTGCAGCAGCCTTTCTCTCTCTCCTTCCCCTTCTGTGCCTCTGCACCTTTCTCCACACACCCCAGGGAGGCTGGCAGCAGAGGAGCCTTGCTCTGCAGCAGAGGAGGTGCAGCTAGACCCAAAGGAGAAAGGTAACTGCTGGAAGCAGAGGGGCTTGGGGGACAGAGGAGACAAAAGGGAGGAGACAAACCTTCTCCGTAGCTGTGTGCTGGCTTGGAAGCTGCAGCTAAGTTAGGGGAGAGGCTCTTAGCCACTTTGGCTAAAGTGTAGTGGCCTTCTCAAGCTCCAGTAGGTAGTTCTCCTCCAGCTTGGGTGCTTTCTTCCAGTACTAGATGAAGGATGGGAGCTGGGAAGCACACAGCTAGCTTTTGGGGTGCTGCAGCCTGCAGGCCCAGGGTCTAAAAGGAGCTGTTGGTGTGGAGTTATGGGTTCTTTCTAAGATTTACCCAAAATCTCTTGCTTTTTCCCCACTAGAGGATGGCAACTCCTCGCCAGTGCTGCTCTTTGCTTCTTCTCCTCGGCCCAACCACAGCTACATGTTCAAACGAGAGCCTCCTGAGGGCTGTGAGAAGGTCCTGGCCTTTGAAGAAGCTTGGTAAGTAGGAGGACTTGTTGGCAGAAGAGCAGCTGCCTGAGCTTGCTGCTGGGCTGGGGGCAGCTGGGGGCTTCTGGCACTGCTGTTCCCACCCCTGACCTGCTCAGAAAGTGAGGAGCAGCCTCTGGGAGAAAGCCCTGCCAGAAATATGGCTGCTGAGGAGAGCTGAAAGCTGACTTGCAGACCCTCAGACATGCATAAAAGGATCTGGTGCTTCCAGGTCCTTTTCTCAGGCAGCAGAACCTCCTGAGGAGAAGAGGTGGTTCTCCTAGACAGGAGTGTGCTGTCCCAGCAAAACATGCTGCTCTGGAGCTGCTCACGGAGGCACTTCAGCTTTGGGTCAGGCTCTAGAATGCACAACACCAGCTGTTAATCCATCCCATGGCTGCTCAGTGCTCCTGGGAGTGTCCAGCCCCAGCCCCCCCTGCCTGTGCCGGGGGTCCAGGTCCATCCCCAGCCCCCCCTGCCTGTGCCGGGGGTCCAGGTCCATCCCCAGCCCCCCCTGCCTGTGCCGGGGGTCCATCCCCAGCCCCCCCTGCCTGTGCCGGGGGTCCATCCCCAGCCCCCCCTGCCTGTGCCGGGGGTCCAGCCCCAGCCCCAGCTCCCTGCCTGTGCTGTGTCCATCCCTAACCCTGTCTCTTCTCTCTCCCCAGCTCTCCCAGCCCTGCTCAGCCTTTCCAGCCTTCCTGCCCAGACAAGAACAAAGTGCACTTCAACCCCACTGGCTCTGCCTTCTGCCCAGTCAGCCTGGTGAAGCCTCTCTTCCCCAATGTGGGCTTCCTCTTCAGAGGCTTTCCACCTTCTCCAAGCCCTGGTTCTGGCTCCTTCCCTTCCTGCCAGCCCCCAGCTGCCAGCCCATTCCTTGGGGTGAGGAAGGATGCAGCAGTGGACAGCTTCAGTGAGGTCTCCAAGCCTCCAGCACTGAACTATGAGCACTGGAAGCGTGGGCAGCCTGAGGAGAAGGTTGTGTTCCACAGCTCCCTGGTGGTGTGAAGCCTTTGGGGAAAAGCTTAGCCAGCAACAGCAGCTCTGGCTCCTCAGGGTGTTTCTGGGGAGATCTTAGTGCCTTGAAGGGGAGATGTGAGAGGCAAGAGGCAGCACTGGGACTGACAAAGCAGAGTGGCTTCCTCCTGAGGATGAGAGAAAGTGGAAAGGACTGAGTGCTGTGGGATTCCTGGCTGCCAGAGAGGCTTGGTTCTCCCAGCCCTCCCCTGTTCAGAGCACTTTCCTCTCTTGAATTGTCTTTGTTTCCTGTGTCATTGTTTTGCTGGTGAAGAACAGGCAGGCAAACTCCTGCTCTGTGGCTCTGTGAGGTGGGAAAACTCAGGTTGGGGCTTCCTCAGTAGCCCTCAGCCCTGTGGCTGCTCTGGGAAGGGAGGAGAAGGAAAGGAGCCTGTGGAACAGCTGCTCTTGGGTGTTTGGGGCAGAAGCTGCACTCGTCAGGCAGCTCATCTCCCTCAGGGAGGGCTGGAGAGCAGTGGCTCCTTGGC
The DNA here is from genome assembly GCA_013396975.1 of Bucco capensis. Lineage (NCBI taxonomy): Eukaryota > Metazoa > Chordata > Aves > Piciformes > Bucconidae > Bucco > Bucco capensis. The sequence goes on along the minus strand of VWZO01020249.1, from coordinate 53,496 downwards.
CATGCCTTCCCTGGACACCTTCACCCCTCAGAAGAAGCCTGGAGCTTTAAGGACACTGAGATGAGGAGAGTGCAAGGGGACTGTGTGTAGCCTTCCCAGATCTGCTCTGGAGAGCATCTGAGACAGGAGCTGCCTGCCTCCTTTCCCAGAGCTTTCCCAGGTGCCTTAGCCACGCTGCAGGAAGAGGAGCACCCGCAGAGCACAAAGGGCTCTGCTGCAGGGTAGGTATCTCTGCTGTAGTGAAGCTAACCTGCTGCTTCCAGCCATGAGCTCATCTGGAGGTGGCATGGCTGCAGTGGGGAGGGTCCAGGACCCCTGTGGCCTCCCCCAGGGCTGGGCTCTGTGCCTGGCCAGGACTCTGGGGCAGAGCCATGTCCAGCAGCACTGCCCCAACAGGTGAAGTGATAACACAGGAACATGGAGTGTAAAGCAGAAGTGTTTGTGCTGGTTTGCAAAGGCTCTGGGTTGTGCTGAAGCAGCCTATTTTTTTGTCTTATACCTGATGTAGAAACTCTATTTTCTTCCAAAGACACTATTTTTGCAGCTGTTTGGAGTTTGTAGTTGATGTCTGTACTGCAAAGCTTCAAGGAGGAATGTTAGCTTTGGAGTTTCTGGCTTGTGTTTAGAGAGTTGGTTGGTTGGTTTGTTTGCCAGTTAAAAGGAAACAAAATAAATCCTTCAGGCATCCAAAGGACTTCTGTGGGGTTTTAATATCTATTGAGTCTGAGCTGGGGTCTGAGGAGAGTTTAGCAGGTGGAGATGTGACCTTAAAGGGTTTGTAAGACATGAGGAGTGCTGCCAGGGAAGGCTCTGGAGCACAAGTATGGTGAGGAGCAGCCTGGAGAAGAGGAGGCTCAGGGGAGACCTTCTCACTCTCTCCAACTCCCTGCAAGAAGCTTGAAGCCAGGTGGGGGTTGGTCTCTTCTCCTAAGGAGCAAGCAGTAGGATGAGGAGAGAGCCTCAGGTTGCACCACGGGAGGTTTAGATTGGATATTAGGAACAATTTCTTCCCCGACAGTGGTTAGGCACTGGAACAAGCTGCCCAGGGCAGTGCTGGAGTCACCATCCCTGCAGGGGTTTCAAAGCCATGGGGATGTGCTGCTGAGGGCCCTGGCTTAGTGGTGAGCTGGCAGTGTTAGGTTAAAGGTTGGACTCAGTGATCTGAGAGGTCTCTTCCAACCACAACCATTCTGTGCTTCTATGGGGACAGTCTTTAATGTCACCGTGGGAGGACAAGAGGTGACAATGGTTTAAAACTCAAGGAGGGTAGGTTTAGACTAGAGAGAAGGAAGAAATCGTTTCCAGTGAGGGTCCTGGGGCTCAGTGGGAGGTTGCTGGGTGACACAGGGTGCAGAGATCTCCGTTAGGTGTTAGAGCATCTCTGCCCAAACCAAGCCGTGCTCGACTTAGCATAACTACAACTGCTCAGTAGAGCCGTGGAGAGGCCACGCGGCAGGCTGGAGGAGAAACACCTTACAGCCACGAACTGCCACATCCTCCAGCCCCTCGTGCGCGGGGTTTAACACCTCCTGGATGCTGCTGGGGGTGGGAGGAGGGCGCAGCCCCTCAGGAGGGCACCGCTGCAGGCTTGGGCCGCGCGGGCAGGCGCCAGGACCTGCGCGGCGCTGTTAGAGGGAACGTGGTAGCTCCGCCCACTGCACATGCGCACGAGCAGGTCGAGTCGCTTAGACGACGGCGGCACCACCACCCCTCTAGCTCCGCCCCCTGCGTCCCGCAGCCAATCAACTCTCTCCACATCGGGTTGCGTCACCACGACTCCGGCGCTCAGCGAAGGACCCCAACATTGTGCTGCCCAATACGATGCCTGTCCCCGGGGGTACCGCCCCGCTACCGTGATCACAACTGAAGCGCAGCAGGAACGGCTCCGGGATGCCCTCAGAGTGTCTCGTCACACCCTTTCCGCCTAACTTCATGTCTTTCCCCGCACCACCCATTTCCTCTCACCTACAGCGAGTCAGGCACCTCTCCACCCACCCCCCTCACGGGTCCTAACGCGGTTGGCGGGCGCAGGCCGAGGCGTATGAGGCAGCCGCCGCTAGCCGCGCTGAGGGATGTGGTGCTGGACGTGGCTCCGGTAAACGGGCACGCTGCTCCCGCTGCCTCCAGCGCTATGGCAGCTAACGGTGCTATCTTACCCGAGCGCTTCCGCCTGCCTGTTTGCTTCCTGGGGGTCTTCGCTTGTTATTTCTACTATGGTATCCTACAGGAAACCATGTGAGTGAAGGGGGAGATCCGAGGGTGGAGAGAGGAGATGAGGGGAAAGCCCTGGGAGCAGCCCGCAGCCTTCCTCTCATCCACCCCTGTCCGCTATTCCCTGCCCTGCTGTTCCTTACCGCTGTTCTCTATCCTTACAGCACACGGGGGCGGTACGGGGAAGGCGCGAAGCAGGAGAAGTTTAAGTACGCCTTGACGCTCGTCTTCATCCAGTGTGTGATCAACGCTGCCTTTGCCAAGCTCTGTGAGTGCTGGCACTGCTCTCGGGGAGGTTCGGTTAGGGGTTTGTGGTTGGTATCAGTGTGCTCCTGGGTTCTGTGCACTCAGGAATGCTTCAGGGCTTGGGGTAGAGTGGTTGGGAAGCTGTCTGGAGGGAAGGGAGCCCGAGGGGATGGTTGATAGGGGTTGAAGATGAGCCTGTAGAGTGTTCTAAGCAGGCTAACAGCATCGTGGCTTGGAGCAGGACTAGGGCAGGGATTGGCCTCCTGGACTCAGCACTGGAATACTGGGATAGGGTTTGGGCTCCTCACTCCCAGAAGGACACTGAGGTGCTGGAGTGTGTCCAGAGAAAGGCAATGAAGGTGGTCAAGGGTCTAGAGCACAAGTGTGGTGAGAAGCAGCTGAGGGAACTGGGCTTTGTTAGGCTGGAGAAGAGGAGGCTCGGGGGAGACTTTCTCACTTTCTCCAACTGCCTGGAAGGAGCTTGGAATGAGGTGGAGTTTGATCTGTTCTCCCAAGGAACAAGGGATAGGACAAGAGGAAACAGCCTCAAGTTGTACCAGGGGAGGTTTAGGTTGGATATTAGGAAAAGTTTCTCTGCTGAAGGAGTTGTTAAGCTCTGTCCCAGGCTGCCCAGGATGTCACCATCCCTGGAAGTGTTCCAAAGCCATGGAGTTGTGGTGCTGAGGGGCATGGTTTAGTGGTGACTTGGCAGTGTTAGGTTAAAGGTTGACCTGAATGATCTTGCAGATCTTTCCCAACCTTACAGATTGTACCTTCTCAGGGTGCTCTGTGATGGTGCTGGCAGCTCCCAGCTCTCCTGACTTTCTTCCTCTCCTTTGTCTCTCTCCCAGTGATCCACGTTTTCGATGCTGTCCGAGTGGATCGCACCCGCAGCTGGCTCTATGCTGCCTGCTCCCTCTCCTACCTGGGAGCCATGGTCTCCAGCAACTCAGCTCTGCAGTTTGTCAGTTACCCAACCCAGGTGGGAGACAGCATTCATGTCCAGCTCAGCACTCTGTTATCCCCCCCAACCCTCAGGGTACCCCAAAAGCAGGCACAGTGCTGGAGCAGAACCAGCTGAGGAACAGCAGGATAGGGGGAAACTGTGCTTTTGGCACTGCTTTTCCTGTAGCAGCTTCTGTGGGGCTAGATACGTGTGTTCAGGGTGTGGAGAGAGGGGTTTAGAGAGTTCAGGGGGTTACAGTGAGGGAATAGTAATCCCAAGAAGTGATGGGAATTGACTAGCTGAGATTTGGTGCTGCTGTTGGAGAGCTTGAGAGGATTTCTGGAGCCTTCCCTCTGAATGGTGCAGTTGCCCTGTGGTGGGGATTTTGGTCTTTCTTATAGTGAGTTCTGTGATGTGGGAGGGTGCAGCAAGGTGGGCAGAGCTTGTGTCCCTCTTGTGAGCTCTCTCCTTGCTGGCAGTTAGTTGAGGGACTAATGTTTCAGGGATATGAACCCAGACTTTCTTTTCCAGGTCCTAGGCAAATCTTGTAAGCCCATCCCAGGTAAGCACATTCCACATCTCTCCTTGTACATGTAGGGGGGTTTCTTGTGGCCTCTTCTACGAGCTGGTTGTCAGAACAATATCTCTCTCTCTTTCCCCCTCTCTCTTTCCCCCTCTCTCTTTCCCCCTCTCTCTTTCCCCCTCTCTCTTTCCCCCTCTCTCTTTGCCCCTCTCTCTTTGCCCCTCTCTCTTTGCCCCTCTCTCTTTGCCCCTCTCTCTTTGCCCCTCTCTCTTTGCCCCTCTCTCTTTGCCCCTCTCTCTTTGCCCCTCTCTCTTTGCCCCTCTCTCTTTGCCCCTCTCTCTTTGCCCCTCTCTCTTTGCCCCTCTCTCTTTGCCCCTCTCTCTTTGCCCCTCTCTCTTTGCCCCTCTCTCTTTGCCCCTCTCTCTTTGCCCCTCTCTCTTTGCCCCTCTCTCTTTGCCCCTCTCTCTTTGCCCCTCTCTCTTTGCCCCTCTCTCTTTGCCCCTCTCTCTTTGCCCCTCTCTCTTTGCCCCTCTCTCTTTGCCCCTCTCTCTTTGCCCCTCTCTCTTTGCCCCTCTCTCTTTGCCCCTCTCTCTTTGCCCCTCTCTCTTTGCCCCTCTCTCTTTGCCCCTCTCTCTTTGCCCCTCTCTCTTTGCCCCTCTCTCTTTGCCCCTCTCTCTTTGCCCCTCTCTCTTTGCCCCTCTCTCTTTGCCCCTCTCTCTTTGCCCCTCTCTCTTTGCCCCTCTCTCTTTGCCCCTCTCTCTTTGCCCCTCTCTCTTTGCCCCTCTCTCTTTGCCCCTCTCTCTTTGCCCCTCTCTCTTTGCCCCTCTCTCTTTGCCCCTCTCTCTTTGCCCCTCTCTCTTTGCCCCTCTCTCTTTGCCCCTCTCTCTTTGCCCCTCTCTCTTTGCCCCTCTCTCTTTGCCCCTCTCTCTTTGCCCCTCTCTCTTTGCCCCTCTCTCTTTGCCCCTCTCTCTTTGCCCCTCTCTCTTTGCCCCTCTCTCTTTGCCCCTCTCTCTTTGCCCCTCTCTCTTTGCCCCTCTCTCTTTGCCCCTCTCTCTTTGCCCCTCTCTCTTTGCCCCTCTCTCTTTGCCCCTCTCTCTTTGCCCCTCTCTCTTTGCCCCTCTCTCTTTGCCCCTCTCTCTTTGCCCCTCTCTCTTTGCCCCTCTCTCTTTGCCCCTCTCTCTTTGCCCCTCTCTCTTTGCCCCTCTCTCTTTGCCCCTCTCTCTTTGCCCCTCTCTCTTTGCCCCTCTCTCTTTGCCCCTCTCTCTTTGCCCCTCTCTCTTTGCCCCTCTCTCTTTGCCCCTCTCTCTTTGCCCCTCTCTCTTTGCCCCTCTCTCTTTGCCCCTCTCTCTTTGCCCCTCTNTCTCTCTTTGCCCCCTCTCTCTTTGCCCCCTCTCTCAAAGAGGGCAAATGCTATTTTCCTCTACCTGATCTTGTGTTGGGCCAAGTCAGAAATGCCTTGAGAAGGTTTTGGCAGTGGTTTGTGATGTTCCTTCTTTTCCAGTGATGCTTCTAGGAGTGACTTTGCTGCGAAAGAAGTATCCCCCAGCCAAGTACCTCTGTGTCCTCTTGATCGTCACGGGGGTGGCCTTGTTCCTCTACAATCCCCAGAAGGGAGCTGGCAGTGAGGACCACGTCTTTGGTTATGGAGAACTCCTCCTGGTGAGCATTGCCAACATCCACACAGCCCTGGGCAGGGTGAGGAGGAGCAGGCAGTTACAACATTGATAAGCCTTTGGCCTTTGTACCTGGAGTGAGTGAACCATAAAGCTGCTGTGGGAACACTTCCAGCAGCAGAAGACCTGGGTTTGAAGGGCTGTGATGTGAGCTTGGTGCATGAGTACACACCAGCCTTCTTAGTGTATGTTTTGAGGGCACTCACTGCTATTTAATTGTTGATTGGGGTGTGAAAAAAAGGAGGAGAATACTCAAGATCTTCTCCATAGAGAAGAAATAAAGGATGAAGGATTTCTTCCCTCCCCTCACTGCAAGAAGAACATTGAGTTGCTGGAGTGTGGCCAGAGAAGAGCAACAAAGCTGGGGAAGGGTCTAGAGCACAAGTGTGCTGTGGAGCAGCTGAGGGAACTGGGCTTGGTTAGTCTGGAGAAGAGGAGGCTCAGGGGAGACCTTCTCACTCTCTCCAGCTCCCTGAAAGGAGCTTGGAGTGAGGGGAGGGTTGGTCTCTTCTCTCTGGTGACAAGTGACAGGATGAAAGGGAATGGCCTCAAGCTGTGGCAGGGGAGGTTCAGGTTGGACATTAGGAATAATTTCTTCCCTGCTAGAGTGGCTAAGCATTGGCCCAGGCTGCCCAGGGCAGTGCTGGAGTCACTATCCCTGGAGGGGTTCAGAAACCATGTGGACATGGCACTTTGTGAGATGGTTTAATGCCATGAGGGGGTTGGGTTGACAGTTGCACTTGCTGATCTTGGAGGTCTTTTCCAACCTAAATGATTCCATTGCTTCTTTGTTGTCTCCTGCTGCTCTCTCTTCCCAGCTGCTGTCCCTGACCCTGGATGGGCTGACAGGGGTATCTCAGGACCACATGAGAGCTCACTACCAGACAGGTTCCAACCATATGATGCTGAATGTTAACCTATGGTCCACGTTGTTCCTGGGGGCAGGTAAGGAGAACACTCTGCCCATACCACAGCCACCACACCTCGAGACTGCCCTGGGACAGCCAGTGGGAAGAGACACTGTTTCCTGCTCCAGAAATGGGCCTGGAATGCTTGGGGCCTCTCTTTGGTTTTGGGGTTGGGTATCTCCAGGGCGCAGGGACTGCTCAGTGTAGCTCTCCTCATGCCCACCAGATGCCAGCCCTGCACCACACTGCAGCTGCCCAAGGCTTGGTGGCTCAGAGAAGTCCTCCCTGCCCTGGTTTGGACCTGATGCTCTCCTGTGCCCACCCAGGAGCAAACCCTATCAGCATAGATTTCTGCTCCAGTTAGGGAGTAGTGCTTCTAATTAATTGCTATATTGTCAGAACGGGATCTGCAATTAATGATTGCTTGCTTCTTTCATTAATTAACTAGGAAGGTGATCACTTCTTCTCTTGTTCTCTTTGTTTGCCACTGTGTGGAATTTAGGCTTTGCTTTTAGGAGCTCCTGTGGGGTTCTGAGTGTAAACTGAAGTTACACCATGCAGGCAGCAGCTCCTCAGGGCTCCAGATCCATGCTTTTCATCTTGCTCTCTCTTCCAGGGATCCTGTTCACTGGAGAGCTCTGGGAGTTCTTGGGCTTCATGGAACGTTACCCTAGCATCATCTACAACATCCTCCTCTTTGGCCTGACGAGTGCTCTGGGGCAGGTAAACACAAACACACCTCCCTTCTCCTGCAGGCTTCACAGGGAGCTGTGTGCTGGCTTGGGAGGCAGCAAAGGAAGGCTTGGCCTTGGCTTTGGCTGGGGTTGTTTTCTGTACAGTCACCTTCAGAGGAAAGCTGGGGTTAAGTTTGTATGCTAACAGTTGGGATTTGAAATGATTTTCAGCTCTGCCTCAGTAGGTTTTCATCTAAGCTTCTGACCTGTGTTGTGCTGCTTCCAGTCAGAGTCTGTCTGGTTTTCTTTTCCACAGAGTTTTATCTTCATGACTGTGGTGTACTTTGGCCCTCTGACCTGCTCCATCATCACCACAACTCGCAAGTTCTTTACCATCTTGGCATCTGTCATTCTGTTTGCCAACCCCATCAGCCCCATGCAGTGGGTGGGGACAGTCCTGGTCTTCCTGGGTAAGTTGGGAAGCAAATACCTGAGGTCTTGCCTCTGTTAACTCAGCTAGAGGTGATGTATGGTGAGGGGAGAGAAGGCTGCATNTTGCACTGTCTGATCCCCAGAGGTCCCTTCTGTCCCCTACCATGCTGAGATCCATTCTCTGAGAGCTAACAGAAGTTGCTAGTAAAACCACTCAGAGGAAGAGCAAGATAGCAGCATTACCCACCCCAGGAAAAGAGGAACACAACTTGTAGCAGCTCTCTGAGGTCTTGACCTCACTGTGCACCAGTGCAGTCCCTGCCCCTGAGTGCCCATGAGTGAACTGGTGCTGTTCAGCTCTGCAGAAATGCTCCATGCCCAGGGATTCATTTTCTCTCTTTGCAGGCCTTGGACTGGATGCCAAATTTGGGAAGGGAGTAAAGAAGACATCCCACTGAGGAGGTGATGGAACTGATCCCTGCAGCTGGAATGAACTTTTAATTTATTGTCTTGTACCTCACAATCTGTTCTGAAACTGGACTCAGGATAGGTAATCAGGAGGGGAGGCTCTGGAGGTTTGGTTTGGTTTGTTTGTTTTTTTTAATTCTCAGTTGTGTCACACTTTTAGTTTTAACTCTAATGAAGCTTTTTTTGTTCTGTAATCAAAGCTGCATACCTAGAGCCTAGCAGCAGGATGAAATTCTTGCCTTAACAGGGGAAAAAAAAAAACCCTCAACCCTCCTTATCTTTATTAAAGAGAAAGAGACCACGGGCACTTCTCCTGAACTTTAATTTCAGTGTTGTTGGCTGCTTCTGGGGAGAAGCAGCAAGCACACCTCTCTCCCCAAGGAGAGGCTTAGCCTTTGGAATGGGCTTAGTTCTCTGGTGTGGCCTGGATTTAATCCCTGGATTAAACACCTCTGTTGAAGACAACCTCCCTCTCCTGACTGATTGCATGCTTTCTTCAGAAGCAAGCTGGTGGAGCAGCCCCTTGGACCTTCTTCTGTTGAGATGATAATGGCTAACCACCACCAGCATGACATCCTTCATCTGAGCCCTTCCAAACCCAGCAGCAACTCTTGGCATCTGGAGAAGTTGACAGGCAACCAGATTTAACCAGTGGGCTCCAAATGAATTCTTTTCATCCCCCCTGCCTGCTGCTGGGGAAGGAACAGGAGCTTCTGCTGCTAAAGCCCTGCCAAGGTGGTGTGACAACAGCTTCTGAGTGTTGCAAGGGCCCTTGTTAATTAAGCAGCATCAGGGTGAGCTCCCTGGTGCAGTGTGGGGAGGAGGAGTTGTTCTCATCATGCTGCTTTCAGAGTTGGAGAGCAGAATTCTCCACAGAGCAAACTTTACACATGAAAGCATGTTCCTACCAGCTGTCACTTGGTCTCCATCTGTTCCAGGGCTTTGGCCTCTTGCCCCTCCAGATGGGATCTTGATCTCTTTGCTAAGTGGCTGGTGTAAGCCTCTCTCCCCAACCCCTCCAGTGTATCTTACAACTTTGTTTTGGCCTCAAATTTAGTTTTCATTGACTTTTACTGTCTTATAGCTCTGCTCAAACAACATAGCTCTTGCAGAAGTAAACCTGAGGCCATGAAGGGCTTTTTCTCTTGTCACCTTCACCTCTTTGCTAACTTACATTGCCTTAAAGGTCAGGTGCTAAGTAGCAAACCAAAAGATTCTCAGTAGTAGAGGATCCTGAAGTAAAAAAGCTGCTGTGGGTGCTGCCTGATCATGTGCTGGCATCTGCTGTGGTGTGGAGATCTGCCTGCCCTCCAGACAGTTCTGCTGCCAGGATCTCAAAGGTAATAAAGACTAGTTCCATTTTATAAGCAGGAGCAGAGAAATTGCATGACTTGTTCCTGAGCAGCATGGCAGAGATAAGAAGCCATTCTCTTTTGTGCATCTTAATCACCAAACTCATCTTTCCTCTGTGTTTGGAGGACTTGAGCTCCTCTCTCTCTCTGCTCTCTTCAATTTAACCAACTCTGAAACTCAGCAGCCAAAAGTAGCACAGACATTTGAGGGGAGCTCTGGGTTCTGTTTGATGTTGCAGAGCTGTTTTGCCTTCTATTAAATGAGGAATATAGGAGTAGAGCCAGCTGCTGCCTCCCTCTGCAGGTACAAACACCTGAGGAATGCATTCTCCATCCCTTACTCCCTCAACCAGCCATTGCCTGGTGAGAATCTTGGAGTTTCTCTTCAGACATGTCACCTGCTCAGAATATTTGAGACCCCTCTTGCTCTTCTGGAGCTTGTGCTACAGATCAAAGGGGAAATCACTCTTCCTTTGATTCCCCAGGAGCAGAATTGCTTATCAGCACTAGTTCTACACTGACTAAAGCTCTTGAGATAGGATGTGAGCAGGAGCTGAGGGAGTGAGCTAGCAGCAGCCTTTCTGCAGTCTGTTATCAGTCATCTCCTTATTGACAGCATCTCAAGCCAAATTGCCTCTTTGGTGGCATTGAAGAGATTGCTCTTCCTGAACTCTCCTCCCCCTTCCTCCCCACCTCTAGGTGCAGCTGTAGGAGAGGCAGTGTCTTAAAAAACCCCAACTGAAAAATCCCCAACCAAACCCTAAAGGCTTGCTTCATTCTTTCCTTAACTGTTGAAAAGAAGCCAACACAGTTTCAAGAAAGTTCTTGTGCCCAGAGCAGGAGGTCTGTCCCCTACCCTGGAGCAGCCCAGATGAGCAGCATGAAGCTAGGAGCATCCTGGGGTTCCTGTCCCCTACCCTGCAGCAGCATGAAGCTAGGAGCATCCTGGGGTTGCTGTCCCCTACCCTGCAGCAGTCCAGATGAGCAGCATGAAGCTAGGAGCATCCTGGGGTTGCTGTCCCCTACCCTGCAGCAGCCCAGATGAGCAGCATGAAGCTAGGAGCATCCTGGGGTTCTGTCTCCTACCCTGCAGCAGCCCAGATGAGCAGCATGAAGCTAGGAGCATCCTGGCTTTCTTTTCTAAGCCAAGATCTGCCTTTACCAATATCTTCAACTTGTCTGTATTCAGAGCACAGATTTAAAGATCAGTCTGCCAAGAAGAAAAGAATGAAAGGAGATTTTCTCTCTCCTGATTGCTGCAGGCTGCCTTGACCCACTTTAGCTCTAAAGCCTATAGCTGGTATCACTCCAGCTTGGTTCTTGCTGCCCCTCTGACTGCTGCTCAATAAGAAAAGAGGCAGCTCTTGTACCTGTGTGGAGTCTGAACCCTTTGGGTTTCTCTGGGACAGCTTTGCTGCCTTCTCTCCAGCCCTCACATACTGTGAGATCCCACAGGAGGCTCCAAAAGCAATTCCAGAAGCTCTTTTTCAAATCAGCTCTGGCTTTTTCTTGGACAGTTTGAACAACACAGCCACAAAGCAGGTCCCCAGCTCTCAGCTGCCAGCAGGTTGCTGTAATACCTCTCTTCCCAGTGACAGGCTGCTTACCACAGGCTGAGGAGCTGCCTGCTGGCTGTTGGGGTGTGTTCCTGCTTGGGTTCACCTGGCTCTTTAGTTAAAGCCAGGGAACTCCAAAGAAATTGGGGTAGGGTCAGGTAGAGTTTTCCTCCTCTGTGTTACTTTTTCCTGTTAAGAAATGGTAGAGCCTTTTGGAGGCATCTTTTGCAGAGGGATAGTGAAATTTCACAGGTTTTTGGCTACGTTCTCTTTTTATAACCAGCACAAGTGTCTTCAGAGGCAATGCCTGACTTTCTAGGGAAGTGTCAGGAAAGGCTTTCTGTGCTCAAGTTGAGGTTAGTCCTGTACAAAGTGCTGCCAGAAGTTCCTCTAGTTGATCTAGATGCTGTGTAATCCCTAGGGTATGGCTCTGCAGGGGAATCTCCAACTACTGCTGGCAACTTCTGTTTTGCTCACTGAAAGCTGGAAGTGTTCTGTGGTACAGCCTGTGAACCTCTCAGCAGTCAGGAGGATCTGAGGAGTTAAAGCACAGTGCCCAGGTTCTCCACCACCATCTGGGCTTCCCCAGGTCTGCTGGGCCTCACTGTCTCTGCTTTTTGTTTTTAAGACATTCTCCAGTTTATTCAAAGGGTGCAAACCTAGTTAAATAAAAAGACTACCTTGTTCTTTTTAGTCCTGGCTGCTTGTGTCTGTCTCTCTGTCCCCAGCTGTAGAGGAGCAGTGGATTTGTGATAATGTCATCTTTTCCCAGAGGGAATATTTCTGTCAGGTATCAAACATATCACCCTTTGCAGCCAAGGTGCTTTGGATACTCACTGAGTAATTCTTTGAGTTGGAGCTGGCTGGCCAAGGAGATACTGAAGGGAATGCTTGTGGGGTTCTCCTTCCTTAGCAAATGTCACTCCCTGGTCTTTGACTGAGTAGAAGTGGAAGGGAGATCACTTGAGCAGGAGAGGAGCTGAAGTGCCTTGGACAAAGCCCTGCAAGTACAAAACACAAAGGTCAGACTGAGAAGTCAGGAGGAGATTCCATCTTCTCTTCTACTTCTTGCTGGCTCCAGTCTGGTTTGGGCTCAGGCACTTACCAGCAGGGGGAACTCTTATGTCAATCATCTCCAAGAAATTCAAGGACAAAACCACCAAAAAAGCAGTTCTTCTTTAATTACTGAAAGAACTGTACTGGAGTTCTTGTGCTTACAGTAAAACTGTAACATGGAAATGAAATTCTGCCTCTCGTTTTATTCTGCTTAATTGTTTTTGACCATCTGCAGAGATGATATTGAAGCTAAGAGGTCAGAAGACTTTCAGCATCTCTTCTGCAGAGTGGCCTTGATGTCCTATAGCATAACTCAGGAGCATGCACCAGGACAGGTTAGGCGTTGGCCTGCTGGAAAGCAGCTCTGTGGAGAAGGACAACAAGTTAGCCATGAGCTAAAGTAACTGAGCTGTGCTGATGGAGAAGGTATTGAAAGGATTCAGCATCCTGTATGTCTATAAACACACAAGAAGAATGAAAAGGACACACTGAGCACTGCAGAGAACCAGCAAAGGAACAAAGCCACAGGACCATTTTTGCTAATGTAGTTCCGATGCTCTAAATGCATATTCCATCTTCATTTTTTTCCCTTAAAATATGTAACTGTCTCCTTACAGGGTGACCCCCAGCTGGCTCTGCTTCAGTCTGAGGCAATTACTGCTTCTCCTGTTCTTTAGGTGCACCCCTGGCTCCCTCTTGCTGAAATACTACTTGTTATGAACAGTCAATCTGAGTATGAATCTGTTGATTAGAAGAGTATCTCTTTCAAATGCAGATCCCATCCCTGGTGGCCTCACAAACCTCTTCCTACTCCTCCTCAGCAGAACTTCACCACATGCTCAGGCAGGACTCCAGAGCCAACATGGGTTTTCCCCTCTGGGTGCTGCTTTGGTTCTCCTCTGCCTTTCAGCCTGTCAAATCTGACAGGAATTCCCATTTCCTCGGCAAGACTCTGGAATCCTGCAGGATAAGCTCCCACAAACACTGACTCCTGACTGAGTGGCACAGCAGCAATCCTTGTTGTTCTGGAAGAATGACCTTAGGCTTGAGGTTTTGAAGTGGTGTCTTTGAGATTGACAATTGCTTGTTTTCAGAGCAGTAACAGTCACTGACCTATCCCTGACACTGCTGGCATTTCAGCATCAATCTCTACTATCCTGTGACCAGAAAAGCATCACAGAATCTTTAAGGTTGGAATCTCCAAGGCCATTGAGTCCAACCATCAACCTAACACTGCCAAGTCACCACTAATCCATGTCCCTCAGCGCTACATCTCCATGTTTTCCTAACACTTCCAGGGATGATGACTTCACCCCTGCTCTGGGCAGCCTGGGCCAGGCCCTGACAACCCTTCTGGGGAAGGAATTGTTCCTAATATTCAACCTAAACCTCCCCTGGCACAACTTGAGGATGTTGGGGTTTTTTTGTCCTGTTGCTTGTTCCTTGGGAGAAGAGACTAATCCCCACCTGTCTCCAACCTCCTTTCAGAGAGGTGGACAGAGTGAGAAGGTCTCCCCTGAGCCTCCTCTTTTCCAGCCTAACCAACCCCAGTGCCCTCAGCTGCTCCTCACAACACTTGTGCTCTAGACCCTTCCCCAGCTTTGTTGCTCTTCTCTGGACACACTCCAGCACCTCAATGTCCTTCTGGGAGTGAGGAGCCCAAATGTTAACGCAGTGTCAGCGTTACACAGTGATACCACAGCATCATCTACCTTCTCCTCTCTAAACATTGAGGTGGTTTTTTTTAAACATCTGCTGATGGAGGTGCAGAAGAAACTCCTAAAACCCAAAGAAGATGAAAGGAAAATGAACCCAGCTGCCAAGCTTCCCCCCCTGTGGATGCCACGTCTCAGTTAGCTCTGAAATACAACTTCACCTTTCTTAGCTGATACATCAACACTTTCCTCCTGGAGGGACAAGAGGCACAAACAGTGCAGCAGGGAAATGTGCTGTTTACTCTCAGTACGTGCTATGACTCTTCTCATCTCCCTGGAACCACCAAGAACTGACAAGGTTCCTAGGAGAATTCTGGCAGCAATGTTTTCAACAACACCAAGCATGTTGCCAGTGGCTGCTGGGCAGGGAGGCAGCTGCTTGTGTGACTTGAGGACAAGGGGACAGGGAGGCATCCACTAACTGCACAGATCCCACCATCCCAGCACAGGGAGGGTTGGAAGGGGCAGCTGGGGATTACCCAGTGCAACCCCTCTGCTGCAGCAGGCTCACCCACAGCAGCTTGCCCAGCATCATCTCCAGCTGGGCTTGCAATCTCTCCACACCAGGAGACTCCCCAAGCTCTCTGGGCAGCCTGGGCCAGGGCTCTGCACCCTCACAACAAACAACTTGCTCCTGCTGGCTTCCAGTGTGTGCCCATTGCCCCTTGGCCTGGCCCTGGGCACCCCTGAGCAGAGTGTGGCCCCAGCCTCTTCAGCTGCACCCTTCAGCTCTTGCTCAGCATGGAGCAGCTCCTCTCTGGCTCTGCTCTGCTCCAGGCTAAGCAGCCCCAGAGCTCTCAGCCTTTCCTCCTGCCACAGATGCTCCAGTGCCTTCAGCATCTTGGGAGCCTCTGCTGGACTCTCTCCAGCAGTTCCTTGTCTCTCTTGAAGTGGGGAGCCCAGCACTGGACCCAACACTCCAGCTGTGGCCTGACTAGGGTAGAATAGAGAGAGGGGAGAACCTTCCTTGTTCTGCTGGCCACACTCTTCTTAATGCACCCCAGGAGACTATTGGCCTTCTAGGCCACAAGAACACACTGCTTGCTCATGGCTATCTTGTTGTCCACCAGCACTACCAAGTCCTTCTCTCAGACAGCATGATGTCCACACAATACTTGCTGAAACAGTGACTCATTCAGCAGAGCTGTTTTGTTAGGAGAACACAAAAGAAGGCTGCTGGAGCCAGGGATGGTTGTGGTGTTTTTTTCTGGAAGCAGTTTCAGGTCCTTATTTGGGTCTTCAGTTAGTCCAAGAGCAGCACAACTGTGAAGCCTTAGGCATTCCCAGGAGTGCTTCTATCAGCACACAGCAGATGCCGAAGGATCCACAGAAGTTAAAACTCAGCCAGGTCAGGCATGGAAAGCTTCCATCACTTGGAACAGGGACTAAGGCTTTGGCTTGACTGAAACTTGAAAGTGGAAACAAAGTGAAATATTCTAATAGGCACAGATAATTTTGGGGACAGCAAAGCCAGGTTTCCATCATGCTCCTTGTACACAGTGATTTCTTCTCTGCAGGTGGGACTAGAGCACCTCACACTTTTTAATCAAATGTTGGTTTAGTTTCCCCTTTATAAGAGTCAGTGTTCAAAGGCAACACTGAGGGAATCTCTTGGTGGCCCTGGAACATGAACAGAGGACACACCAAGCTCATCTGTAATGGCCTCTCCCCATTTCCCACCTAAAATGAAACATTACAAGGCAGTAAGAATCTCAGCTCTCTCAAGTACACTCAGACAGGATCATTGTTACCAGTTTCTGTGGCAGGAGAAGCAGCAGACAGCTGAGTTTGTGTCCTCTAGCAGCATGATTCCCTGACAGTCATTAGCTGGGCTTCTAAAAACCACTTCTCAGAACACCACAAACTGTTTTCCAGGCAAAGGCTGCCTCTGATTCCTTATCAGCTTTGAGGAGCTGCATCTGCTTTCCAGACACAGCTGCAGCCTGCTCTGATGGAGTTTTTTCTCAGAATCCTACTTGTCCCTTTCTCCCAAGGTCTGGAGAGATCTCCTGCAGTGAATGTCACAGGCTATCATTTGTTCATTATTTTTAAGCTGAATGTGACAGGAATACCCAAATCCTTGGCTCAGGATTAAGAAACAGCAGTTTGGGTTAGCAGATTCTGCCCCTGCCAGGGGTCCTGTGTGGCAATGCCAGGTCTGAAATGTTTCAATGATCAGTTAGTTCTTTCTGTGTGTACAGCTAGAGCTGCAAAGGGGAAGTGTTCACAGCCACACCTGAGAGAGCTGGCCATCTTCTCTAACTAACCAGACCCAAGATGTATCAAGTTTGGCACTTAAATTAGTGCCTAGTTTTGACATAAGCTTTATTTTCTGTGGTTTGAGAGATTCTGAGTTGTCTCTCTCTTTTTCCCTCCCCTGTCTTTATTACATGAAGCATATTATCAGTTAAAATCACAGAGGTAATGCTTAAGACAACTTCATTATTATTTCCAAGCAGCAAAACACCATCACCTGAGAACTGAGGAAATGTCCAGGAAGAAATTCATTATCTTTGCAGCCAGTAAATATTTTAGGAAGTAGGAGTTACATAAATCTTGGGAACCCACCCAGGATGTGACACTTCATTTCATTAACTCTAAACCTACCCAGTCACAGAGAGAGGCAGCACAGGCCAAGGGAAAAAGGTAGTTCTCCAAGTACTGGAATTAGCAGCTGCTAGAGGCTACTTGTGGCTCCTATTTAATCACAGAACCTCAGCATGGGACCTAAATATTTCAGGTGCTCTTCTTCCCTGCAAAGTCAAGGCTGAAAATGCACTTTCCCATTCTCCCTTCACTACAACAATTCTCTTCCCTAGTTTTTTTATTCTTCCTGGCTTTACTTCCTCTCTTCATTTCTTCTGCAGCTCTTTGAATCCTTTCTGCTCATTCAAGCTTTCATGCTCTGTTCTAGAGAGTGACTCTTAGCCTCCATTTCCAAGTCTTTTGTCCAGTGATCTCTGTGTAGCTGCAGAAGAGGTAACCAAACCTTCAGCCTCTCCTCAGTCCCTTCCCACTCCTCCCCTAAGGAAGGGGAATTCTTCTTTGTGGTGAATTGTGACAATGTCCTGAGCTCCTCCACTTTGCAGGTGCTAGCAGAGTTAACAGCATCTTGGAGAGAAAGGAAAGCTAATTTCACAGACCATTAGGGCTGGTGGGAAGCAGCAGGATCAGGTTTTAATGAAGAGAGGATCAAAAGCATCTTCAAGCAAAGCAGCACTGCAAACAAGAGCAGGCTCATCAGGGAAGACAAGGAGATGCTTCTGACAAGAAACAAAGCAACCAGCTCAAAGACATGAGGGAGTCACTTGCTCACAATTGTGCATTTTCAAGTGTAATTTCCACTTCTAAAACAAATGAGCTTTGATACTTTCCCAATACCTGTAAAAATAGCACCAGGAACAGATTCCCTGCAATTAAAATCTCCAAGGCAGAGGGTTGGTTTGTTGGGTTTTTTTTTCAAAGAAGGTCAAGATTTTTTTTTAACAAGGTTTGTTTTCTCACAGAGAAAAGCAGGTTTTAATCACAGCAACAATGACTAAGTTAAGTTGTGGAAGTCAGGAAAGCAACTACAGGCAAGAAACAGACCTGAGAAGGGTTTGTAGGTGGAAAAGGAGATGATACCACCACTACCTTGAGCCTTTTCTCAGAGAAGTGAGGATGTTTTGTACTGAATGTAATGCTCTAAGTACGTAGTGGCTGTGCTAGAGCAGATTTATCCTGTCCTGCTCCAAGGGCTATAGGTGCTCCTGGACCCAAAGGCAATGAAGGGAGGAGCTAATTGCTTGAGTGCTGCTTTGGAGCACCTGCAGAACCTGAAACTGGCCACACTTCAGTGATCTCTCAGGTAAGAAAAGGCAGGACCTGAAATATTTAGGTAGCTGTAATTTTATACATCTGTTGAGTGATGAATTAATTCTTTTCAGGACATTTTCTTTATTGTTTTCAGGCCTTGTTTGGAATCTAGATGCTTCTACCCCACTTCATTCCTCTCCTCCTCTCGATTTGTGCTTGGAAGCAGCTAGTTGTCTTGCCTTTTTTAAGCTATGAATAAGCTACTTCTCTCCACTTCTAGAAGTTTTCAAAGATGGATAATATTCAGCTTAGCCTCCCACTCCCTGCAGCACTGGAGATTACTTAATTGACAGTGGAGGAGCTGTGGGGCTCCTGGACTCTGTTGAGCTCAGTGCTTGCTCTTCTGTTGCACATTAAATGTTGAGGGGAAGGGATGCAAAGGAAACAGCTCACCAGTTCCCTTCCCCTGGAGGATGCTCAGGCTGACATGGTTCAAAGAAGCCAGGAGCTCAGAAGCTTCTCCTTTCATCACAGACCATAGCAGCACTTACTGTCCTCTGGTGTGCTCTGCTTAGTGCCAAAGCTGAGACTCTTTTTGACAAGATAAATCATATTGTTGGCTTTGTAGGGGGCTAGGTGAGAGCATGACATTTCCCAGAGGATGGAGGGACCCTGGCAGAAGTCAGACTGGGAGGAGAAGCTGTTAGACAGGAGAGTTTGAATTGGCTAGGAGACAAATATCACAGGGAAAGCATCAAAGCTTGTAGTACCAAAATTCTTTTAAATGGCTTAAATTTAAATCAAGCACACAGGAACCATGTCCTCAAACCAAGCAATGATTCCATCACTGTTTGGGAACAGACCACAGCATTCCTTTCACATTCCATAGGGAAATTAGCTAATGTAGATGGCTCAGCAGTACAAGGAGAGGTGAATCCATCAACTTCAAATGTTGGTGTCACTGATGCATATATAAAAGCCTCATTTGAGGCCACAGCTGGAGTGCTGGGTCCAGTTCTGGACTCCCCACTTCAAGAGAGACAAGGAACTGCTGCAGAGAGTCCAGCAGAGACTCCCAAGATGCTGAGGGCACTGGAGCATCTGTGGCAGGAGGAAAGGCTGAGAGCCCTGGGGCTGCTGAGCCTGGAGCAGAGCAGAGCCAGAGGGGAGCTGCTCCATGCTGAGCAAGAGCTGAAGGGTGCAGGGGGCAAGAGGCTGGGGCCACACTCTGCTCAGGGGTGCCCAGGGCCAGGCCAAGGGGCAATGGACACAAACTGGAAGCCAGCAGGAGAAACTTGTTTGTTGTGAGGGTGCAGAGCCCTGGCCCAGGCTGCCCAGAGAGCTTGGGGATTCTCCTTGTGTGGAGAGATTGCAAGGGCAGCTGGAGGGGATGCTGGGCAAGCTTCTGGGGATGAGCCTGCTGGAACAGGGGTGTTGCACTGGCTGATCCCCAGAGGTCAGTTCCAACCCTCCCTGTGCTGGATTGAGGGATTCTGTAACTTGCAGTGTTTAACTGCTGCATATCTAAAAGCCTCATTAAGTCTCCCCAGTGACTGGTGATGGGTTTTGTTTAGAATGGTTTTGTTTGCTTTTGTGACAAAGCTAGCAAATAGAGGAAATAATGAAATAACTGTGTTTTCATCCTCTCCTCATCCTTGGGAGCCTAGATGAGATTTTAATTAGTCCTGCATTTTCAATAACTCTGTATCCCTACGTGCTGCAGATTCTTTCCTAGATAAGAGGGAGCTAATGATGAGAATCCCCCCTTTCCCAGTCCCTCACGAAAGGGATGGCTGATCTATTTAATCATGATGTAGAAATGCTGGCAGCTTGCTCAGAGTTCAGCCTCCCTCTAATTACATTTGGAGATTTTGGAGTAAATTGAAAGGGAAAACGTTGGAACAAAATAATTAAAACCAAAGAGGAAGTGAATATTAAAAAGCAGGAGCTGCTTAAAATTCTCCTGCACAACTCTTTCAGTTTAATCAGCTTCACAGACAAAAAAAAAATCCAACCTACCTCTAGACAAAAGTAACACCTCTGAAGCTCTCAAGTACATCAGCATTTCCTACTTCTCCTCATGCAGAAAAAAAACCAACAACCTGTCTTGTGTCATGCAGCTGATCCTGAGAATTATCCCCAAAGTGGAGGCAGTGGAGGATTTGCTGCTCTCACCTGCAAGGCAGTGTCAAAACACACACACATCAGCATGTCCCCATGCACCTTCTCAAGCAGCACCTGCACCTAGGAATTGTCTCCTCATTTCATGACAGCCTTGTAGTCAAGGCAGGAAGCAGTGTGGGGTTGGTGAAGAGTGACAGTTATTTCCCTTCTAGCTGCCACTGAGGAGGGCAGAACTGACCCTAAAGAACTGCTTGGTGTGGTGAAATCCCAGCTTCATTTTCACAAGTCCCCAACTGAATATTCCACTTCCAGGGAACAAGAGGATTTTGATCAGGAGAACGTCACAAGCTGCAGAAGAGGTTCACCTCCCTCCAGCTAAGTGACACATGGCCAGTGGTGAATTACAGGAGACATTTCTCTTTGTTCTAGAAACCCCTTGGATGAAGAGTCTGCAGCCAAAGCACATTAATGCAGGAGGGGAGGGGAGAAATCTCTTTGTTTGCTCTAAATCTGGTGCTGCAATTTCCTTTTGTACTTCAAACTCTTAAGAGAATAAATCCATTGGTAGAAAAATCCACAGTTTGTATTAGGGATATAAACTCCAGGGTAATGGAAAATCAGTTTCTAGGAGAAATGTGTAGCCAGAATCAGGAATGCTAATACCAATCCTGTGCTTCCCAAGAGGCAGGTTTATGGCATTTCTTCATTACAATGCAGCATTACCTGCTGTTCTGTCACCACAGGCAGCAGTTTGTGAAATGGAGGAATGAAGCAGGGTCCAAGAATTGGTCATGACTTGGATGAAAGACCTGCCAGGAAAAACCCAGGGAGCTGCAGAAAATGTTAGCAATAAACCAAGCAATATTCTGCCAGTCAGGAGTGGACAACCATGGCAGCTGAGAGCACAGCATCAGTTGTGCTATAGGAAGCAGAATTGTTCAGCTGAGAGAAGAAGATTTTGCATCTTTCATGTGAATCAGTGTAGCTGTGATAGGTGTGATGGGATGTGGTTCTTGGGGAGCTTTCATTTCATTGTATTAATTCACTCTAACACGAGACTGAAACAGGCAAGAAAAAAAAGGCTCACTCTGGGTAAGCTTCTCTACAAACATTAAGTAAATTAGGTAAACAAAAAGGACTTCTAACAAGGAAAGTGTTGCTTCCTTTGGTTGCAAGCCATTACAAATGAGAAGAGGAGATCCAGACATAGATGGGATCTTGGGATGATTTGGGTTGGAAGGGACTTCAGGACATTATCTAGTCCAACCTGTTCAAATCAAGGTCACCGATGAGATCTGGCAAGGTTGCTCAGGGTTTTAGTTAATCAGGTCTCGAAAACCTCCAGTGGAGAGCAGAGTCTCTCTGGGCAACCTGTCCAAAGGCTCATCTATAGCCATGAGGAAAATATGACTTACATCCAGTCTAAATGTCTCCTTTGCACTTTTCTCATCCTCCTGCCATGTACCACTATGAAGCTCCTGGCTCCATTTGCTTGATAAACTCTTTGTAGGTATGGAAAGATCTGTAAGGTCTCCTTTAAGCTTTTCATTTATACCCCTGAATGACAGACATAAAGCATGTCTGCTTTATAAACATGGGGGTGGATTGAAGGGACCTCTGGGGATCAGCTAGTCCATCCCTCCTGCTGCAGCAGGCTCACCCCCAGCAGCTTGCCAAGCATCACCTCCAGCTGCCCTTGCAATCTCTCCACACAAGGAGACTCCCCAAGCTCTCTGGGCAGCCTGGGCCAGGGCTCTGCACCCTCACAACAAACAACTTGCTCCTCCTGCTCACATGGAACCTGCTGGCTTCCAGTGTGTGCCCATTGCCCCTTGGCCTGGCCCTGGGCACCCCTGAGCAGAGTGTGGCCCCAGCCTCTTGCCCCCTGCACCCTTCAGCTCTTGCTCAGCATGGAGCAGCTCCTCTCTGGCTCTGCTCTGCTCCAGGCTCAGCAGCCCCAGGGCTCTCAGCCTTTCCTCCTGCCACAGATGCTCCAGTGCCCTCAGCATCTTGGGAGTCTCTGCTGGCCTCTCTCCAGCAGTTCCTTGTCTCTCTTGAAGTGGGGAGTCCAGAACTGGACCCAACACTCCAGCTGTGGCCTGACTACGGCAGAACAGAGGGGGAGGAGAACCTCCCTTGATTTGCTAGCCACCCTGTTCTCAATACACTCAGTAGCTTCCTACAGCCTCCTACCCTGCTAGCTCAGGGTTAACTTGTTGCCCACAGATGAAAGGGGAGTAGTTCTCCATTACCTCAGGCAGCCCCTTCCCGCTGCACCCTGAGGGGTGGTGGCGCGCGCTCTCGACGCCTTTCCCGCCTTCTTCCCCCCACAGGCTCCCTCCGCGCGCAGGCGCAGTGCTGCCCCCCCGCGGTGTGAGCTGGGGCTGAGGGGCGGGTGCTGCCCGGAGCCCGGATGTGGCAATATAGGGCAGTGTGAGGAGCCCGCAAGGGGACAGCAGGCAGCCGTGTCCTTCTCAGGTGAGGAGGGAGGGGACCGTGCGGGGAAAAACACAAAAGGACTTAGGCCAGGACTGAAAACCTCCACAGGGATGGGGGGGAAGGCAGTGTCGTCGTCCCGTTGTCCCTTCCCCCCTCCCGCACCCCCCCCCCGCCACCGGTTGCCTCAGCGAGGTGTGTGTGGGGCACCTCTTATTGGTGCCGCACGACTGCGAACTGAGAGACCCACACAAGCTTACCCTCCCTCCTTTACCCCCCGCTCTTCCCCCGCCGCCTGTTTAAATGGCACTGCGACAGGAGTAGGAGCGTTTTGCCAAATAGGGAGCCCCTCCACTTCAAAGGGAGAAACCCAGGGCGCACAGCGCGCTGCCAGATAGTGAGCCACAGGCAACAACGGAGGGAGAGGGCGGGGCCGGGAGGAGCGCGCATGCGCAGCACGAGAGGGTGCGGCGGCAGAGGGAGCAGGCGCAGTAGGGAGGTGGTGGAGGCAGAGGGAGCAGGCGCAGGGCAGGTAAGCTGGAGGCAGAGGGAGCAGGCGTAGTAGGGAGGAGGTAGAGGCAGAGGGAGCAGGCGCAGTAGGGAGGTGATGGAGGCAGAGGGAGCAGGCGCAATAGGGAGGCGGTGGAGGCAGAGGGAGCAGGCGCAGTAGGGAGGAGGTGGAGGCAGGGGGAGCAGGCGCAGTCGGGACGATTAGTTCCGAGTGGCCTCGTGCATGCGCAGCGCTGGTGAGTGTGGGACCGGGGAGGTGGTGGCAGTGTCAGTAGTGTGTGGCGCGTGCGCGGCCGGGGAGGGGAGCGCTGGGAAGGGCCATATCCTGCCTGTTGGTCAGCTGGGCGCCTGCGCACCAGGCTGCTGCGGGGACCTGCGGAATAGTGAGCCAGCGGCTCCGCTTTGGGAAGTGGGGGGGAGGGAAGGGGAGGAGGAAGACATGCTGCTAAATAGTGAGCCTCAGCTGCTGGTGTTCTCCTAAAGGGGGGAGGGGGGGTGTCTAGCTGGCTGCGGAGCGAGGGGGTAGAGTCCCGAGGTGCCATCTCCAACCCACCGCACCGGCTTGGGATATAGGGCTTCTCGGGCTGCCCAGACCGGCCTCGGAGCAGGGCTGCTTCCGGCGGTAGAGTCACTCGTGGGGCCAGGAGGTAAGAGGAAGGAGGCAGGAGTTGAGGGAAGAGAACTGGGCTGCGGAACAGGGCCTGAGGTGGGGGGGAGCAAGGCCTGAGGTAGGGTGAGAGCAGGGCCTGAGGGGGAAAGTGCGATGGGGAAAAGTTGGGGTGAGGCCTGGTGAAGAGGTTCCTGGGGATCTTCCAAGGTGCGTAGAGGTTCAGTGGGGTGCCAGGAGCACGAGTGGGAGAAAGGAAATCAGGGCTGGATTGGGGAAGCTGAGATGACTAACAGCACAGGCAAGTCAGGAGTGACAGGCTGAGCTTCCCCTCTGAGGCACATCTCTGTCAGGAAGGAACTTGGTCTTGTCATGTGGATTAGAGCCTAGGGTGGCTGGGATCAGTCCTGGTATTTCCTAGCTGTGTCTTGGGCCTGTAAGTAGTGTTTAGAGGAAATGGTGCATCATCATGCAGGGTGGAAAGGGAGGGAGAAAGAACTCGTTTTTGCAGTTAAATGTGTTACTAATGCGATTTGGTAGCAGAATGCTAGTGCTGGCCACAAGCATTCTTTTGATCAGTGAGAGATGGTATTAGAAAGGTAAAATGTTAGACCTGTAGTATTTGCCAGGCTGCCTGTGAAGTGGAATTGGTGTTTCCTGACAGCACTATTGAGAGAGGAGGAAAAATACAGCATGTAATGTTATTTGTTGTCATTTTGCTGGAGCTCATCACTATTAAATGTGTTTACATTTGTGATTGTAGAGCATCATGGTGACAGGGTGAAAAGGAAGAGGGTTTTTTTGTGATTTCCTCCTCTTTGCCTTTAGAATTATGAGTGGTCGTGTCAGGGGTGGCTTGATGTGAAGCCCTGTAAAAGGCTGAAGAATAACACTTATTAATGCTTTATAAACCAGAGCTCTTTGGGTGTAAAAAAACCCCCCTCAATTAGTTCAGTAAAACATAGAACTGACCTGCTTCTTTTCCAGTGAGATTTTCTAACTAGATGCCCAGAATGATTTGGTTTCATTATGTCACTTGTTTTGTTGGGACCTGAAGAAAAAAAGAGGGGATTTTTTTCCCTTAATGATACTTTATTGTGGATAGGTATTGAGATCAATATAACACAGAGGCAGAAGTACATTGCAAGCTGTCATCCTGTCACTGCATCAGTAGAGGACAGTAATACAAAACTGTACCTCCTGTCACATCTGATCTCCTGATTTACTTGGGCATAGTTACCACTGTTATAAAACTACTTGTGTTTTAACTCTACAACCTCCAGGGTTGTTTTGTTTTGCACATAGCTACAGATCAAGGAGTTAAAATGGAAGAGGTTTTGGTTTGACACATGGTCTGAACCAGCAGTGCCATCACAGATCACAGTAGAGTGCTTATAAAATGCTGTTTCTTCTGTAATTGATCTTAACAGTTTGCTAATGTTTTAACATGGAAAAAAGTCTCAGTACTGGCAATAATACTAGGTTGATTAGACCTGATAAATGTTATAAACAATTGCACTCACCAGACTTCTCTGAGTTAAGTTTCCACTGAGCCAGCTTGACCAGTGTGGGGGGAGGTTTAGCATTCATCTCTAAACTGCAGCTCAGCCTCTAGACAAGACCTAGCATGAGGTGTGTGCTGGGAGCAGAGTTTGTTGCCCTGTGTGATTTTTTTTTTCCAGATCCCAAATTCAGTTTACAAGGAGAGGGACTTCCCAGCTTTATTCTTGGCACACCCTTCTGATCCCTGTTTTACTCATGAGGCTTCCCATTCCACTGCCTGGCTCCCTATGCACATGTCAACTCCAAATCATCTGCTTCAGTTCCTCCTGGACATTATTTCTGCAAAATTAGGCATAAAGCTGGCGAAGATCTCTCCTTTCTTGTGGGAACAGGAGCTGTTGCTGTGGTATTGATTGCATTCCTAGTTCCATGCTTAGAATGATCCAGTGTCATTTTGTGAAATTCCTTCTCTCCTGCCAGCTTTGGCTCCAATTTTCTGCACGATTGGAGTATTATGTAAGATCTTGCTGTAGTCTTCCATAGTCTGCCTGCTGATGCCTACCCAGCACAGAGAGGAAGTGCAACAAAAATAGGAGTTTGGGGATTATATTTTCAAAAGAAACCCCCCAAAAAAACCAACCCAAAAAGCTTTCTTGAGAATGTTGCTTCTTGTTTCTGTTGTTAAGCACCTCCTGCATTGTCTTGGGCTTTGTACCTGAGAGACCTTTTGAAGCATGTGTCCCAAGTTCCAGAAACACCCATGATGATACAGGAAACTACCATGAGATGAAAGGTTTTGTAGCCTTGAGGAGGCAGAGAAGCTGTTGTTTTTCTAGCTGCAAATAGATGAGCATTTCTTGGTTTCATGTGAAGTGGCCCTGGGCTCAACTCTCTAGCAGTATTTTGGAAGGAAGAGAGTTGAGTGATTCTGGAAATCTCTTCGTTACACATAGCTGAGAACTCAAGAAAATACTTAGCACAGATGAAATGTAATTTGTGGGTTTTGTCTTTGTTTTATTTTCTCCTCATTTTTAGGACTGGAAAGATACAGACCCAGTGAGTGACTCTGTAGCAAATGCCTGGAAAAGCCTTGGGAGTTCATTTTTATCCTGTGAGTAAATTCTTTGGCTCCAGGCAGGAGTTGCATCCTTGCTTTCTGTGAGGTGTAGCTGGCCTTAGAATCCCATGGATTTGTAAACATTTATAAAGTTAGAACCATGAGGGATTAAAACCTCCAGTTCCTAACTGGAAAAAACACTGTTTTGGCCAGAGAAGCCAGTAGGATACTAGTGACTTTAGATGCACTGGCTAGAAGAAAAGAGTGTTAAAATGTTTGTATTGAGCTCTCAGTTCAGCTTCTCTTAGCCTGTGTTGTAACTCTTTAATTCATTAGATTATCTGATATGACTGTGGAGTTGAAAAATGGCTTTTGCTAGAAGTCCAGTGTCTGTTGTGCATCTTAAATGGAATCTGATGCCATACTTGGGCTGTGAAGCATATATAGTGAGAAGAATGCTTTTTAATACTGAATATTCACTTGCAAATATGCTATTTGTTAAGCATTTAAAATATTTAGGAATCTCTTAAGTTCAGTAATATTCTTTATGGAAAGATCCTGGAAGGTTTAGAACTCTAAACACTGAAATAGATCAAATATTCAGCAACATTTCATGTTGCAATGTGTAAACTTAGAGTTGGACACTAGGATATTTTTTAACCTGCAGGTGTAAGGCATTCTGAATCCCTGCTTTTTCTTTGAAGTTAATGTGCCAACCTTTGACTTAGTGGAGGTGCAGCTGGAACACTTTCAGATGGGTGACATCTATACAGCACCAGTCTGAAAAGACTGATGTGATGGCCTAAAAAAGGAAACTTATCTTCTGATGCCACACAAAACTGAATGAAAACTGTCAATATGCACAAATGGTACTTGTAGAGGTTCCCAAAATGATTTGTGGGATTTAAACCCACAAATTAAACAGTGATCTGGAGTTGTTCAGGGTTGGTTTTTTTTTGCCTCCTTTCCATGAAGTCTAAATCCTCTTATTTACCAATAAACAGCTATCTCCAAAATCAGTATAACATGTGAGTTTTAGAACTGTGCTAGGAGCTGATGCTTAAGCAGAATTATAGGAGCAGAGAAGAAGGGCTAGAAAAACTTCTTGATCTTGGAGTAAAACAGTGAAGTTTGCTTATGGAATTTGATCAGATGAAGATTTGATGTGAGAGTATGTTGGGTTTGTTTTTTTTTTAAGTATGGCTTTAGTTACTCTTCTGCCAACATCCTTTGCTCATTGCTGCAGAAATTCATTCAACAACTCATCAATCAGATCATAATTGTGTAGAGCAACTTGTCCCTACTAGGAGTAATTTACTAATGGGAGACTTCCCAAGATGATTAAGTTTTATTCTTTCAGCTTAGCTTTTAAAGCTAGTCAGGCCTCACTTACCATCTCTTCAGAAGAAATCTTTGTTTGTTTTCTTATTTAACAGAGTGGATTTGCTTTTGGTGTCTGACAGCAGAGCTCACATGTCAGCTCTGGCTTTAGGGACATGCTTAGAGCAGGTGGAGGGAGACAAACCAGGGAGCTGCTGTAGAGCAATGCAGAGAGGGAGGCTGGCTGGCTGCCTCCCAAGTGTTGCTGCAGAAAGAAGCTCCAACAGACACTGACTGCATTGGTGGAAAAGTTTTCAGTTTACAT
Organism: Bucco capensis; assembly: GCA_013396975.1. Classification (NCBI taxonomy): domain Eukaryota; kingdom Metazoa; phylum Chordata; class Aves; order Piciformes; family Bucconidae; genus Bucco; species Bucco capensis. The sequence continues at coordinate 26,059 of VWZO01020249.1, read as the reverse complement.
GGCTAGGATGATGCTTACAGAGTCACTGTGTTGACTGTTAAAGGATGTTGTCATATCCTCCCCCTCTTACCCTCGCCAAAAAATCCATTCTCTTATGGTGAAGGCATCATACACACATAGTACTTTCCTCAGGCTGTTGTAGGCTAGGAATCCTGAGCCTAGAGATCTGTCTTGGTCATTTCAAAATCAGAGTAAATAACAGCACTGTATTGATACCTTCATTTCCTCAGCTGCTTTCTTGTAGAAGTGTGAAACCTCCACAAATTGTGCTTACAAACAAGGCTGAGAGCCCTGGGGCTGCTTAGCCTGGAGCAGAGCAGAGCCAGAGGGGAGCTGCTCCATGCTGAGCAAGAGCTGAAGGGTGCAGGGGGCAAGAGGCTGGGGCCACACTCTGCTCTGTGGTACCCAGGGCCAGGCCAAGGGGCAATGGACACACACTGGAAGCCTGGAGGAGAAAGCTGTTTGTTGTGAGGGTGCAGAGCCCTGGCCCAGGCTGCCCAGAAAGCTTGGGAAGTCTCTTTGTGTGGAGAGATTGCAAGGGCAGCTGGAGGTGATGCTGGGCAAGCTGCTGGGGGTGAGCCTGCTGGAGCAAGGAGTTGGACTGTGATCCCCAGAGTTCCCTTCCAACTGCCACCAATGCTGGGCTTGTGGGATTCTGTATCAGTGTGATGAATGTCTTAGAAGCACTTGTGGGCACTAACTGAAATTCAGGAAGCTGTTATTACACTGCTGCATTTGAGACACAGAATATTTCCCTATGACTTCCTTTTAGCTTCTGATTCTATTCCTACTTGCTTCCAGAGAGAAGATCAGTCTGTCAGGGGAGGTGTTTGAGTGCAGAAGTTTTGCTGTCGAGTACCATGTTGTGCCTTACAGACTTCTCTGCTTTCTAGCAAGCAAAATTCCAGTGAAAGGATTGATTGTGTTTGAGTTTTATAGAAGAGAATTGTAATCAAGGGGGCACAAGTAGAAGATATTCAGCTTTATCCTGGAAATGTGCTGCAACATACTTGTTTTAGGGTGGTGCCAACCCTGCAAGTGTGATAAACATCCTAGTGTTACTCAGTGATAAAGATTTATAACTTGTGTGATTTTGAGTTAGTTCTTGACTAGCAAGCAGATAATTGCTATTTCTCTTTAGATAAAATTGTCCAGTAGCTTACTGAGTTCTGCTGTTGATGAGGAAAAGAGTAGAAAGACTTCTAAAACTGGTTTTATAACAGAAGAGGTAAGAGGAAGAAATCAAAAGCAACAAGAACTGGTTTCTTTGAGGCTGGCCACAGTTCATGGAGAGGCTTTTTAGTGTAAAAAGGGAAATAAATCTAAGTGTCTTCTGGGAGTTTATGTTCATGTACTTCTACATTTCCCTCTTGTTTTTGTAAAGAGTCAATAACTAGCCTGTGCCAACAGTAGCTTAGAATGTATAATTAATATTAAAAGTCAGCAAATCAGTTCCCTGATAATTCCTTTGAGATTTTTTTTTCACTTACAACACACCTTTACAACATTAAGTGTGAAAAGGATGCACTTTGCTCCCCTGCTTCCAGAGTAGTGTCCCTGATCTAAACAAATCATAATGCCTCTGGCCCAGGCTTTTTTTCCCCTACTGACTAAAACTGTATTTAATAGAGAATATCTAAGCTACTGAGATTTTTTTTCTTTGCTCTTTGTCTTCTTAATTCAATCATTTTGGTCTTGAATGGTTAGGATATTCAAATGTGGGTGTAGGCGAGTGCCATAATTGGGTTATTCCCAGAGGGTGATTTATGGTAAGATGGGAGATATTTTTATATATATATTTAGATGGTTTTTATGTTAATGTGAGTAAGATTATTAACATTGTGTTAGCAAAGCCTTCATGCTTTGGTGAAGTTGGTGTGATGTGTTTTATAGACAACACAGCTGCTGATTGCTGAGGAAAAAAACAGAGAGGAGTTGAAAGTGGAAGTTGGGTGGAATTTGATTCCCATCTCCTTCTTCCTTTCCTTCTTCTTTCTCGTGTTGATATCTGAGAAGGTCAGAGAAAAGAGGAAACAAAAATTAAGGCCTATGGAACCAGAAGGGTCAGAGAAGCATTTTCTGGTAGGATAAGCTGCAGGAAGCTAGGGAAGGATCCAGAGCACAAGTGTGCTGAGGAGCAGCTGAGGGAACTGGGCTTGGTTAGCCTGGAGAAGAGGAGGCTCAGGGGAGACCTTCTCACTCTTAACTCCCTGCAAGGAGCTTGGAGCCAGGTGGGGGTTGGTCTCTTCTCCCAAGGAACAAGCAGTAGGACAAGAAGAAACAAGGAAGGGTTAGATACTGGGTATAATTTCTTCCTGACAGAGTGGTTAGGCATTGGCCCAGGCTGCCCAGGGCAGTGCTGGAGTCCCCATCCCTGGTGGGGTTTAAAAGATGTGCAGGTACTTTGTTGAGGGACTTGCTTCAATGGAGACTTGGCAGTGTTTTAATGGTTGCACTTGATGATCTCAGAGGTCTTTTCCAACCTTACTAATGCCTTGATTCCTTCAGAGTGTTTGTAGTTGCTGTTTGTTACGTGGGAGAAATAAGCTTTCTGTTGGAATGAAGCAAGAGGTTGCTTTCTTTTCATGCTTTTCCAAAACCCCTGCTTTTGTGTGCTGCTTCCAAGAGTGCTTTTATTTGGCAGTCCTCTGATCTTTTACATTGAGCAGGTTAAAATCATTCTCAGAACTATTTTGAAGTCATGCTGTAGTTGCAAGTAGGTGCAAGAATCCAGTAGGTTTGATGTCTAGTTTTGGCCTCAGAGTGTAATCTCTCAAATCATGATTTCAAAGCTTAATTTCCAGAGCAATAATGGCAGAAAGTGTATTTCAGCTCCAGTTGGTTTTACTAAGCTTGTAGAAATATGAATGCAAGATGGCAACTGGAAAATGTTATGTGAGGACTACCAGATGTTTGTGTAACTGCAAAGTTGATATAAATAAAAGGCTCCAGAGGGGATTATAGTGGTGGTGGTTTGCTAGAGGTCAGATGTACAATCCTAGTTGAGTGTTCTAGCAGTGTTTAGTACCAGCTCTCACCACAGCAGACTAAAAAATGCAGTCCTGCTTCATTTTCAGTGTTGGCTTGGTCTCTGATTAGACATCATACCACTTAGGCATTTTTCCCCAGTTATTTTCAGCTCCCTGGGAATCTGTTGGGATTTTAGAGGTGTGAGATCTTTCTGGCAGTGTGTAGCTCTGACAAGAGAAGAACAATCTTCAGAGGGGAGGAAAAAAAAATACCCTGCTGCTGCCAGCTTGCTTCCAGAGCAAGAGGCTTCTCCAGGAAGTTTTCTGGATTAAAGAGAACTTTCCATGGCTTTATCTTTGCATTTGGAAGATGACTTTCATGCTCTGGAAGTGCAAATGTTTGACTCTTGTAAAAACTGCTAAAATAGCAGCTGAGTTCCTTGACAAGTGACAGGTAACAATTTAACTTACAAGCAGAAACTGAAGCTGTAAAATAAGGTTTAGGATTTGCCTGGGAGGCAGAATTCTCAACTAGAGCTCCCAGGTAATAACAAAGCTTATTTTTTCCTCTCAAAAAATAAGATCAGGTTTCTTATTGGAGACAAAAGTTTGCTCAGGTTGATTGTTTCTGATGTGTTCAAATCATTTTTCCTTGTGAGAGGAAAGGGAAGAGAAAAGAAGTGAAAGGGAGAATTTGGAGAAAAAAAGAGTAAGCTATATATTTATTTATATATATATTTTTATATATTATATATAATATAATAAAATAAAAATATATAAATATAATAAATATATAAAACTGGTTGCACGATGATATATAATTTATGTAATAATATGTAATCTATAATAATTATAGATGTAGTATATATTATATATAATATATGTAATGTAATATATGTACTATATATTACATATTATTATATATATATTTATTTTAATATATATTTATTGCTATGAGCTGAATTAAAAACAAGGAAGAGTAATTTCTGAAGAAAAAGGAAGCTTGAAGCATCTCAGGACATAGCTCCAAAGGCTTAAAGATGAGAGTAGAAAGAGTTAAAAGAAGAGGCAAACATCTGGTGAAAATAAGAGTGGTGACAAATGCAACAGGAACTCTAAAAAAAGAGGGTTTGTTGGCTTTTAGGGATTTGATTACTTTTTCTATGTGCTGGTGTAGATGTTATATATATAACTTCTAATTCTTCTGAGGTTTCCCTGACAGTTGTCCCATCCCTTAAGAGTTTCATATGGTTTTTGGAGGTAACTAAGGCTTTTTTTTTCCCCCCTCCTGTTTTCAAACTAGAGCATTGATTTAAGGGGGGGAAAAAAAAAAGCCAAACATTCCAAGAATGGAAAAGTAACTCTTAGTTTTGGAATATTTCTCCAAGTGGCATTTTAGTTAACTGAGTTCTAGTGGGCTGCCAATATTCAATGTGTTTTGAGATCATTGTCTTCCTAGCTTATTAACTGTGGTGAAAATGAGTTTTCTAAGTTTCTCCACTACTTTTCCATCATCTATCATCTCCAGAAAAAAAAAAAAAAAAGGAGGAATTCTGGATGTTGTGACTTGGGGAAGGAGTTCTCTGAAATAAACTGAATTAAGGTGGATGTGTGTGTGCCTTAACTGAAATCTCCCTATTGTGCAGTGTCCACAGGGCCCTGTTATGACCTCAGGAGTTTGACCTTCTCTAAGGTACTTGGCAACTATGAGGTATAACAAAAAGAAGGCACCATCCAACAACTTAGAGCCTGAGTTAGGAACTCACCCCTAGTGCCTTGAAAGCCCAGGGAATGTTGTCTGCACTGGGACTCTTCCAGAGCTGCTCAGGGCTGCAGGATGGATGCTGTAGATCTACAGAGGAAAGGAACTCCTGACTGAGCCTAGGCACATGGCTGGCACTGCTTGTGGCAGCCTCCAGCTCTGTGGGAGGGCAGAGGCAACCCGAAAGAGGCTCAGAGGCTCTGAAGAGTTAGACTAACACTTGACTTCCCAGGAAGGTGCTTGGTTGGCTCCAAACCTGAGAGCAAGGATTATTGGCCTTGAGTTGGTATTGGCAAGAGCCTCCAAGCTTGGGCCTTGCCCTGGCTATGCAGCTGGAGGGGTACACACATGGATAGAGCCAACATCCACCTCTGCCTCCTATCCTTAACACCCCTCCCCATCCCTGTCGTGGCTTACAGTTCCCTGTCTCCCTCTCCTGCCTTTCTGCCTTTGCACAACCACATCTGCCTCTTCCCTTCCCAGCCACCTGCTCTGGCCCTGGTGAGCTGCTGGAGCTCAGTTCCCCATCAACAGGGATGCTCCTGCTCTCCAGAGCAGCAGTTACTAGAGGAAGAAAAAAAAAAGAAGCCTTTGGTTCCCTATTCTGACAAAGTTAACCTCAATAAAAAGCCCCAGCAGTCCTCTGTTGGCCTGTGCAGGAAGACAGCACAGCTGCAGGGCTTTGGCCTCCTGGTTGGTGCTCACCAACCAGCAGCAGCAGAGCTGGGCTGAGGGTACCTGCAGCTCCTCTCTCTGCCCCTGTGTAGCCAGGGCTCCTGCAAGCAGTGCCCTCTCCCTGCTTTCCCCTGTGCCTGAGCACCCTGATCAGGATGCCACACACTACACCAGGCTGCCCAGAGAGGTTGTGGATGCCCCAGCCCTGCCAGTGTTCAAGGCCAGGCTGGATGTGGCCCTGGGCAAGCTGGGCTAGTGATTGGCATCCCTGCCCATGGCAGGAGGGTTGGAACTAGATGATCTCTAAGGTCCCTTCCAACCTGGCCAGTCTATGAGTCTATGAAAAGCTCAGGCTCTCTCAGCTGTTGGGAATGCTCATTTGCCCTCTATTGCTTGTGTCTCCCAAAGAAGAAGTTGTAGGTACCTGGTATGCATCTTCCCCTGGCTGCCAGTTCCTTCCTTTTATCTCTCTGCTCTGACTGGGTTGTTTTTCCAGTCTGTTCTCTTAGGGCTGAAAGTTGGAGATGAAACTCCCTGTGTCATTTTTGAGCTCTGCAGTTTTTGTGGCACTCAGCAGGATAGAGGTTAAGTAAGATTTGGGAGACTTAAGGAAACTTTTAAGAGCTCAGAGGGTAGAGGAAGGTGTTTTTAAAAGGATTCAAACTTAATTCATCAAGCACTTCTTTGGCATAAATTCTTCTTTCCTCTAATTCAGGTGCAGTTAAGTCTGTATACATCCCATTAGTGTTACTCCTTTAGAGTTGGTTGGGTTTTTTCCAAGCAGTGATTCACTTCTTGTTGTAAAACTATTCCCATTTCTTCCTTGCAGACAGATAAACTCTCCCTTTTGTCAAGCAAGCTTCCTCTGGAGAAGAAGCTTTTTAGTGTGGAGTCACTTTCATCTTTCAGAAGTGTTGATTTCTAATCTGAAGTCTAGTTTGATTGTGCAGCTTGTTTGCTACCTTGGTGCAGTCTCTTCTACAGCACCTTGTTAATAATTAGGTAACTTTGGGTAACCTCTGGAGTTTCTTCTGCCTGATTTTCAGCTTCTCTTTGGAGCTAGACAAGATTTTGTGCCACCCAGAAGAGGCTTGGGAGTTGTTAGCAGGGGCCATGCAAATGCTTTGCCCATCATTACTTTTCTTAGTGCTCTAACACCTTGTTTAGTCTGAAAACTTACTCATTTTTTTCATCCACTACTTAGCATTGCATCCCACTTTGCTCTTTTAGTTCACTTGCCCTTTTTTCCCCCCCTTGCTTCTTTTTCTTTCTTTCCAGCAGCAAATTCAGACCTTCCATTGTCCTTTCCAAAGCTTTGAAGAATACAGGAAGATAATGGTCTTCTCCTGTGCTTCCCTAGCTCATCCTCTTGTTTTATTGCTCCAATTATCTTTGTCCTGCTCCTTTTCTCTGGGCTTTGTGCTGTTCTTGCTTAGTCTTTGATACTTTGCTGGCCCAAGAAGCAACCACACCACTTTTTGAAGCACTTAATTAAAAATCTACTTCCTTTAGAGACTTTTGGAAGTTATTTTTTCCTGAAGAAAACTTCTATGTGAATATATCAACCCCAAATATACTTGGAAAATGAATATACTTGGGAATTTCTGGTGTAAACTACTGGTTTCTTACAAAGTAGCTGGTTTACCTGGAGAAGTAAAAATTAACAGGCTGGTTAGTAAAAAGTCTAGTGATTTTGAGGCCTCTTTTGAGCTGCTATTGCCCACCTCTCTCAGGCCAAGTCTCTGCTGCTCCCAGCCTAGTTTTGGCTGTTGATTGCCACAGCAGATCAAGTTTTGAGCTGAGCTATCTTGGTCCAGCTGCTAAGTCAGGAGGCAGTTGTTAGAACTAAGGTGCCAAAGGAACATTTCCTGTGCTTCCAAAAGGTCTTCTCTGGCTCTGGTTCTTAGATAAAATGCCTTCATCTGGAAGTGGTTGTGAATGAGGTGAGAATTCTTCTTGAGCTTAACTCTCTCCAGAGGCAAGTGCTATTTGTTATGTATATCCAAGGAGGTAAGAGACTCACAGGGGTCCATAAGAGAATAGTTTATGTTATGTTTCCTGTGAGTTGGTCTTTAAAGAGTAACCAGCTCTGGGGCACTCATTGGATGGATCTTCATCTCCATCCTCACTTACCTGATTCTCATGTTCCAAAGCCCCATATCTATTCTGCAAATGGAACTGGCAAGGTGTGGGTGGCCTGGAGGGCTTACACTTGCCTTTCTGAGGAGGGACCTGTCTGCACTCCCCCCCCATTCCTTATGTCTCCTCCTGGTAACAGGAGGGAATGGGATCCTCGACAATTTATAGAACCTCTGCTTGTTGCTTTTGCTGCAGGGCAGAGTTCCACCGATCAATTTCATCCTCACATTCCCTGATGCTTCTTAACCTATCTACCTCCTCCCTCAGTTCAGCTACCTTCCTGAGCAGATGGTTGATCTGATCACACCTCACACAGGAGGGGTCTCTAGTCCCCCCCAGTAGGGCCAGGCCCAAGCACTCTCTGCAGCCTGAGACCTGCACAGCTACATGGTTGTGTGGGTGAATGCTCGCTGCTCTGGCTCCCAGACTGAGCTGCCTGGAACGGTCAAACGGCTTTTGAACTGCCGCGGCTCTCCCTGCTCCGCCCACTGCTCCTTGATCCTAGAATCCTAGACTGGTTTGGGTTGGAAGAGACCTCTNGAGCACTGGCCCAGGCTGCCCAGGAGCCTGTGGAGTCTCCTTGTCTGGAGCCATTGCAGAGCTGCCTGGACACATGGCTGTGTGAGCTGGTCTAGGTGCTCCTGCTCTGGCAGGGGGGTTGCACTAGATGTTCTTTCTAGGGCCCTTCCAACCCCTGACATATTGCTGTACTGAGGTAGGGAGATGTTGCATTTGAACAGCTTTTGTTTTTTTTTTTAACTAGATTTTCTTGCCTCAGCAAGCAGCTGTAGAAAGCTTTGATACAGCAGAGTGAAGGTGTTTTCCAAATAACAGAAAAAGCAAACCTAGAACCTTTGTCCCCTTTTAAAAGCCTCAAGAGTGACCCAGTGGCATGCAGCAGTTCTATTAGCACATTGTCATAGCTTTTACTTCCATTTGCCTTTCCAAGCCAGCTGGGAGGAGAGGCCATAAGATAGAAAAGTGACTTACACAGGACTGATAATAACCCCTGAGTATCTCAAGCTTAGAGGTTTCTCTTGCCTTTAGAGCACAGCAGCTTTCTAGAGCTTCTTTGCCTGTGTGCAATGGGGGGGATATTTAGGTACCTCTTAAAATCCTATTGAGATCCAGCAAGTAGCTGTTAAAAGTTTCCATTTTTGGCATCTTATGATGTATCTGTTTTCTTCCTCAGTGATGATTGATGGCTACAACCTTCTGGAGTTTACTCCTTGGACACCAGTGAAAGGTACAGTAATTTTTGGATTCATTTTTGCCTTCCATCCAGGAAACCTTTAGCTTCTCAGGGTGTTCCAGCAGGCTTGAGGAATGTGCTATTGTAACAGAAAAAAAAGTTGTTGTTGGTGTCTCCTCTTTCCCTCCTCATTACTCCCTCATTTTCATGCCATAAAGTGAGGTGTTACTGCTAAATTTCCCAATTTGTCTTGAAGAAGGACCCACTGGAGCCTTTCAAGTGCATAATTACCTCTAGTGTTAAACCACTTCTCTAATGTGTGTGGAGAGATACTTAATGGCTTCAGTTTACCTGGAAGCAGAAACCTTCATGTAGAAAACTGCTTTATTGTTGCTAAATACCTTTGGTGGAAATTGCTTCCTTATCCAAACTGTTCTGGATCTATTCCTTTGTCACTCTTCTGAAGCAAAGGGAGCAGCATCATGGCCTTGCAGAGGCACCAGGAAGATGCTGTTGGACACTGCTGCTGCCTCTCCAGCCATTTCTCACATGGAATGTGAGAGTAGAGTGAATTTAGAGTGTCTCACAGTGATGAGCTATGCCCAAAATTCCTGTTAGGGGAAAAGATTAAATAGGTTGTTATGGTTTGAGGTTTAATTGACACCTCTGGTTTGGCCAGAGATGTATGGAGGGTCATAGTGCTGTTGGCTAGGTGAATTCAGAAGTGATTTTAAGCTGAGTTACTAAAAGCTGCATTATTTCTCACTCTGCATGAGGAAGGATTTGAAGAGAGAGCAGAATACTTCTGTGCTGCAAGTAGTTTGAGTCAAAAGATGTTGATTAGAAACTAAAATCACTGAAACTCATTACAATTTTAACGACAAACCCTCATTTCACTGCCCAATCTTGTGTTTCATTTGTTTGTTGTGCTTTCTTCTGCTCAAACCTTTTTACTAGGCTTAGTATCTTGTTGCTCAACACCAAGAGAAGACTGAATTTTGCCCATGGAAAGGCATTTAGCAAAGTATTCAAAAGCAGTGCCTGCTAATTTTGGCTTCATTTAAATGACACGGAGTGGTGGAATTGAATTTCTTAGGAGGAATTTGATCCTTTTAAGTTTTAATGTAATAAAACCTGCAGTAAGTCCTTTAAAAGTACATATTGATGTCCTTTTGCTGTTTCAAGTCACCATTTCCAGAAGGAAAGGACATCTTTTCTCAAGGCCATGAGCTTGTGCTTTGCCATTCTCCTCCAGTATTCTCCTCCCTTTGTTTTTAAAGCAACTCATATTGTAAGGGAACAGTTTTATGTCTTTCACTCACCCTTTTTCTATCCTTTTGAGTTAAAAACTAATAGTAGAGGAGTACTTGTGGTTCACTGGCTGTCCTGTGCAGTGAGAGGAAGGCAGATAAGTATCACCTGTGAAACAGAAAGTGTTGAGCAGAGGCTAAACTGTGAGGCACATGATGCTTTTCTGTCTGCCAAAGTTATGAATCCTAATTTCTGAGCTCATACTTGAAGACATTTTGTGTATCTGCTTTAGGGATCAGGACTCAGAAGTCAGAGATGGGTTGATAATTCTGTTTTGGTTTCAAACCTCTCTTCTGGGACCTGCTTGTTTTGTCAGTTGTGCTTGTGTGCTCATTCAGGTGTGGGGCAGTGGCTTTAACCCTTGACTTGACACTTGGAAGTTGGGACCTCAGTAGCACATAAAGGCAATCAGAATTTGTCTCTGGCTGAAGAGATTCAGTTTGAAGTGGAGAACTAGTAAGGCTACAGGAGAAAGGCTTAAGCTATAGGAAATGATTCTGTTGATGTGAGCAGAGTCACTCTGAACAGAGGGGTTTGTTTTGCTGTTGACTTTGGATTGAATGCTGCTACCTGAAGCTTTCTCAGATCAAGAACTCCACTTGTCAGATCTGCTCTCTGATAGTCTGAGCCTCTCCAAATGAAAATGGAGTTGAAATGGTGGCCTTAGGGGAAAGTAGTATATCCCAAGTCAAGTGGGGAGTATCCTGTTTGAATCTTGGACTCCTTCAAGGAAATCACAGAATCCCAGTATGTCAGGGGTTGGAAGGGCCCTAGAAAGATCATCTAGTGCAACCCCCCTGCCAGAGCAGGATCACCTAGACCAGCTCACACAGCAATGTGTCCAGGCAGCTCTGCAATGGCTCCAGACAAGGAGACTCCACAGGCTCCTGGGCAGCCTGGGCCAGTGCTCTGGCACCTGAACTGCAAACAAGTTCCTCCTCAGGTTAATACTAAACCTCCTGTGCTCCAACTTGCTCCCATTCCCTCTTGTCCTACCATTGGATGCCATGGAGCAGAGCCTGGCTCTCTCCTCCTCACACTCACCCTTCCCATATTTCTAAGCATTGCTGAGGTCTCCTCTCAGTCTCCTCTTGTCCAGGCTGAAGAGACCCAGCTCTCTCAGCCTGTCCTCCTAGGGCACATGCTCCACTCCTTTCAGGATCTTGCTGGCCCTGTGCTGGACTCTCTCCAGCAGCTCCCTATCCTTCTGGAGCTGAGGGGCCCACAACTGGACACAGCATTCCAGGGGAGGCCTCCCCAGGGCACAGGAGAGGGGAGAAGAACCTCTCTGGCTCTGCTGGCCACGCTCCTCTTCATGCATCCTAGGATGCCATTGGCCTCTTGGCCACAAGGGCACATTGTGATATGATATATGATACAAATGATATGCTAGGCTAATTCCTATAAGGAGCTGCAGATTGCAAGAAGGAGTGGAGGTGAGAGAACATCTGGTACCACTTTGCAGTGCTTAAGGGGGGAGAGAGAAAGCATGATGGCTTGGCCTTGTGTCCCATGAGACTTAACACCACTCTTGAAGGTTTTTCTGTTCTTTATTCTTAGTTGAGATGTTCTGTTTTGTTTTTCTCTCTCTTTGGGGACTGCCAGGGTGAAGATCAGGTCTCCTTTTCTTCTGCTGAGCTGTGAACTTGTGTTGAATTTTCAAACTGGCGATGTCAAGGGTGCCGAGTCCTCCTCCCCCGGCAGAAATGTCGAGTGGACCTGTAGCAGAGAGCTGGTGCTACACCCAGGTAACTCCACACTGCTGGGGGGAGGAAAGGTGTGTGGAACAAACGGAGAGTCTGGATTTTCAGCTGAGCATTCAGGAAGGCAACAGCACAATGTTGCCCTCTGCCCCTTGCACAACTTTGGAGGAGGTTGTTGGAGAAGTTGGAGCACTCCAGCTGCCACTACCCAGCTGTTTCCAGACTCTCTTGTCTTGTGCTGGGGATTATTTGTCAGTTTTTGCCTTTAAGATGGTCAGGGTGACTGAGCATGACCCTAAACTGCCTATTATCCTCTGTTTTGAAGATCAAAGTAGTGAAGTTTTCCTACATGTGGACCATAAACAACTTCAGCTTCTGCCGAGAAGAAATGGGTGAGGTCATCAAAAGCTCAACCTTTTCATCTGGAGCCAATGATAAACTCAAATGGTAAGGAACAGAGCAGAGTGGTTCAGTCTCTTTCTACAACTGAGTGAAAGAATTGGGGCTTCTAGAAGAGAGGAAAAAGCATTACAAAGTACTTGTACTGCAAATATTTTTGCCCCTTTGGATGTACAACATATGCATAGGGAGAAAGTGATGTTGCTTCAGCAGGGTTTGGACACACAAACTAGCTGTGAGCATTTGGCTGTTTGCAGTGTTCCTCTGATAATGGAAAAACATCAGTTAGAGAAGCCAGAGCTGGAAGGGAGAGTGTGTCCTGCCTTGAAGCAAGGAAGTGCTGTGGAGGATTATTAATGTCCTAAGTTGGGGTACTTTTGACTGCTGTTTATCTCAGAGAGGTCTTAGAAGCCAGTGAAAGCACAGCCAGTGAATTCAAGCTCAGTTTCAGCCTCTGCAGGTTCAGTTCCTAGTATTCCACATTGTTGAAAAGCTTTTGTTTTGCCTGCACTCCAAATCCTGCAGTTTAAGACTCTTGCTGCTGAATTACCTTTCTCTTTAGGGCAGCTGCTGGTGAATTTGGAGACTTACTATTGTCTGTGCTCTACAACTCCTTGTGCCCCAGAGTTTCTGCTGCTTAAAGATGACTTGAGTTTTGCCTTTTTCCTTTCCTGTAAATCCTTTCTTATCTTCTCTGAGTTCTCAAGTAATTTCCAGTAACTCAGACTGGACTTTGGTCAGAATGTGTGAGTCATGTTTGACCTGGTAGATCCATGGACACCTGCTTCCTTCTTTTATCCCTTGTTGCAGGTATTAAGTGTTTTAATACTCTTCTTTAAACCTCTTTAGTATGGATTGTGGCAAACCAGCCACTGATACAATTTGGGTTGCCTTCCTTTGGGTGGCAGACCTGTGCTTTCCTTCCACAGCTTTTTGCTGTTAAATTACTCACTTTTATAACCTTTGCTAGTCAGATCTCATTTGAGTGTCTAGATCTTTTCAGATGGGGGTTTTTTTTTGTGTGTTTGAGCTGTCAGTCATTTGGCTTAGTTTTTTTGTTGCTTGTTTGATTCTGAGTCAAGTTGCAGGTCCTGGAGGTGCTAATGAGTTAGCTTCTTCCTGCACTTGACTACTTTTTCTTCATCCAGGAGTAGCTTTCTCTTTTTCCCCTAGTATGAAGTTTTTTGAGATACCACCAGCCTTCTAGAAATCAATTCTTTCTTTCAGTTGCTTCCTGTAGAATTTTACCTTCTATTTCTCTGCATTTCTTACACTTTCTCCAATGCAGTGCCTTCATCCTACTATTCACTTTCCTTTTGTGACAGTTGCTATCCAGGGTGTTTTTCACTCATTTAAACCACATCTCTCTCCTTCCTCTTTTCCCTCCTGGTTTTTTTTTGGTTGTTGTCCTGGAGATGTAGCATGAGGCTGACTGCAAACCCCACTTCCACTCTTATTTACCTACTTATTCTTTCCTTACTGATTCAACAGAACTTGTTTGCTTTCCATTTCATTGTGAAAACTCTTTTTCTTTACAAAGCTAGGGAGGGAGTGACCTGCCCAAAAAAAACAAAAACAAAGAAGCTGTTCCTGACCTCTTCTTTTGCTGCCTGCTTTTCCAGGTGTTTACGTGTCAACCCAAAAGGCTTGGATGAAGAAAGTAAGGATTATTTATCTCTCTACCTACTGCTGGTGAGCTGCCCCAAAAGTGAAGTTCGAGCCAAGTTCAAATTCTCCATCCTCAACGCTAAAGGAGAAGAAACAAAAGCAATGGGTCTGTATATTAAAAATCAAACCAACCAAACCCCAACCCAACCCTCCCCAAAAGTTCCTTCTGGGGTCACTTGTGTGGTGCTGTTGGATCAAGGGAGGCAACTCAAGCTGCTGCTTGAAGGAGCAATCTTTTTCTTGCAGAGAGCCAGCGAGCGTATCGATTCGTACAAGGCAAAGACTGGGGATTCAAAAAGTTCATTAGAAGAGATTTTCTCTTGGATGAGGCCAATGGACTTCTTCCAGATGACAAACTCACTCTTTTCTGTGAGGTAAGTCTTCCTAAAGAACAGCAGTTCCATTAGCTGAAGGTTAAATGTGACCTGCTTGGTTGGTTTTTTTTTCCCCCTCATCCTTGCTTTTAAGGAGTCAGAGGTGTCAGGAGAAATGCTGGCTGTTGAGCTGGCACTTTAGATTTTGTTTGGGTGTGTGGCTAGTGGCTTTTTCTGAGTGTGATTCATCATGTTTCACTTCCATTTGTTTGGGGATTTGTTTGTGTTACTTTCTATTTGTCTTCTGGCTGTGCTGATGATAGAAATTAAGCCTGTTTGGTTATCATTTCACTGCTGGGTTAGTGTTCTTATCCATCTGGTTGTACTCCTCCATTGGAAACTCACGTGGGATAACAACCAACAGTAGCTCTGCAGTGAAAGCTACTTGCCTACTGAATAAAGAAGAGTTTTCTTGGTGTTCCTAAGGGTGTCTCTACAGCCAACCAAAAGAAAAAGGGATTGTATACTAACTGCAATTTTCTGGTCATTTTGTTTGGATTTTCCTCCAATTGCTTACCAAATTGTTCTCTCTAATACTGATTCCAGACCAAGATGCAGACAGTTACTTCTAAACCTAGATATTCATGTTTAACAACCTTAATGAGCAAACTTAAACTCTCTCATTTAGAGTTTTATTTCCATTGTTTCCTTAACTGAAAAGTACTTCCAGTAGCTGTGATTTTTTTTTGCCACAAGTCAGGTAGAACAAGTTGTTCTCTCTTTGCATCTCCTGCAGTGGTTTTTTTTTTTTGTGGGAGTCTTTTCTTTTGCTGGGATTTCTTTTCAGGAGTGAAAGAAATGCTTCAAACTGGTTTGACTGCTGAGTTTAGGGGAGTTTTGGTTTTTGTTTGGCCATCAGAAGCATGAATGTGTTTAACAGACCTCTCCTAAAGGATATATACTCAGTCATTAGCAGGAATGATTGCTGGGATGGAGGGAACCCTTCCTTTAGCACTTGGGGCAGTGTGGGAGGAGGACAGTGTCTTGCCTGACACCTCTGGCACATGACAGAAAGAAAAACTCCCCAAATGAATGTCTGAGAAGAGAATTGGTGATGTAGATAAACCTGAGATCCACCAATATTCTCAGTAACTAGTACTAATGAAAGTCACTGCACTCTTTAGTGAATGAATCCCTTCCAGAGCTTCAGCTCCGTGTTTGTTTGTTCTGGAGGAGGAGAAAACTTGCTGCTGGCTTCACCTGGCCTTAGTGTCTTCTGTTCTCTCTTTCAGTTTGTTCTACACTCTAGCCTGTAACAAAGCTTAAGTGTAGTGATTGATATGAGTGGGAAAGCTGAGGCTGTCTGGAAACACTTTGGCAAGAACTTTCAACAACTTGCTTTGGGTTTCCCCCCCTCCCTTTATTCCTTTCTCTTTCCTCCCTGAGCTTACAAGTGTGTGAGCTTGTAAGCCATGTGCTTTGCTAATGCTTCCCTGCTGGCCAGGGCTGCCAAGTGATGCTGCTCACATAGAATCACAGAGTGTTAGGGGTTGGCAGGGCCCTAGAAAGCTCATCTAGTGCAACCCCCCTGCCAGAGCAGGAGCACCTAGAGCAGCTCACACAGCAATGTGTCCAGGCAGCTCTGCAATGGCTCCAGACAAGGAGACTCCACAGGCTCCTGGGCAGCCTGGGCCAGTGCTCTGGCACCTGAACTGCAAACAAGTTCCTCCTCAGCTTAATACTAAACCTGCTGTGCTCCAACTTGCTCCCATTCCCTCTTGTCCTACCATTGGATGCCATGGAGCAGAGCCTGGCTCTCTCCTCCTCACACTCACCCTTCCCATATTTCTAAGCATTGCTGAGGTCTCCTCTCAGTCTCCTCTTGTCCAGGCTGCAGAGACCCAGCTCTCTCAGCCTGTCCTCCTAGGGCACATGCTCCACTCCTTTCAGGCTCTTGCTGGCCCTGTGCTGGACTCTCTCCAGCAGCTCCCTATCCTTGTGGAGCTGAGGGGCCCACAACTGGACACAGCATTCCAGGGGAGGCCTCCCCAGGGCACAGGAGAGGGGAGAAGAACCTCTCTGGCTCTGCTGGCCACGCTCCTCTTCATGCATCCTAGGATGCCATTGGCCTCTTGGCCACAAGGGCACATTGCTGCCTCATGGGCATCCTCCTAGCCACCAGCACTCCCAGAGCTTTTTCCCCAGGGCTCTTCTCCAACAGATCAGTTCCCAGTCTGGACTGATCCATGGGCTTGTTCTTTCCCAGATGCAGTACTTTACACTTACCCTTGTTAAATGTCATTAAGTCTCTCCCTGCCCATGTCTCTAGCCTGTCCAGGTCACTCTGGATGGCAGCACAGCCTTCTGGGTTTCCAGCCACTCCTCCATCTGGACTTCCAGCAGACATATTTTGTGTATGTAAAGAACTATCTAAGGAGTTAGCAGTTAGAGATGTTTGTTCTGTGCACTTTCTGTAGGCTAGAAGGTTGCTGAAAGTCTCTGCTGCACCTTTATTGCTTTATTCAAGTTAAAAGACCAAAAACGTTTTGCTCTCTGCTGGTGTCTGTTGCTGCACACAGGGAATGCCTTGCTGAACATGTTATTAAGGCAGAGAATGATGTTTCCTTGTCAAGCATTGCAAATCTGACCTGCTTTAGGTGTCAGGTTGGGGATTTTTCAGCCTGTTTTGCAGTTGAGGTTGATTGTTCAGATCCCAACAGCAAGAGGTTTTGGTGTTTCAATGATATTCCAACATCACAGGTAAATAACATGCTGGTAAAAGAACAGTGTTCCCAGAGTTGTGCTAATAGCTCTCTTCTGAGCTCATAGCATTGCTTCCCTTGCCAAGAGGTTGAAAATAGATAAAGCAAAACCTTTTCTATTTTGACCTTTAAGGCTTGGAATCCACCACCTCAACTGCTTAGGTAAAAAGCCACAGAAGAGATTTTTCAAGCCAGTCATTGGCTTTCTTCCACATCCAAAGAGGATTTTCTGTGTTGATTTCAGACCCAGCTCACAAGCCTAATTTTGGCTGATCTCTAATCAGCATTGGACTCCATCTTAGAATTCCTTTCTAATCAATCTGATGCATTTCCATCCATCCTGAAGTCCATGCTGCTGGTCTAGGTGTCACAAGGCAAAAAAGAACTGCTGTAGCTATCAGATGAATGACAAACACTCTTTGGCTAATCATGAGTGTCCTTTGGCAAGCAACAGCTGATATTTGTTTGGGTTTGAGTGGAGGTTTCTCTAGCATCAAGAAGTTGCTCTGGAGGATTTCCTTCTCCTTGCACAGAACTGAAGCTTCCCATTGCTTTTCTTTGGCCATTGCTTATTAATTGCACTGCAATGTAACTTGATCCTGACAGCAAATGCAGGAGATAATCTCACAGATGCTTCCCTGTCAATCAGCTTCTTCCTTCTTTCATTGTGCTGGGGAGGTAGCATTAGTCACTGTGATCTTTTCTAATTGGAGTCTGCAGCAGAGGGGCTATGATTTAGTGCCTGTTTAACCAGAGTGCTTTGCTGCTGAATGGGCTCTTCACACTTCCCTTTGTGTAGCTTAGTCATCATCCCTAGCATGGCTAGGGATGGGCCCTGCCTAACCCTGTCTGCTTCAGAGCAAGGATAAGGAATCACTCTGCCTGCCCCAGCAATTCCTAGCTACTTGGCATAAAGATGGCTTTTTTTCAACGTCATGTTTAGGGTATTTTTGAAGATGTTATTTGAGTTGACAATGTGATGAAAGGGTTGAACTCTTCAAGAAATGTAGAAGCAAACATCAGCAAGACCTCTGGGGAGGGGTCAGACACTGCAGTGCTTGCTTCTAGCAGCTCTCTGCATCTTTCATTTTCATTTCTCCTGCTGTATTGCATTATTGATTGGGGAGGGGTTCAGTGTTAATAGAAAGGAATAAACCTAGGGCAGGTATGGTGTCTGGAAAAGCTGAAAAAGAGTAGTGCACTTCCTTGGGAAAGCAGCTAAGAGATTTATGCTTCAATTGATAGAGGGAAATGTGCTGATGTGAGTTAGGATTTGGGCTGGGCACTCTGGAGGAGAACAGGGTTAAGGCATGGTAGAAGGGATGCTTTCAAAATGGAGATACTATTAATCATAGATTGATTCTGCTTGAGAGCTTTGCCTTTGCATTTCACAGATTCACAGAACTGTCAGGGTTGGCAGGGAGCTTCCAGCTCCTCTATTCCCAAGCCCTGTGCCTGCCATGGGCAGGGACACCTGGCACTAGAGCAGCTTGCTCCCAGCCCTAACACTGCCAGGGCTGGGGCTGCCAACACCTCTCTGGGCAACCTGGGACAGTATCTCACCACCCTCCTGGGGAACAACTTCTGCCTAACAGCCAACTTAAATCTCCCCTCCTCTAGTTTGGATCCATTTCCCTAGTACCTATCCCTAGTTGACATCCTAACAAGTCCTTCCCCAGCCCTCTGGTAGCCCCTGCAGATCCTGGAAGGCCACAAGAAAGTCTCCTGGGAGCCTTCTCTTCTCCAGACTGACTAATCCCAACTCTCTCAGTCTGTCCTCCTAGGAGATGTGCTCCAGCCTCTGCTCATCCTCCTGGCCCTTCTCTGGACACCTTCCAGCACCTCTATAGCTTTTTCCCTTCCCCTGCCCTGCAAATCCAAACTTCCTATAGGGAGATGAATGTTTGCAACGTGGCTATTTGCATTTGGGGGTTGTTTGCTTGCTTTCACCCAGGGAGATGAGTGTTTGCAGGCTGAATTTTTGGAACTGTGTGCTTGCTTTCCCCCCTGTAGGTGAGCGTGGTGCAGGACTCAGTCAACATCTCTGGCCAGAACACCATGAACATGGTGAAGGTTCCTGAGTGTCGCTTGGCAGACGAGCTGGGAGGACTCTGGGAGAACTCACGCTTCACAGACTGCTGCCTCTGCGTGGCAGGCCAGGAGTTCAAGGCTCACAAAGCCATCCTAGCAGGTCTGTATGGAGTTAGCTAGGCCTTTAAGCAGGATAGGAGCACAACAGCATCATGGCAAGTCTTTTCCTTGGAGTTCCTTTGGTCTTGGAAGGAGGCTGCTGCAGCTCTTGAGGTGTGGAGCTGTAGCACGAGGCTGGTTTATGAAGTGTTAGAGGGAGAGGAGATATCTGCTCCTACCATCTGCCTGCCATCCTGTGCAAACTGCTCTAGGTTGTCCTGCTCTTGCAGGGGGGGTTGGACTAGGTGATCTCCAGAGGTCCCTTCCAACCCCTGCCATTCTGTGATTCTGAGGAAGCTTTTGTGGCTGTAGTGTACTATAATGTATTCCTAAAGCATTTGTAAGGAGATGTTAGCACTTTTCCAGTGGAATCATAGAATCCTAGAATAGTTTGGGTTGGAAGGGCCCTCTGGAGCTCATCTAGTCCAACCCCCCTGCAGTGGGCAGGGACATCCCCAACTAGAGCAGCTTGCCCAGAGCCCTGGCAAGCCTCACCTGGAATACTTCCTTATGAAGTCAAGCAGCAACCCTTATCACCCATGTACTCTTCAGCCTTGGCTAAAAGGACGTAGTAAGTTCTCCCCTACTGTTTGAAGCTGCATTGGGCACGTCACATTATGGCACACCATGTAATTCTTTATGGCTTGTACCTAATTTGCCCAATCTGCTACAGGAGAACTTTTCCTGCATTAAATAGCAGAACAGTTGTTGAGGTGTGTGGAGATAGTTGTGTGCTCTTCTAGCCAAGAAGGTCAGAGGTCACCTGGGGTGCATTAAGAAGAAGAGTGTGAGCAGCAGGGCAAGGGAGATTCTCTCCCTCTCTGCTCTGCTCTAGTCAGGCCACAGCTGGAGTGCTGAGTCCAGTTCTGGGCTCCCCAGTTCAAAAGAGACAAGGAACTGCTGGAGAGAGGCCAGCAGAGGCTCCCAAAATGCTGAGGGCACTGGAGCAGTTCTGGCTGAGAGCCCTGGGGCTGCTGAGGCTGGAGCAGAGCAGAGCCAGAGGGGAGCTGCTCCATGCTGAGCAAGAGCTGAAGGGTGCAGGGGGCAAGAGGCTGGGGGTGCCCAGGGCCAGGCCAAGGGACAATGGGCACACACTGGAAGCCAGGAGCTTCCATGGGAGCAGGAGGAGCAAGTTGTTTGTTGTGAGGGTGCAGAGCCCTGGCCCAGGCTGCCCAGAGAGCTTGGGGAGTGTCCTTGTGTGCAGAGATTGCAAGGGCAGCTGGAGGGGATGCTGGGCAAGCTGCTGGGGATGAGCCTGCTGGAGCAGGGGGTGATCCCCAGAGGTCCCTTCATCCCCTCCAAGTCTGGGCTCCTGGATTATTACTTTAGCTCCTCCTGAGGGGTGCAGGAGCCTCTCTAACTGTGTTTTGTTCTCCCCGCTGCCCTAGCGCGCTCCCCGGTTTTCAGCGCCATGTTTGAGCATGAGATGGAAGAGAGCAAAAAGGTAAGTTCCTGAAGGATAGAGAACTTGTCTGGCTAGGGAAAATCAACTCTTAGCATCACTGTTCAGAGAACTTTCTTAGCTAGTGCTGTGACTCTTGTCACCTTTTAACTCTTTCTCTCACATTAGATGCAGGTCTCTGCTTCATCTGTCCTGAAGGGAGGAAGAAAGGGATCAAGGAGGCAATTGTTACCTTTGTTACTCTTGGGGAAAGAGTCTGGGGTGGGATAGGGAGAAGTAGAGAATGTGAAACACAACTCCATCCACATCATGTTCTTTTTCTTCTTTTCTTTTCTTTTTGCAAGTAGTTCACATTCAGCATAATTTGTAGCAAATGTCTGGATACTGAAAGAGTTGGGGGAAAAGGAAACCTTTAGCCTTCTGACAGAAAGCTTCATAAGCTTCCTTTTTTTTTTTCTGATACAGAACAGAGTTGAAATCAATGATGTGGAGCCTGAAGTCTTCAAGGAGATGATGTGCTTTATTTACACTGGGAAGGCACCAAATCTGGACAAAATGGCTGATGACTTGCTGGCAGCTGCTGACAAGGTACAGTTGGGATTTGTGGCTCTTGAGAGAAGCAGGAATGACCTGTGCCTTGCTTTAGACAAGTAGTGCTTCTTGAGGATTGCTGCACTAAGCTTTTGATGTGTTCATTGTGCTTGGACCTTTCAGGTAGGCCTGGATGGAATTTTAAGATACTGAGGAGCTAGGTCCTGCTTCAAGTTGTAGCAGGGGAGGTTTAGATTAAATAGAAGGAGAAATTTCTTCACTGAAAGGGTTGTAAAGTCTTGGCCCAGGCTGCCCAGGGAGATGCTGGAGTCACCATCCCTGGAGGGGGTTAAGAAACATTGAGATGCTCTCCTTAGGGCCATGGTTTAGTAGCCTGGGGATGATAGGTAGATGCTTGGACTTGATGAGCTTAGAGGTCTCTTCCAACCTTTGTGATTCTGTGATACACATAGAAGGTACCTGTAGCTGTAGAGATCCATACCTTAACATACAACCACCAGGAATTTCTGGCTCTGCTGCTCATTCTCAAGCATTTTCTTAACCATTTCAGAGAAATCCCTCTTCAGCATAATCTAGCCTAGGAGCTGAGAGTGAGAAGATAATGTCAGGGTGGACCTAGCACTGTATTTTTTTTAGTGTGATTATTATCCCTCTCCAAAGGAGTTTTCTCTCTCTTGGCAAACAGGACCTGCTTCTCCTTCTGCTCTGGCTGCTCTCAGCAGCTTCAAGAGATGCTCTGAAGTGCCTGCTAGCCAACAATGGGATGGTCCTGTTGTTTCTTTGCTCTCTGCAGTGGCATTGCCTGCTGTTTCTGGAGAGAAAGAGAGCACTGGAGGAAACCTCTTGCAGCCTGGGCTTTTATAGTGTCCTTGCCAGGGAGATGTGAAGACACAACCAAACTTGTGTTCCCTTTCCTTTTTTTTCCCCTCTTTGAAAGGGAGCCTGGAGCACTTTGACAGCAATGGAGACCCAAGTCCTGAATTTAGCCATCCGACAGGTTCAGCGCAAGCAGCAGCAGCAGGGCAGGCTTCTCCCCAGTGCCCTGGCACTGTGCCTCAGCTCTGAGCCAAAGCCTAATCCCTAACCCACCTCTAGGGCTGAGAGTGCAGTTCAGAATGCTTGGATTCTCCTGTGGGTGCCAGTTAGGGGCTGGTGGATGTAAGCATCATAGAATCATTGAATCCTAGACTGGTTTGGGTTGGAAGGGACCTCTGGAGCTCATCTAGTCCAACCCCCCTGCACTGGGCAGGGACATCCCCAACTAGAGCAGCTTGCCCAGAGCCCTGGCAAGCCTCACCTGCAATGCCTCCAGGGATGGCAACTCAACCACCTCCCTGGGCAACCTGGGCCAGTGTTCCACCACCCTCGTGGGGAGGAACTTTTTCCTAGTATCAAGTCTAAATCTACTCTTCTCCAATTTCAAACCATTGCCCCTTGTCCTTTCCCTGCAGGCCTTCGCAAACAGGCCCTCTGCAGCCTGCTTG
>VWZO01020248.1:18424-55517 GCA_013396975.1 Bucco capensis | reverse complement strand
GGGGGGGGGGGGGGGGGGTGTTGTTGAGTTGTTTTTTTTCTTCACATCTGTGAATAGTTGAGATATTTCTATCTTGTCCAGAGAGATGGTAGAATCCCCATTCCTGGAATCATTTCAGATCAGGTTATTTGGGACTCTGAGCAACCTGACCTAGTTGAAGATGTCTCTGCTCACTGCAGGAAGATTGGGCAAGATAAAGTTTAAAGGTCTCTTTCCAAGCCAAAATATCATTCTATGATTGTACAATCTTGCCTCAAATTTCAAACCCAACAAAACCTCTTTGTTGTATCAGTCAGCAGAGAAGGGACATGTCCTCACATACATGTCCCATGGACAAGTTAGAGATCTCTAAGATGAGTCACACACAAAAGGAGATATTATGCTTTGATCAGTGATAATAGCTCATTATCAAACATCAGCATGTGGAGAAGAGCCATTTGGCCAAGTATCTTATGCATTATCCTTGATTTGTACACACTGGGGGAAATCAAGGCCCTGTGAGACAAAAACATGGCATTTAAACTTCTTAGTGCATGATTTTTTTTCCTCTTGGAGTTTACACAAACTTTCCAGAGGGCACTGAGTTTAGTGTGAGTTTCCAGATCTAACTGAACTTACTAAATGTATATATGGGAGAGAGAGCTGAATCCAGTAGAGTTAACAGAAAGAGAAGTCAGGCCTTTTGTACCAATTCTAATTTTGTCTTACTGACAGAGTTCTGCAATACCACAGGAATGATTTTACAGTTACCCTCAGAGACACCATTTCTTAATCCCTTTTCCTGTTGCTTATAACTCTGCTAAATTTTAATTCCTCAAGGCAAATGTTTTCCATGCCGTGTGTTTGCCTGGGAACACGTTTTTAATTGATCTTCAAAGTAGATTAAAGCAGGTTTTTGGCTTAAACAACTTGGCTATTTCTCAGAATGAATCACAAGCAAAATATGTTTTCCTCACATTAACAAAAAATGAAAAGAGAGGGAAGTGCCAGCACCTCCATGTTCAGGTTTCAGACTCAGACAGACAAGCAATGGAATACTCAGAAAACTTAGGAGTATGGCAGTGACATTTTTTAAAGATTTTTATTTAGAGTTATTGATTGGTTTGGATTAAAAGGGACCTTTAAAGGTCATGAGTCCAAATTCCTACAGGTCCATGTCTTTCTTGTCCTGAGGAGTCCAGAGCTGGACCCAATATTGCAGGTGATGTCTCACCAGAGAAGTGGAGCAGATTCACCTCTCTCAACCTGCTGGCTATATTTACCTCAAATTAGTTCTATTTTACATCCCTCAGGGATTAACCTGACTACATTTTTCTTCAAATTCCTTTGGAGTTTTCTGCCTGAGGACAAGGAGAACTGAACAGAGCTTCTCTGACAGAAGAACCTCTCAAGCTTCCAGGAGCAACACAAAGGAAGGAATAGTCAGATTGCTGTCCCTCTTGTTGTGAAGAGGATATTGAGCCCTTGGGATGAGGGGGTAAGAGCAGAATAATCAGTAGACAAGAGCAGATTGAATTTGGTGTTGTTCATAATATAAGATGCAGAACAACCCATTTTTAGTCACTTGCCTTGAATGGTTCTTGGTATGTACAAGCCCATGCAGACAGAAAGCAGAAAAGGAGCTACCAAAAGCCAACCAAAAGGGTTGTTCTCAGGATGTGCTGAAGGGAGCAGCCCATGCCCTGAAGGCAGTTAGCTAACCAACTTGCAATTTTACCTGCCTATTACCTCTCCTGTTTATTCCCTGCTGAAATAGGGTCTTATTAAAACAAGTGTACAATCCTATGACAAGATTTCCTATGCCTGTGTTTACAGGCTAAAATAAACACATCCACTCAGCCTTTATTCTGTATTTGGTCAATTCCTTAATGTGGCTTTAAATACAGATATATTGTTGTGGGATGTAAAGACTGGCCCCTTCAGTCAGGAGAATGCAAGGGTGTTAATTGTTTTTAGACTACAAGACTAGTTAAGTTGTCTTGGGTTACCAGTGAAACACAAGAAATGTTTGTTGATGGCACTGTGATAGCTTAAAGCTGTTAGGCAGCATGGCACTTTCAATAGAGTTCCTAGACCTTAATAAGTATTTTAAATCACTGAATCTATCCCAGCTCTTAACCTTTTGAACAGCTATGGAAATAGACTGTTCAGAGGCTGATGAGGGGCAGCAAACCTTGAATGTTCTAATAGGTGGATATATCGATACGGCTGTGCTTTCACATTCTGGGTTATACAGACCAAAAAGTTTAGAGTGTCACTTCATTTATTTTCCAAGTGCATCATGTATTCAAAAGCAGAGCTACAGAGAGCAGCTGGTTGTGTTAGTTCCAGTTTGTGGTACCGTGGGCAGGCAAAGGAGAAGCAAAATTGCAGCAGCAGATCAGTGAACACAACTGCATACCTGGGTTGCCCAGGCAGGCACATCAAATTGATTGTCACTGCAATTCCATATCCAGGCTTTTCTACTCCACATTATTCCNGGAGCTTCATTCGCAAAGCCTAGCCATACATTCCTCCTCTCAGGGACAGGGATGAATGTTTAGCACAGTATTTGGTTTCTGTTGATGAGGCTTAGAAAGAAGGGAAGTTTGAGGAAGGTGGCTGGAGTGATTTTTGAAAGGTGTGGGTAATTCAATAGCCCTGGGGCAATTATCAGCAATAAATGTTCTGGAAGACTAAGTAGCAATTCAGCTACACAAAAGGCATTAGTGCAACTTAGAAGAATAAGGAAGATTATTTGTTGATTATCTTATTTTACCTACACAGCTTTCAGCATCTTGACAGCGTTCAGCAGAACAAAGAAATTACTTTCTTGGATTTCTGAGGGTTTCTTTCTGTTTCTCTTATTAGTGAAATGCAAGTGGAATGAGTCACAGTGTCCCACTTCACCAAGCTTTTTTGAAAGAAACAAAAAAAGATTGGCATCATTTCTTTCCTTATGTTGAAAACACTACATTTTAAATAAAAAATATGTGGATTTTTTTTTTTATCAGAAGAACTGTATTGAGAAATCTTAGCAAGTACTTAGATGTAGATTATAGGGATTTCCTCAGGGGTCATTGTCATGTCTAAGAGAAAAATGGACAAATAGATCTTCCACATATGCCTGCACCTCAGAGTTAAAGCTTTTTAAATTACAACCATAGCTATTAAGCTGAACAATTCAATAGACATGTCCTATAATCTCTTTAATCTTTTTCCAACATGACCTATTATTTGTATCACCTAATCCCACATCAATATTTTAATACACTTTGTACATTGGTGTAAAGTCAGCATATGTCAGTGTGAAGTCAGCAACAGGGTCAAATTCAGGGGGTTTATGGGATTTCTCACCCCTTTGTTGCTGTGCTTTTATTTCCTATTTGTGAAATAATCCCTATTTTAAAAACTATTAGACACATTCTACCATAATACTTTAGTTCAGGATTCCCTAATACTATTGAAATTATTAACCAGGGACCACAAACTCTTATTCTGAGGTGATTGCTGCTGGAGATTTCCCTACAGCTGAGATCTGTAGAGGCACATAGATGAAAACAGATGTTGCAAGGTGCAGAAAGTGTTAAACAGGTGAGTCTCTGTTTCCCAAGCCCATCAGGGAGACCATGAGACCAAATCATAAAGCAAGATGGCACTAGAGCTGCACAACATAGACCAGGAGTCAAGGTAGGTCTGTGAACAGCACATATTGCTCTTTGCACAACTGTGCTTTCAAGCTTTTTTTTCCCCTTCTTTATGTCCACCCTGACTATAAAACCAGCAGTTGAACAGAGACTCATTTTTATGCAGCCATATAACAGCCAGAAGAGTAAATGTTCTTGCTGTGCCCTTCTAGTGCCCATAAAGAACTCATTTCATTAAGCTTACCAGAGATTCTATGGTGTAAAATGAAAGACTTGTTTAGGATTGATCAGAAAAATATTCATGAAGTATTTTTTGGCAGAAAAAGGCTGTTGTAGCTAAGCCTTTTTACCATGATATTTTATCATTTGTATGAAAAAAAATCCCGTAGTACAAAATTAAATACATATAAAAAGGAGTTCTTATTGCATCTTTAAAAAAAATAAGAAAATAAACACTTAATTTTATACTTTTTTTTTCCTTTCCTATTTAATTTGTTGTCATGCTTTTCAGTACAACACAGACAGGTTGCTCTTTGTCATTAAAAGGAAGAGTGAATATTTTTGGCTCCCCAGCAGGAGAGTCTTCACAAAATCAAGTTCTCAGAGCAGATATTCAATATTTCAGGAAATCAATCCTCTTAAGACATTAAGCAGCATCACACAACTCTGGTGTCTCTCCAAAACACAGAAATGTGGATGAAAACTATGCATTTATATGCATCTGAAGAAGGTGCATACCTGGAGGAAGATAAATGAGGCTGCAAATGGTTTTGGAGATTTTTGTAAACCTGAGTGATGATTGCATGCTTGAAGGAAGAATCTTCATATGCAGTCTTGATTTCCAAGTAAATTAGAATCATAGAGGCATAGAACATCCTGATCTGGAAGGGAACCATCAGGATCATCAAGCTCAACTCCTGACTCCAAGCAGAGCAACCTAGAAGTTAAATCATGTATCTAAGAGTGTTCTTGAATGCTAACAGGCTTGAGGCTCTGATATGTTCCAGCTGCAGATACCAGCATTTGTCCTTGTTAAAAATTTCATATGGATAGTGACTGTCCAATGCTTTTATCTATCAAGATCTCTCCATAAAGCCTCTCTACCCTCTAGGGAATCAGTAGATCCTCCTAATTTAGTATTGTTGGCAAACTTGCTTAGCATGACCTAACTCATGTCCAGGTCACCAATAAAAACATTGAAGAGAACTTGTCCTCAAACAGAGCCCTGAGAAACACCACTAGTAACTGGCCACGAGGCAGATGTTACCCCATTTACTGTATGTGTAAAGTACTGCATCTGGGAAGGAACAAGCCCATGGATCAGTACAGGCTAGGAACTGATGTGTTGGAAAACAGCCCTGGGGAAAAAGCTCTAGGAGTGCTGGTGGCTAGGAGGNCTGGCAGGGGGGTTGCACTAGATGATCTTTCCAACCCCTAACATACTGTGATTCTGTAACTCTCTGAGCTTGACCCTTGCACCAATTGTTCACCTATGGTACTGTCTAGCTATGTGTTGGACATTTTGTCAGAAGGATGCTTTGAGAGACAATATCAGAAGCTTTGCTAAAACTTGCTGGTTTTAATATGGGCGTTCCAGTAGTGTTTTAGATTAACAAATCATACTGTAGTTAATATGATTGACTATTTCATGAGAAATGCCAATCACCAAATAAACTTAAAATATAAAATACTTTTATATAAAATATTAACTTTCCCATAAATACTATCTGGTATTCTTAAACTATTTATGCCCTTTTCACCTGGATACTACAGAGACCAGTCATCTACCACAGTTTATCCAAGTAAGCAATTGTTCTTTCAGATGGATGGATAGAATCTGAGACACTGTCTAGGGACTAGTGGGAGAGCTCCTTAAGAGAGTGGAATTGTAATCCAGACTATTTTTTTTTTCTGTCACTCAGGCAATGGATAACAGAGACTGTAAATGTATAAAGTCTTCATCTTTCTGCAGCACTGAAATGTAAATGTCAGTATTGATGTGGAAACATGATTTCATTCATCCTCAATTTAAGACATCCAGGTGTGAAGTGAGTAACAGTGCCTTATGGTTAATGATTTCATTGTAGTATAGGAATCCCCTCAGCAGGAGAAAGGTTATTCTCTTTTAAAAAGCTGTCTAAAGACTCCAGAGAAGGAAAAGTTTAAATGCAGCCAGGGAGAAACATCAGTAGAGTACTTTATACTAAATAGAAAGGATCTGTGATCATCATGCAGAAATCAAATGTCTCTTCACTGCTGCTCTTGACTTTACAGAGGGGATTTTGTTTCTATTTTTAAGGGCTTGGAATTACTATTATTATTATTTGATATTTTTATTATTATTCTCTTTTCTATCATGCTTTCATCTCTCATACTAAATAGTTGACCTATGTGAGATCCTCTGCCATCAGAGGAAATCTTCTTTAGTTGGCAATGTAGTTGGTTCCAGACCATGGAATAGGGCACTCTCCATGTTTGTAGCCCTGTATAAGCAGTGAAAAGTAAATTTGTGCTCATACTTGCTTTATTAATATCTATGGTTTGGGTCATGCAATTCTATTTCCTTCAGCATGTCTCAGGGCACAGAATTTGACAAGATTAACTGTGATTCATTAAGTATAGTTTCCAGAATGAACTTTAAAATATATATACTTTATATATATAAAAGTTTTCCCTTAATATATGTTATTCCATTATATATATTATATAAGGTTTGCCTTTGGTTGAGTGTATTTTTTATTCTTAGGAAAGAGGTATATAATAGACATGACTGACTGACTGACTAACCTTAATGTGTCTCCTACTTCTCTAAACTCTTTTCCAGTTTCACTTATTCAATTATTGCATCTGTTTGATCCTTTCTTTTCTCTGAAGAATCTCTTTTCTTCCAGCCCTTTAAAGATTATCACTGAATCTCCCTATTTCTTTAAGGTCATCTGGCTGAGGTGCTGCAAGCTGAAAGCACTGTTCAAGGCGACAGTATATTGCTATATGGCCAGCAGCATTGAGTGCAGCATCAGCAAGTGTGCATGACACCAAGCTATGGGGTGCTGGGGATAAGTTGGAGGGGCAAGATGTCATCCAGAAGGACCTGGACAAGCTGGAGAGGTGGGCCCAGGGGAACCTCAGGAGCTTCAACAAGACCAAGTGCAGGGTCCTACACCTGGGTCAGAACAATCCCCACTATCAATCCAGGCTGGGGGATGAGATGATGGAGAGCAGCCCTGCAGAAAAGGCCTTGGGGTGCTGGTGGCTGAGAAGCTGGCCATGAGCAAACAGTGCACGCTGGCAGCCCAGAAGCACAATGGCATCCTGGGCTGCAGCAAGAGAAGCGTGGCCAGCAGAGCCAGAGAGGTCATTCTGCCACTGCACTCTGCTCTGCTCACACCTCCTCTGCAATACTGGGTCCAGTTCTGGAGCCCTCAACACAGAAAGGACATGGAGCTGATGGAGCAGGTGCAGAGGAGGCCACGAGAATGCTCAGGGGCTGCAACACCTCTGCTCTGAGGACAGGCTGAGGGAGCTGGGATTGTTCAGCCTGGAGAAGAGAAGGCTTCAGGGGACCTACTAGTGACCTTCCAGGACCTAAAGGGTGTAGCGATGGACCTACAAAAGGGAACTTCCAAGCAGGCTGCAGAGGGCCTGTTTGCAAAGGCCTGGAGTGAAAGGACAAGGGGCAATGGTTTTAAATTGGAGAGGAGTAGATTCAAACTGGACATTAGAAAGAAGTTCCTCCCCACAAGGGTGGTGGAACACTGGCCCAGGTTGCCCAGGGAGGTGGTTGAGTTGCCATCCCTGGAGGCATTCCAGGTGAGGCTTGCCAGGGCTCTGGGCAAGCTGATGTAGTTGGGGATGTCCCTGCCCAGTGCAGGGGGGTTGGACTAGGTGACCTCCAGATGTCCCTTCCAACCCAAACCATTCTGTGATTCTGTGATTCTATATTTCATTTTCTAGCCTAGTTTATAAATTCTACATCCTACTGAGCTACCCACCAGCTGTTTAGGTCTGTTTTTTTTTCCTTCTAGGAGACTGCACAACTAATTAAAAACTGTCAGACTAATGCATGTTTAAAAACAATTGCAGGATTGAATGAAATTCATATTTTAAGTAGTTCCTCTGCTTCCATTGTGCAGAAATCATGTCTACTTGCTGAAGTAAATAACATGAAAGAGGTATCATTTTGGTGTTTAAATTTTACTTACCATTTCCAGTCCCTTCCTTAGTGTTCTCTGTTCTGATCTTACCAAGAGACACAGAGCTCTGAACTTTCTCAGTAATGAAACATCATGCCAATGGGGTCTCAAAGCATGTAGCTCAACATTTTCTGCTGACAAAAGTAGATTTGATCACAGCTTGCTTTATCTGAACTTATTTTGCAAGCCACTGTTTCCATCAGTTTTAGAGCACCGTATTACAGTTGCTCAAGTTTCCCTTCAGTGAAAGAGAAATACTATCTTCAAAGATGTCTGCAGAGAGATACTGTCAGGCACTGAAGCTGCTACACTAATTATATGAACACCTGCCATGCAAACAACTTTGGAGAAATACAATAAGAGGGTACAATAAGAAGCAGAGTAAAAAAAAATGCCTAAGGACATTTAGTTCTTAGGCAAATAGCAAAGTTCTGGTGTAAGAGTATTCTCATTCAAAGCAGAATCATAAATATATTTGAAAACAGTTACCTGGAACACTTGAGTAAATGAAAAGCTGCTCTGAGTCTGAGCTTTAGTGCAGGTGGTGGTCTAGGAAATGCTCATTCTGGGTTGATCAGCAAGGTGGGCTGAAGAAAGATTTGGGAATGAGGGCTATTCAGTGTGACAAAAGTGGCTTTTATGTGAAAAATATCTTTTGTGTATTTCTGTACTTTTGTCCTTTAATTCTACCTCAGCTGACCAGTCTATAAAGCACTCAAGTGACATCTTTTTCTACATATGAGGAAAAACTCCAGGTTCTTGTCAGAGCTTTGGCTTTCTTAAACAGGGAGTTATGCCTTGGTATTAAGCCAAGATGAAGCCTGCTCCTTAGCTACAAGTATTTAGATTATAATAGGCTAGATCCACATATAAATAATATATTGATAAATAAAAGAAATACATTTTATCAATAGATAATATAATCATGAAGAGACTGGAGCATACAGTTATGCAGGTCAACACCGACAGCAGTTAAGCTTTTGTGAAACTTGTAATGTGAATTTCTCTCTGAGGAGGAAAGGCTGAGAGCCCTGGGGCTGGTTAGCCTGGAGAAGAGAAGACCCAGAGGGAATCTCCTTATCAGTATCTAAGGAGTGGAGGTCAAGAGGATGGGACCAGTGACAGGACAAGGGGCAATGGGCACAGACTGGAACTCAGCAGGTTCCATCTGAACATGAGGAAAAAGCTCTTTGCTGTGAGGGTCCAGAGCCCTGACCCAGGCTGCCCAGAGAGCTTGGGGAGTCTCCATGTCTGCAGAGATTCCAAGGCTCCTGAAGGTGATCCTGAGCAACTTGCTCTGGGTAAACCTGCTTTAGCAGAGGAGTTGGACTAGATGAGGCATAGAGTGCTTTCAGAAAATTCTATAGAAGAGTCTGGCGAAATGAACTNTGGCCTTTGCAGCCAGCAGCGCTTGGAAAAAGCACTTGGGAAGAGCATGGATGGAGCCCTCCCCAGAGCTTCATTCGTGAAGCCTAGCCATGATAGACTAGATGACCTCCAGAGGTGTCTTCCAAGCCTCACCAGTCTGTGATTCTGTGTGCTTTCATGATTCTGTGAATTGCTTATAACTAGGGTGTGGGCCCTGCATAGCTGATAGCTTAGCAAGCAGCAGGTCCAGTGATGATCAGGAATGGAGTTTGAAATTGTACCCTTCAGCACTGCTCTTTCCAGGCACTGCTTTTGCCCTGCTACTAATAATGTCCATATTGTCAGTTCAATCAATTCAGTCTGTCTTCACAGATCCCAGGTGATCCAACACATGGGAAATCTCTTCTGGCATCATCCACATATATAGTGTTTTCTTTTCACAGGTCATATATTGCTCTTCCCAGTCTCCAAAAGCTTTGTACCAAACCAGGGTCCTGAGAATTAAGAACAGCAAGTATTGACTCATCCTTTTTGAGAAGGCTGGCAAAATATTCTGTCTTACAGAGTGAGCTGCTGACCTTTGACATCAGAGCAAGGCACAGAGGTGTTGATAAACTGAATTGATTTGTGAAACAATCAGTTCCATCCTTTTGCTGCAGCAGATTTGAACAGGACAAAAACTATTATCTTTCACATAGGCAGCCAGAACATTTTTACCACAGCATGAGATCTTATTTTTCTGGCTCCACCAAGAGAGATGAAAAGAGGTACCTAAAATACAAATGTTTACAGTAGTATTACAGTGTTATGAAGCTGTGCAAGGGAAAGGATTTGAAAGTAAAATATATTTGGAAAACTAAGAGATAGGTTCATTCCTTTTCAAGAGGCAAAAGACTGAATTTACAGGAGAAAAAAAATGAAAGACATTTTGCTGAGCTACTAGACAAAAACATATGATGCCAGTACATTTGGAGGGGAATGTGGAGTTCTGGTTCCTCACATTACTAAAAAGATGTAGCAGAAGCAAGAAATGCATAGCTTGAAGTAAAACCAGAGCTATGAAACAACTTCCATATGAGGAATGACAAGAAAAAGTAGATCTCTTGGAGGCTGTCCTTCTAGCAGTGTCCAGGCACTTGTCACTGCCTTCTGTTGGAGACAGAAGTGATGGAAGGTAGAACGATGCAAGGTTCAGCCCAATATGATCATTCCTACTGTCTTCTGTTGAATCACCAAAGCAATTTTGAGTAGGTGAAACTTTATGAATATCATTTACACTTTAAGTATACTTAAACACTTCAATTACTTGTGTTATAGTCACACTAATTATATTCTTCATCAATTTTGCATGTAAATTCTTCATCAGTATAGGGAAAGGATAATGCTTCAAAGCTGGACAAAAATCTCCTCCACTTACCAGGGATTGTTGAGTTCTATCAAGGCACTATAACACTTCTGTATAAAATGAGTGGAAGCAAAAGGTGAAGTTACTCAAAAATATTGGAAAACAACAATCCTTCTCACCAGAAAAAAGAAAAAAAAGTGTCACAGCAATCAAATATATTGTTCCTAATTTAGTAGACTGGCAAGAGGAGAGCTTCCTAATATATATAAATGCCATTGTCATTGTATCCTGGCAATGCTTAAAAGGCAGAAGGAGCTTGTTGTCAGTGAAGAAGGAAAATGCCCAACTTGATTTAAAGCAAACTGGTCAAAACCTGGTTGTATGAAAGCAAATGACTACTAAACAGGTCAAAAAATATGACAGCCTACATCCCATACCAGATTAGGAGAGTATTCATCAGAGCAAAGGATGGCATACTTTTTCTGTATGAATTTTTTCCTCTGTGCTTAGCAACTTACAAATGGGCTGGAGATCTAACAATCTCATTTATTTAGCATATTTACATCTTTAGATATCACAGAATAGACTTTGTTTTCAATTACCTTCACAATTACTGATATACACTTCTCTACTCACTGTTTAAAAACCCCTAAGGCTGCCCAAAATCAGTGTATAATGTTCTTCACTTCAGTCAATGAGCTTTAACAGAAACCAATGCATTTTAACTGAATTTTTGTTTATCTCGAGCAGCACATTTTAATGAAATCAATACATTCTTGCTGAAAGCCTCATGAATCCTTTAGAAAGAATACATTTTTACTGAAACCAATATACAGTTTTATAATGTCTGTATGTTTTAGTGAAAGCATGGCAATACATTTTAGCTGAAACCAATATGTTTCTCCAGGGCTGATACCAAAGAAACTATTTTACAGTGAAACCAATGCATTCTTACTGAAACTAATATTTCATATTCCTGAACCAACATTGTCAGGCTAAATGAAAGTTATGTTTTATTTCAGGGAAGAAGTTACATACTTTGAAGATTATCTTAAAACAAGGAGTTTTGCAAAGCTTATATTTTAGTATGTACATAAAATGAGAAGTAGATCATAAGAAGTCATTCCTAGACAGATCTATCTCCTTGGTCTTGCTTTTTTGTGTAGTCTTGCAACATATATGTATTCTATCAAATGAGAAATGACACAGACAGGAGTTTGTTTTCATTCTCAAGAGACTTTCACTAAATCTTTTTTCCCACTTTACATGCAAACAGACTTAAAATAAGTCAGCAAGAAGGATGATTTCCACTTCAGAGCAGAGGAACAGAATGATGGTTATTTTATTATAGACTAGATGTGATTTATTATGCAAGGATTTTTGGTCAGAATTGTTTTCAGTACATCAGTTTGGGTATTTTTCTTGCCTTTTCGACTAAAGATGTAATACTTAGAAATATTTTGAGTAATCTGGTGCATGTAGCTAATGATTTGTGATCCTTCTAAGTGGTTTAATCGATGCAATTAATGTGAATGAAAAGGCCCCAGCTGAATTTCAACAGATCTGAAGAGATGCATGATCTGCTTAAGATTTAGATGCAGTTTTTCTTTCTTTATCTTTTCAGCATGAAGAGACAAAAAAGGCAGAGACACAGTGACTTCCAATAAAACTTCCAGTGGCTAATTTTATACCATTACTGTTACTGTTCTCACCACAGGCACATCAAAATATTATTTTCAGTTAAACCAAACATAGTACCATTTCCTAATGAGCACCTAATTGTGATGGAAGATTAAAGGAATTTATCATAGCTCAGTAAACTAAAAAATCAGTTGTGTGGCTGCAATGTGTTACAAGCTAGAAGTCCAGATCCTAAATCTGATCATTTGTAAACTGAAGAGGCCATAGAAAAATGTATTTAAATTCCTCAGTGTAATTAGCTCAGAGCTGTGATTTATTCCTTTAAGGTCACCTTGACTGAGGAAATATTAGGGTTTTTTCCACTACAGTATCTACTTTTGACCCCACTGTTCATTGACTCCTTGCTGAAACACCAAATGCATTAGTAAGCAACAGGGAGCACTCCAAATTCAT
Source organism: Bucco capensis (assembly GCA_013396975.1). Lineage (NCBI taxonomy): Eukaryota > Metazoa > Chordata > Aves > Piciformes > Bucconidae > Bucco > Bucco capensis. The sequence goes on along the minus strand of VWZO01020248.1, from coordinate 42,891 downwards.
CAGCTCCAGTTCAGTCTTCCTACCTGGGCTGATGGGATCCTAATATTTCAGAGACTAAGGAAAACACAGTCTAGCCATAGCAAAGTTTGCTTTCCCAACTTTGCTGGTTTACAGAGCTGACCTACTTCTAACCCTTATGAAAACAAAATGGCCATTTTATCTCTGAAGTTATGCCCTAATCACATCTTCAAAAAATTACTTTCCCTACTAATGATGTTTGAGAAATAATGAATAAAATGTAAATGCAGTGGAAAGTCAGAGGTAAAATGCAATATTGAGGAAAATATATGGTCCAATTACAATGATTAGCATAGAAAAGGGTAGTCTATAATCTTACTGCAGCTGCTCACTGAATGGTTTTCTTCATGTACAATAACTTGCCTTGGGGGTGATTGATCCATTTCCAGAAAGTATAATCATTGCTTTCCAAAGAATCTAAAAGACAAAGTGTAACAAGACCATGCACTATACTAGTATTGGATTTTACCTCTCCTCATTATTTAGACCCCTCTAGCAATTCTCCCTTAATAAGTTCCTATAGTGCTTTGCTGGATTCCTTTTTCTCTATGACATATTTTATGCTCAAATGGATAAGGTCCATTCATCTCAACATGACTTCTACACCACCTCTTTCTAATTACTGTTCTTAGTGTCAGACTAGTTCCTGCAAGTGTTCTAGAGTAAAATATGTGCCATTCTTATATTTATTTTAGAATGCCACACAATGAGGAAGGATAGTGTTGCTCAATTTCATCCTATTTGGTGCTGTCATTCAAATAGCCTTGATTTTAAAAAGCAATTAAAGCTTTGGACTTGAAGACAAGTAACTATACACCGTATACTTACCATATACATATACTTGTAAATGAACTAAAACCAAAGCAGAAAAGCATTTAAGTGACTTCTTTTGAATGTCAGATATCAATTATAAGTTTTTATGATAACAGAAAAACAGGTTTCAAAACCATGGTTAGTTTTAAAAGCATTTAACAGTAACCACAGGGATCTGGGAATCTGACTTCCAGAACTTCATGAAGTGTTATGTTTAAGTGTTTGTCGTCATCATCACAGTTATGCTTCGCAAACGCAGCTCCGGGGAGGGCTCCATCCATGCTCTTCCCAAGCGCTTTTTCCAAGCGCTGCTGGCTGCAAAGGCCAATTTGGGACAGACAAGAGCAGTTGCAAAAGGCACAGCACAAGGACTCCTCAGGAGGTAGAAGCTGCAAGACACGATTCTTTCTACGCTGTCTTTTCTCCTCCAGAGTGATCCTGTGTGCCTGCTCCAAACCATCCACGGCATTCAAACTAGTGTGTGTGCAGAGCTGCTGAGTGGAGGCCAGAGGAGAGCAGTTCAGGGGAGCAATATGGCCAAGGCTGAGCTGTTGTTTCAGGGAGTCCTTGCATCTCCTCTTCGGGGCCCCTCTCTTGCCACAGCCAGGGGCAAGTTGCCCATAAAGCATGAGCTTAGGCAGGCAGGAGTTCTTCATCCTGGAGCCGTGAGCTGCCCAACGCAGCTGCGTTCTCAGCAGCATGGCCTCAAGGCTTGGAATTGCTGCTTGTTCTAGGACACACGGATTAGTCCCAGCATCTGTCCAATGGATGTTTAGGATTGTCCGGAGACAGCGCTGCTGGAAGCGCTCCAAGAGTCGTAGGTGGTGGCCATAGATGAGCCATGCTTGGGAACCATAGAAAAGAGTAGACAGCACAATGGCTCTAGAAACACTGAGCTTTGGACTTTTCTTCAAGTGTGTATTTCGCCAGACTCTTTTCTAGAGTTTTCCGAAAGCACTCTTTGCCTTAAACACTGCAAATGCAGAGTTTGAGATCTAAATGAACTACTACCTCTAATAACGATGCACTGAGCTTTATTAAAAATGCTGTGCACTTCAGCTCCCACAGAACCCTTTCTACTGAAGTACTAGCACTGTAAAAGGTATTTCTTTCTAATACAAAAATTACTTCAAATACCCAGCATGTTCACTTGGGGATGCTCATGGAAAGGTGTCTAAAGTTGCTGTGATAAGGCAAAAGAGTCTTTGTCAGTAATTAAAATCCCTATTAAAAGGTAAATGTAACTCTCCTTAAAATCAATGAAAATATTTTCATTGCTTCAGAAAGTCCTGTATCCAGCCACAAGTGATTGATCTTGTTCCTTTTAATTTCTGAAGGATACTCCACAGAAAAGGAGATACATGGCATTGTGTCCTGTGAGATACACTGAGAATTCTCTGGCATTCCCTGTTCACAGAAACTGCCCCCAGTTGAAATTCACTTTTCAGTTATTTGGTCCCTGTATAATGTCATCTGTGCACATCTAAAGCTCAGAAAAATTTGCTAGCTGGCAAAGCCTGGTGACAAACAAATCAATGCTTTTCATTTTGCTGTTGACATGCCTGACAGGCTACGTGACTCTCGGATGTCAGATGCTTTTTAGACTGGATTTATTGATCAAGTCTATCCAGAATGTTTAAAGCTTTCCCTTCTGTTTTGAAGTATATAGAAAATGTCTTGCTGATCAAGGTTCCACAGAGGCTGAGTTACTCATTTTCACTTATCATTAGTGTCCTTACTGGCAGCTGCATGGTAATCATGTATCTTTTCTTCCATTCTGTCAAATATCCTTTCTCATATGTATAAACATGAAATGTTTTCACACAGGGTTGGTAAAATGTTCTGAACAAGGTAGTTGGGGTTGCTGTTAATACTCATCTTGCACAGACCTTTCTAATATGTCCTGAAGAACTAAGACTATTGTTCTAAGAACAAAGGAGTGGACTGACAGTCCTTGATTTGCTCCTTCCCATGCTGATTTGTAGGTTTTATTTGGGGAGGGGGGGTGAATCTCTGCTTTTTCTCACTAGAGAATAGAATCTGTAATGCTTTTGATATCCCAACCCTCTGGCATTCCCATTTGATGTCAGATGTGTTGCCTGCCTGTTATTCCTTAAATACCTGGTAAGCTGCAGTGTGTGTCAGTCAGACCTGCAGCCAACATATCACTTGTTTCCCATGGGATTGTGTGAAAAGATCTGAGACTATAGCAACAATCTCTTATCTTTTATGCTCTACTTGCTTGAGTCAGTATTTCACAAAAAAGATCTAAATTTCAGTGTTTAATTAATAGGACCCTGAAGAACAACATGTATCCTATAGCATAGCCAATCCACTGGTGCTGGTGTGTGGGCTCAGGTTTCCAGAGTCAGCACATCACTTCTCCACAAAAGGCAGGGATAGCATTAAGGCACTAGGGCTCTCTGCTTTTAGGATACTATCTGTATGTCCTTACTGTTCTGTAAATTGTTGTCCTCTTGGAAGGCTCTGACAAAGATTAATTCCAATCCTTCTGTCACCTGTTTTATATCTAGGAGCACATATAGGTCTGCTGCAAGTGGAAGGCTCATAGTGTCTGTGAATCAGAAGAGCTGGGACATTCCTTGTTCTCAACCAGAAAGAAACTAGATTTCATTGTTTCTAAATCCTCCAGAAAAAGAGGTTTTGTTACTTTCTTTATACATCTCTAGGAACTAACACTGGTTTTCCCCCTGGACTCAGCACTGGTGAGGCAACATCTAAAACACTGGATTCAGTTTTGGGTCCCTCACTCCAAGAAGGACACTGATGGGAGAGTCAATATCTCTCCAGTTCACAAGGACTTGTTTGCTGAAGTGGCTGACGATGGAAAATCTTAATGGAAACCTCATGTTATTCTTCATATTATATTATTATTATCATTATTATTCATATTCTTCATATTTCCTATTCAATGCTGAAGAATTCTTTTCCTTAATAAATGTACACAGTCCCCACAGTGCAGTTTTATTGCACAAAGAAACATAAATTTCTGCCTGACCCTGCTGAAAGAATTCTCAGTAAATGAAAAATGTTTTAAAAAGAATGAAAAACAAGAATTACAACTTTGCCTCTGTGACTGCCAAAGCTCTTTATATGCAGATTTGTAAGTGTATATATACAGAATCACAGAATCATTAAGGTTGGAAAAGAGTCCTCTAAGATCATCAAGTCCAATCATACCTATAATTAATATACAATAAACCATGGCCCAAAGTAGAGCATCTGAATGTTTCTTAAATACCTCCAGGGATTGTGACTCTACCACCTTGCTGGGCAGCCTATTCCAACATCTAACAACCCTTTCAGTACATATAACTATGTATATATATATATATGTAAAACATAGCATATATATATAACATATAATAACATAGCAGAACAGATCCAGTAATTCAGATCATANTTCTGCTATGTTATTATATCCTGCCAAGTAAAGGCATGACTGAAATGCAAAGAGTAATTATATGTAAAGATATGGAGTCTGATGGTTTTTAAATGCTTTATTTTTTTTCTGAATTTATAAAGCTATTTAGAATACAGTAATGTTATTGATTTAATCCATAATTAATATTAGGCTATATAATAAAATTAGTCCTTTCTGAGTCTTTTTTTCATGTCTTTGTTTTATCAAAAAAAATTCAATCTATTGGGATACAGTATTTTACTTAGAACTTAAAAAAAAACCTACTTATTTTTTTATCAAAGGGACAATTTATGTATCTCCTGTGTACTATATGAAATGGATATGTATTACACTGGATCTTTATTTAATTTTTCTGCTAACTCTATTTTCAATTCGTCTCTGAATTTTCTTCTTACTCACTCCTTCATTTTTGCTATTTTTGCTTCCTCATTAAATTTACTCCTACTGCCCCCTGTCCATTTTGATTTTTTTAGCCTCTCTATTGAAATGAGAGTCAACTGATAAACTCTGAGCTGCAATTTGGAAACTATTCTAGTGAAAGGAGCTTGAAATTGGATAGAATTAGCTTATTCGTTCAGCACTGCAAAAGGACAAATACTAGAAAATCCTGAGCACTTCCAATTTCCATTTACTTCAAAGTAAATTTCACATATTCAGCATTTATCCAGTGCTAGAGTTGCTTGGAAAGTTCCTTGGAAAACATTTTCCTAGTTTGTGAGTAAAGTCATTGCTATNCTTCTCTTCTCCAGGCTGAACAATCCCAGCTCCCTCAGCCTGTCCTCAGAGCAGAGGTGTTCCAGCCCCTGAGCATTCTCGTGGCCTCCTCTGCACCTGCTCCATCAGCTCCATGGCCTTTCTGTGTTGAGGGCTCCAGAACTGGACCCAGTATTGCAGAGGAGGTGTGAGCAGAGCAGAGTGCAGTGGCAGAATCACCTCTCTGGCTCTGCTGGCCACGCTTCTCTTGCTGCAGCCCAGGATGCCATTGTGCTTCTGGGCTGCCAGCGTGCACTGTTTGCTCATGGCCAGCTTCTCATCCACCAGCACCCCAAGGCCTTTTCTGCAGGGCTGCTCTCCATCATCTCCTCCCCTAGCCTGGATTGATAGTGGGGATTGTTCTGACCCAGGTGTAGGACCCTGCACTTGGTCTTGTTGAAGCTCATGAGGTTCACAATGATTACTTAACTTCATAAAGAACTCTTTCAAAACAGCCCTCTAAATATTTTAATTGAACGTACAGTTTCTGTGTGATGTTCAGAAAGATTGCTTGACTAGCTGCACAGCTACAGGCCAATGCTGACCTCAAGTGGTGATTTACATTTTGACTCTGTTTGAGAATCACAATGGTAATGTTAAAAGAGATTTCCTCAGAGCTTTTTCCTCTGGTGATAATTTATGAGACTATTACTTCTCTCTACATTTGGTTACTGAGTTAAGAGATAAGACTGGCAGAGAGATTTCCTTGGCTTTTTATTTGTGGGGGGCTTTCACCTTCTGTTTTTCAGTAGTGCTTTGTATTTTCAGTTCTGTAGCACCCACTGGGAAATGCTAGCTATCATCCAGTCTGAAGGATGACTACATAAGTCTCCAGAGATCTCCAAAGGTTATGGTTTGCTGAGATCATCACTGCTATGCCATACATCATAACTAGAAACTATCATGAATAAACTAAAATCTGGTATTCAGCTAGGTATTTCACTTGTGACATGAAATTCTCTCACTCAGGTTTTGAACCAAATGGTCTTCTTAATCCTAAATATTATACGATTTTAAGATAGTAAGTAAATGATCAAAATAGGCTGATGTAGGTTTTATATCACACTTGCACTCCAAGCACTTCACACTGACACTTCCTAATAAACTGCTACAAGGTGATAAAGTTCAGAAATGCCAGGGCTTCTAAAACTGCATTTTCTGCAGACTGCAGCAGTATGCTAGCCCTCAGTAAATACTAAGAGGACAAGCTATTTCTTTCTAGTTTAATCCAATATCAAATACTAGCCTTGAGTCTTGCCATTCTGGAAACTACATCAAGTGCTGTTCTCCTTGGTCTTGCTAGCTCTCATCAGCAAACAATGAATTGCCTTACCAGTGAGTCTCCACATTTAAACAAGGAAAGTCTTTTGCAATGGTTTCAACATTGTAAGTAGAAAATTGGATGGTGTCAGTGGTCATAGGGTATGGAAAGACATAGCAGGCAGAGCCTGCAAACACAGGAATGTAGTAGTTGCATAGTTTAGGCTTCAGGAGTCTCCTTGCTGTACAGCTGACCTGACCAGCCTTTTCCATGCAGAGCACATGTGACCCTGTGCCCCATTTATATTCCCTCAATAGCTCCCTTCCCAAGGGCCTTACCCTTGCAGTGACATGGTATAACTGGCTACAATATTTTTTCTTTCCCTTTAAAAATAAAAAAGAATCACAGTTCTCCCTATCTAATCCTTGGGATTTAACACTGCACTGCATCATCAGGCTTGAAATCAGCTACAGCACTGAACATCTCCATCTGTAACCATCCTTTGGAAAGGAGTACAGCACAAAGAGATGCAGCAAAGGGGAATTAATACATTTCTAACTCACACCAGACTGTTAGGAAGGTCCTACCACTAGGATACCAGTTTGACTGTGAAAATACATTCAGAAATGACCCTGTAGACAATGTATAATGTCAAGAGACAAATAAAGTACCTCTTTTCATAATGTTCCTGGAGGAAACTAACTGAAGAGTTACCCAAAAGTGATGAGAGAGAATGAAATTCTCTGTGGAAGATTTAAGAGATTTTTACTAGCTCTTGACTAATGTTATGGAAACACCAGGTCAAATTTATCTCATGAGGAGTAGAAGTTAAAGTCCACAATGCCCTGGGATAAAGTGCTAACTTCTGTTGACTTAACTGCTAGAAATCTGTTCTTTAGTCTAGACTGAATATCCCTTATCTCTGTTTTCAGCTTCCCTCTATAGAACTTCATTACATTTTTTTCCACTCTATTAAAAATCCATCTGCTAGCCAAAATCTATTCCCATATACCTACTTGGGGACAGTGGCCAAGTGGTTTTAGTCTTCTCTTGAGTAAATATTTGAGGCTGAGCTTTATCAACTTGCTCTCACAAGGCAAGTTTTTCATGCCTCAGTTCATTCTTCTCAAGCACTCCCAATTAATCTTGCAACAAAAAATTAACTGTACTCAAAGCATCAGCATTGTTTTTTCTTGAAGAAAAAGTACTTTCTAAACATTTCCAACAATAAAAAATAATGAGAGGCAATGTGGCAATTGTAATCAGAGCCATTTATTACAGAACTGCTTTCATTAAGAGAAGACAAAGCAAGAGCTGCATCCTGGAGGAACTGAATTGCATAAGTGTTTATCATATTCTATGAAACTTGCTGATCTGCATCTGGCTTAAAACTCAGCAAAGAGTAGATTCTTTTGCTTTAAAAGGGTGGAATATTTGGCCAAGTTCAATGCATGGCTAGTCCATGACTAGTGTCTATCTAAAACACTACTGTGGAGTTTCATATTTGTTGCTTATGAATTCCTCCCCCAGGCTGAACTGTTGAAGTGATACATAGAATCACAGAATCATTTAAGCTGGAAAAGACCTTTAAGAACGTCAAGTCCAACCATTAACCTAACACTGCCAAGTCACCACTAAAAGTCACCACGTATCTTTTAAATCCCTCCAGGGATGGTGACTTCACCTCTTCCCTGGGCAGCCTAGTCCAGTGCCTAACAACCCCTTCAGTGAAGAAATTTTTCCTAATGGCCAACCTAAGCCTTCCCTGGCACAGCTTGAGGCTGTTTCCTCTTGTCCTATCACTTGGTACCTGGGAGAAGAGACCAAGCCACACCTGAGCCTTCATTTCTCCAGACTAAACAACCCCAGTTGCCTCATCTACTCCTCACAAGACTTATTCTCTAGACCCTTCGCTAGCCTCATTGTACTTCAATGGACATACTCCACCACCTTAGTGTCATTCTTGGAGTGAGGGGCTCAAAATAGAACCCAGTATTTGAGATGTGGCCTCACCAGTGCCCAGTACAGGAGGGTGATCACTGCCCTAGTCCTGCTGGCCACACTAGGGCTGATCCAAGCCAGGATTCTATTGGTCTTCTTAGCCATCTGGACACACTGCTGGCTCATGTTCAGCTACTGCCATCCAACACCTGCAGATCAGGCAGTTTTCCAGCCACTCTTTCTGAAGCCTATAGCATTTCATGGGGTGGTTGTGATCCAAGTGCAGGACCAGGCACTAGGCACTGGTTTTGTTCAACCTCATACCTTTAGCCACAGCCTTATTGACCCATCAAGTCCATATCCCTCTGTAGAGCCTTCCTACCTTCAGGTAGTTGTAAAGAGCGATAAGGTCTCCCCTGAGACCTCCTCCTCTCCTTCTTGTACTGAGGGGCCCAAAACTGAACAGAATATTCAATGTGTGCCCTCCCCAGTGCTCAGTACAGAAGGATGATCACTTCTCTGCTCCTACTGCTCACACTGGTTTTGATCCAGACCAGGATGCTGTTAGCTTTCTTGGCCACCTGGGCACACTGCTGGCTCATGTTCAGTCTCCCCACAAACCAGGTGAATGAAGCTTTCTGAACTAAGTTCTAAATAGCCAGTTCTTGGTTTGGAATTTGTCTCACATCTTTGTTTTTGTTTCATTCCACAAGAGGGCAATAGGGAACTATAAATAGCTCTTTTTCCTTTGCTCGAGTCTTGAGAAGATTAGTAAAGCGACTTTTCTTTTAAAAGAATCAGATGTCACTCTAATTCAAAATTACTCTCTGAAATTGAAATGCTTATTTCTATAAATAAAATCTACCTCCCAGAAATGAAAGCCACATATAAAGGAAGTTTTCAGCTTCTTTCAGCCTGAGAGGCTGGAAATTAGAGTTACATCAATTACTAAAGAGCTTTACTCCTGTTTCTTCCAACTAAGGATTTATGTCATCATTTATTCTGTGCTGGATGTTAGGTTACATTTGTTTTACTTCCATGTCCTTTCTGTATTGAGGGCTCCAGAACTGGACACAGTATTCCAGATGAAATATGTTATTAGAGAGGCACAGGCACTGTTACTGATGGACTCAGCCTTGGCCAGCAATGGGCCAATGTTAGAGAGAGCTGGCATTGGCTTTATCACACATAGGGGAAGGTTCTAGCAGCTTCTCACAGAAAGCATTCCTGTAGCTCCCAAAACTTGCCACACATACCCAATACAACAATGAACAGGTTACTCTTGGAGTCTACATAAACTATTTAAATCAAAGAACAATTCTTTATTTTAAGTTACTTCCAGGGCACAATTAAATGGGTTTTAAGTTCTTGAATAATGTTCAGCTTATTCTGCATAATTCATTTCCTTGGTTTCATGCTTATTCTTGTGGTAAATATCATTATAAGTGGGATTATCCATATCTTTGATGTATAGTCTATAAAAATATATCAGTTCTGGAATTTGAAATGAAAATGATAAGAAATTGCCATTAGCCAAACTCATAGGTGCAGATGAATAAAAAGAGAGATCCAATGATATTTAGAGCAGGTGGAAACTAAATTGAAAGCATTACACAAACCAACAAAGCAGCATGTGAGTTATAAACATCTCTGAATAAGAAGTAAAAATCAAGCAGAAAATCTACATATATTGGCTAATGGAAGGAATTCTGATAAAAGGGAAACACTTTAGGGAGAGGAATGGCCTTTAATTTAACAAAAATTCACCCTGTCTGTTGGCACAGGAAATTACCAGCAAGTTATCCAGAGAGCAGGCTCTGCCTCCAAGTAAATGTTATATTATTCCTTGGAAAATTACTCCAAAAACCAAAATATTGTCATTGGGAAACACTGCTATTTTTAACCCAATATAGAATCCTAGAATAGCCCAGTTTGGAAGGACCTGAAAGATCATCTAGTTCCAAGTCCCCTGCCATGGGCAGGGATGCCACACACTAGATCAGGGCCACATCCAGGTATATTTTATTCCACTTCTCTTTTGATCATTCTACCTGGCAGGATACACACCTAAGGAGACAACAGTCTTCTCTATTGATGAGGCAAAGCAAAATATCACAAAGACCCTGTTTAAAATATCTTACTGGGAATATAGCCTAATCAAAAGGCCTGCACCAGGAAGGAACAAGCTAACCTCAATTCCTACAGGAGACTACAGCATCTTCCTGAATCAATGCATTTCAGTTTTAATTAAAAAATATTCACTTTCAAGTCTTTTTCGAGACAATAAAATCACAAAAGATCACAAGAGAACATTCATTGTATATGTTCAAAAGGATATCAAAGGAAAAAAGCCTTTCAACTTTAAACTTTTTTGAACTGTGTGCAGTGTATGGAAAGTTCTATTGACTGTTTAATGATTAAAGTCATATTAAATTTTGTGTTGAAGGTAAGATCTGAACAGCTATGATACACAGGGAGAACAAAGTAGACATTCACAAGAACCACAGATTTTAACCTCTTTGGTACAAAANTATATAATATTATATTATTCTATCTATTCTATATTATATTATTATTATATGTAATATATATTGAATTGAATATAATAGGAATTTACAATGAAATTAATAGCTTGATTTAAATTAACATTGGTGTAAAATAAATTCAGCCTGTTATGTCCTGTGTTGTGCCATGATAAGATAAAGATCCAGCACACATGTCATATGAATACTGTTTACTACTATAGAGTATATCCAGAGAATATATTTTTTGCCCTTTTTTAGAATTCATTATAACTTTTTCTGTTGCTGTATTTTTCTTCTTCATTTTGCTGGTATTTTTTCTTTAGATTGATGAGTAATAACAAAAAGGTTGGCTTTGGCTTGGTTTTTTGTCCCCTCCAAAACAAGTATTGGTTTTTATTATTTTATTTTATAAAACTTGGAATAAAAACTGCCATTTGAAACAGTTCATGGATTTATACACTTGAAATTACACAGCTTCCATTTGATCCCAGTGACATTGAAGCTAGGCTAGCTTCAGGGAAACTAATGATTTTCTATGTTGTCAGTATCTCTGTGTTTCCCTTAATTTACTCTTCATCAGCGTGTGAAATCAAGTTTAGAAGAGACATGCTACCTGCATTATAAAAGGGCTGATCTCAGATTTTGGCACAGGCTAAGAATTTTAATTAAAACATGCCAACAAATAATGACAGCTAAAGTTTTACAAGGACAGGAGAAGGGCATGTGCAAGGTCAGATGTGTTTCTGCAATTGCTGGCTGTTGAAAAGCTGTGATATAAGAGATATTTCTGAAATACATTGAAATGGGGGGGAAAAAAAGCTGTTTGTGCACTCTCATACCAGTGCAGAATTACTACTGGGTGACTAGGTCATGCAGTTACAGAACTGGAGAAACAGTTTGTCTCTTGGAGGAGTGAAACATTTCGGGTGGAAGAAAGGTCCCTAGAGTAGAAGCAGCCATTGAGTTACATGGGAAATGGGCATTTTATCTGTTGAACCACATCAACAATATTATACTGNTTTCTCTGGACACACTCCAATGCCTCTGTGTCCTTCTTGTACTGAGAGGCCCAAAACTGACCCCAGGATTTTAGGTGTGACCTCCCCAGTGCTGAGTACAGAGTGATGATCACTTCTCTGCTCCTACTGCTCACACTATTGTTGATCCAAGCCAAGATGCTGTTAGCTTTCTTAGCCACCTGGGCAGGAGACAATCTTAATGAGCATACTGTTTAATCCAATCTAAGGTCTTTTCCAGTCTAAACAATTCTATGTTTCTACAAAATTATCATGTAGTAGAGACTTGCCCACAGTAAATCTATGCAATTCCTTTCACTTCAGAGACGAGCTTCACAAAACTAAACTTGTCTTTTTCCATAATTGCAGTTATAGCAAAGAAAAGAGAATATGAATCAGAAGTGACAACACTAATGATGAGAAAAGCAAGCAGAAGTAAATCTTAGTATATTTAGATCTTTGTGGAGTGAGCACTACTTATTTTAATTCTCTATCTGCTGTTCAAAGCAGAGGTTGAGACTTTCAGAGCTTTCTGAATCACTTGTGTTGCTGTCTTTACTTTTATTCTGCACATCATTAAATTGCCTCCTTCCATCACAGCAATATAAATCAAGTGTAAATCCACTGAATTCATCATTTCTACCAAAAAAACCCACAGATTCAGTTCACTGGATAAAAGCCTTCTATTATGTGAGGTCTATTTCATGTCTCAATTTTAATGGGAAATAATATATGAATCTGGTTTATCAGTTTGATTTGAAGTCATTTATTAATAGTTAATATGCAAATAGATACTACCTAAACAAATGGCTGCAATGAATCTAAACAAACATGGTAATTCTAATTAAATTGGATTAAGATAAAGTTCTCTAGATCAGTGCTTTAAGGGAGTTACTGTTGCTGAGATAACAGATTGCATCTTTCATGAGCATTCTTTTGTCTGGAGTAGGAATGATTAAAGAAAATCTGATGTTCTGCTGAAGGTCTTTTTTAAAAAGCTATATAACAGATTTCAAGTCATCATCTGGGAAAAATAAATGACTTAAGTTTCAAAGTTTTAGGTCTCCATGAAAGCTTGTCCAATCTCTAAATCCCCATTGGTCCAATAAACTTCCCATTTTCTGTGCTTGCTTAGAGAATTGGTTAGCAACACATGCAATAGACACAAAAAAGATCAGTAAGTTGTGACATTCATAACACTGACAAATGCAGCATTGTCACCTAGTCAATACTATTCTCAAAGACAACTTCCAATTAAAAGACAACAAAAAATCAGTTAAAAAAAAACAGAATAATAGCAAAACATGCTGAAAACAGTATGTGAGAGTTAAAAAAATTTAGCCTTCTAAAGGTAACTGGGAAAGGAGCCAACATGCTTAACATCTTTTTTTTCATGTTTGCTACATTTTTACATCAATAAAGCAGTAAGCTTTTAATTTCTTTGTAAATCCTAGAAGAGTAGTGTGGTACATTTAAATATGAGGAACATATTCACCTTCTATAAGCAATTGCTCACTGTTCACCTTTATTGCAATGATGTGCAGTTCTAGCAAATCCAGCTGAGTAAAACTTGTTCAGCACGTTCGTAGTAAAAATGAGGTAACTGTGCTCCTAGTATGAGTTGTCAACACATTGCCAATTATACCTTCATCAACCAGCTACAAAAAGCAGAGAGAGAGTCATCTTGGTTTCTTTTATAAGTCTGAGGGGAAAGAAAAAATCAGAGCTGAGTCTCAGGTACAATTAAACACATTTTCCAGTGTGAATCATTCTGGTGAAGGCAGCTTCTCTGATTAATTAGATGTTTTCAGGGCTACATTTTGAGCTGTAAACAGGGTCAGTTTTATGACATTCCTATGTGGCTGTAGTGTGTTCCTACCAAGATAAATTGCAGAATTACCCTGGCAAGTCCAAGTCACACAGGTACCAGAAGTAACTCTCACTAGAAATTGGCCACAATCCACTACTTTGGTAAATTCAGATCCTTAGGAAATGTTTGAGCTGCTTTGGAAGCTATGCTTTTCTTCCTAATTGCAGTCTGAGTGCAGCCTTTAAGAAATAGCTTTTTAATGCCACAGAATTATTACTGGTTTTAAGCCATCAGTCTTCACTCTTGAACTTAATTCATTGTTTCATTGCTGAGGAGAGGCATGCTTGTCAAAAGAGAGAAGCCAGACAATGACTGTAGTACTACATCGAACATCATATCCATTAAAAGACTTTGGATCACAAAACATCCCATCATGGAAATCAGAGTCCTATACATGAGGGTGATGAACACCCTTATGAAAGCATCAACAGCCAAGTGCTTCAGCACAAGATGGGAACAAGTTGGGATGTGGCACCTGGGTGGGTGTACACATCACAAAAAGGACACAACAGTGTCTGTGTTAATCGATGTCAACTAGTCAACTTATAATCATAATATATTTTGCATTGGAAGAGACCTTTAAAGGTCATCTAGTCCAACCTCTCTGCAGTGAGCAGGCACATCTTGAACTAGATCAGGTTACTCAGACTTCTCCATGAACACTTGGGTGATTAAAACCAGACTATTTTAATCTTCTTAACACCAGTGGAACTATAGTTTGGTCATGAGTTTGTGAAGTATCCGTATACATTCTTCAGCACTGATGAGTATATTCTGTGCCCTTCCCACACTGACTGCACAACTCTCTAGCCTTCTGAGTCAGAACTCATTATTCATTTTCAGGAGCAGAAGAAAGAAACATATAAAGATATCAGTGCAATTCCTTTGCAAACAACAGGTTTTCAGCTCTTTCGACCACCCTAAGTGTCATAAAAAAGCTGAGATGGATTGAAAGAGAAAGCAATGCACTGGAGACATCAAAACAAATTAAAAATAAAGACAATATACCAGAAAAACACACACAAAAAAATATGTAAGCTGCAATGGAAGTGTTATAAAAATTTATTTGCCAAGAAAAGCCCAAATGCTGTCACAGGCAGGGTTACATCAATCAGTACAGGGATTACAAGCTCCTAGGATGACCCAGACAATCTGGATAAATTAAACCAGTTAATCTGAGCTCCATGAAACACTTGAAAGAAGTTGATCAAATCAGAAAAGGCTCTGAGAAAGAGAAAGCTCCTGGGACACAGAGTTCCTGCTTCAGGACACTCATGAGCATTTCTCTGTTGGGAGTGACATGGTGTAACTCATATGTGAAAGTGCAAAGCAATTGTCATTTAAGAATACTGATGATAAGTTGAGGGAAAAGATAGACTTTTAGAGGGAAGTACTCACTCTGTGGAAGAATCTGACCTAGAAGGGCTGGGTTTTGGCTTCACCTTGGACACAGACTATAGCTTGGAAGAGCTGGACATCTAGACTTCACAGGAGGCCTACCCACTGCATAGTATAAATGAAGCTGACAGGTGGTGAATTACTGGGATGTCACAGATGATAAAATAGAAGTTGAGATGTGGAGACATTGTACCACTAGTAAATCTGCTTTAGAAAGCATCAAGTCTGCTGACAAGGGTGAGTATGCTTCTGGTGCCATAGAACTATTCAATCCCATGAAACTAGAGTAATCTGTGCTGGCTGTGTGTCTGACAGCTATTCTCTAGCAAAGCAATTTCAGCAGCTTTATGAACCTCTGCCTGAAAAGCTGTGAAAGATAAAGACAAATTTGACTCACTGACAGGAGGCAAATGACAGAGGATCCCCAGTCTAGCAAAATATCCAGCAGTGCCTACTTAGGGATAATGCATTTCATTTTCCAAGAAGCAGTCACCTCTGCCTCCTCATAGTAGGCTATATTCTGTACACAAGGTAGATTTTCTAACAAGAGGATGGGAACAGCTTCTTGACACACAGTGTGGACCTGAATGAGTGAAAATGCAGGTTTGACCAGTTGTTTTCATGAAACTCTGAATTGTGTCCTTAAGATACCTGGAAAGGTACCTCTTAAGCATCCAGGTACCATTTGAGATAACTACTTAGGGTCAAAACATCCATTGGTAGATAAACCAAGTGAATGGAAGGTTGTTGGTAGCCAGATGGCATCACAAATGACATCAGACATCCATGTTAAGGATCCTGAATCCCAAACACTTTGTTTTACCTATGCCACAAGGCACAGGACAGAATTAAGATGTTCAAATCAAGACACAGATGAACAGGATATGTGATAGGTCCACATCCCCATTTAAAGCAGATAAGGAGATAAGGAGCAAGTCAGCAGTGATTTCAGAAGTGTGAAGCTTTCTGATGGCTTATGTATCACTTTCACAGGCATAACAGGAAGCATGAGGTTATCATTAGTGATGGGAAAGATATTTCCTTAAATTAGTCCCTTGGATGCAGCCCAAATGCTGGCTGTGAAACAAGAGAAAATGAGAGTAGGTGTATGGAGAAGACCAAGAAATAGAAAACCCTGACAGTAAGATGTTGAAGTGATGAGGAAAATCTGGAGGAATTTTTAATATGTTTACAATGAGAACAGAAAGATTTTGCCAGCAAGGAGTTTTCTAGCCTTGCACAGGGCAAAAAAAACAAATAAAATTTGAAGACATATAGTTTGGTCAACTGTAGCATCTACATCTCCCTGCAGGAGACTAAAAGCTGGCAGCTCATGGATCTAAGTATTATGAGCTCCAAACCAAGAGTGTTTCAGTAGCATTAAAACTTACTTCCCTCAGACCTCTTGTGAACTCTTGACTTCTATGTTTGTTGAGATATGAATGGTACACATTTACATATAGAAATGACTGAGCTACCTCTGACTCCTGTGCATCTTCTGGTGCTTTGCAGCAACTGTAAAGGAAAGAACTTCTGCCTCAGAGAACTGTGAAATAGCCTTCCAGTAGAAATACTTATTCCACAGAAGTCCCTGCTTTATATCACTCTTAAGGGCAAATATTAGGATGAACACTGAAATCTATTAACCAGAAAATATTCTGCTCATTTCCTCAAGCATCCACCCTCTATGGGCTAGACTCTATCCACCCAGTTGTACAATACACAGCAGTGAGTTTTGTTTAGGGAGAAGCCTGAGAAAGATGAGAAGATGTGCATGTACCTTTTCTTTCCCTTGAAATCCCCTGGTATTTCAGTTTTCACCCAATATGGAATATAACACTTCTTTTTTTTCCTAACCCTCTCATCGTCAGCCATACCTTGACATAGAATAAATTTTCTCTAGCACTTTATGTTTGTCTTGGAAGGTTTGATTCTTTGGGAACTGTGGTCTTCATGTCACCTGCTGTCACAGATTGAGGCTGAGCCAGCCACTGAAGGAGTGACAGATGCTCTCTTTGAATCCCTCTGCTATCCCAAAAGGAAGAAGTATATGGATTGGGGCAAAAAATCTAAAACAACTTTAATGAAGCTAACAATAAGGAGAAAAGATAATAATATTAATAAGAAAATAACAAAATATATACAAATATAGACAAAACCAGTAACGAACTTCCCTAGAAATCAGGGTGGATTCAACAGCAGAAGGGAACTGCATTCAGGAACTCATGGATTGAGATTAAAGGCAGAAGAATATATAGTCTGAAGAAGAGGCTTGACCCTTGTGATCCCTCAGCTGTATCCTAAAAATGATGTTCATTGGATGGAATCCCTTGGTGGTCAGTTTAGGGTTACCTCTCCTGTCCCCTCCTCTCCACAGGTGCCACCTCTTACTTCCTGCACCCTAATGTGGGACAGAAGATTTAGCAGTGACCTTGGTCTGTAGAGGAGTAAGTCTAAGCAAGAGCCTTTCTGCAGCCCAACTCTTGGTAGTAACTCTCCCCATCAAGTGTTGTCACTTCTAGTAGCAGACACTGTCTGTGAGAACATGCTGTGACCTTCAGAAAGTGCCTCACTGACAAGAGACTGAGCTAGAAATTAAAACCACTAAATATAATTAGTTCTATTCTAACTCAAACCACGACATCTGTTTGTAATTAATACAAGCAATTTGGCATATTTTATGCT
Source organism: Bucco capensis (assembly GCA_013396975.1). Taxonomy (NCBI): domain Eukaryota; kingdom Metazoa; phylum Chordata; class Aves; order Piciformes; family Bucconidae; genus Bucco; species Bucco capensis. Next base: position 25,166 of record VWZO01020248.1, on the reverse strand, counting down.
TTTTTATTTTCAGGAAAATTCTGTTAGATCTCTTTTTTTGTAGCAACTAAGAAAACAGTATTTTTCCTTCATTTTATTTCTGTCACAGACCTGAAATAAACCCAGCACTATTTCTCATCTCTAAACTAGGTGGCCACAACCTATTCAGTATAACACAGGGAGGTATTGTCAAGTTCAAATAAAACAGACTTGAACCCATTCTATTTTAGCTATATCTGGGGGTTCTTTTTTTTTTTCCCTTTCCTTAGTCCACTTTGACATTGTTTGAAGTTCTCAGCATATTCATTCACTTTATTTATTTCCATGCCGTTTGGACCTCAGGCACATGATGTAATTTTTGTGCATAGACAGGAATTGGACTTGATGATCATTGTAGGTCCCTTCCAACTGAGGACATTCTGTGATTCTATGGTTGTAATCATAGAATCATAGAATGGTTAGGATTGGAAGGGACCTCTGGAGGTCATCTAATCCCTTGTCCACATTGCACATAAGCTGAGCTCTCAACAGTGACACTGAAGAATTGATCCTACCAATGCTGCTGCTAATGTAGAACGAGCAAGGGAGAATCCCCTGCTCCCCTCACACACTACACCTTGTGTTGGTTGAAAGAGGTGCAATGTCTCCACACTGTGTAGGCTTGGGAAGCTTCAGGAGGAGTTGTTGACAAGTTCAAATAATTCTACTTGAAAGTTTTGCGCTCAAATGTTTTTCCTGAAAAAGTAGACCACTCCATGACAATCAGATTCGTATTTGATACACATTGTATTCACCTTATAGAATCATNCAGTATTCCAGAGGAGGTCTCACCAGAGCAGAGTATGCATGTCTTACTGAGATGCTATAAACATGCAGGGGATGTTCCTGACCTTTCTGGATACCCAGGAGGCCTGGAAACACAGATCATTATCCAAAGTGGTGAAGGAAAAGATTGGTCCCAGAGTCAGTGGTCAGTGTCAATAAATTGTAGGGCTACCTATTCTGCTTTAGCTGGGACTGAGGACTCAGCACAATAAGGACATGGACCTGTTGAAGCAGGTCCAGAGGAGGCCATGAAAATTCTCAGAGCAATAGAACACCTCTGCTCTTCTATTGAGGCTGAGAGTGTTGAGGTTGTTCAGTGTGGAGCAGAGAAGGCTCCAGGGCAACCTTCTTGCAGCCTTTCAGTACTTAAAGGAGCCTACAAGAAAGATGGGGACAGACTTTTAGCAGGATCTTTTGCAATAGGACATGGAGTAATGGTTTTAAACTAAAAGAGGAGATTTAGACTAGATAGAAAGAAGATATTTTTTACACTGAGGGTGGTAATACAGTGGTACAGGTTGCCTAGAGAGGTGGTAGATGTCACATCCCTGGAGCCATTCCAGGTGAGGTTGTTTGGGGCTCTGAGCAACCTGCTCTAGTTGCAGATGTCCCTGCTAACTGCAGGGGGGTTGGACTAGATGATCTTTAAAGGTCCCTTCCAACCCAAACCATTCTATAATTCTATGCTGTTATGTGAGGACTGAAACAAAGGAGTCGCTGTAAGAGTCATTTTGTGTTCTCAGTCTAGAGCAGGGATTTGGATGTAGATACATAAAACCAAACCAGAGTTTCTTGGAAGGGCATTGTCCATCTAACTCATGGTCCTTAACTGTTTCTGGGAATCTGACCAGTGATTTAAGGAAGCAAAGAACACCTTAATAAATGCATTTATCTACCTTCTGTCTTTCAAATTGGTTTCACACAGCCAACCCCAGTGAGCCCTGCCCTAACCCTACAAAGGTCACCCACACAAAAGCTGAAGGAAAGGAACATCCCAGTGCTTTTGAAATTAAGAAAACATGGCAGTATCAGAAAGAAATTAGCTTGAGTTAATGTTCTGGGAAATGTTCTTATTTCCAGAATATTTTTCTTCAGGTTGTGTTTAAGGCTTGCTTTTTTTTCTTTAATATTTTTTCTTCTGTTTTCTTCTGCCTAAGTCTGAAATTTCTGAAGGTTTTGTGTTCACCTGAGATGTCATCAACCCCTTCTGTAGGGAATTTTGAATGATTTTAACCATCTCTAGCTCAGTGGGAGGCAGTCACCATCTGTATATTACATACCTCACTTCTCCTCCTTCGTGGAAACAGCTCACAGAAGCTATCAGAGTTACCCTGATGAAATATTCTCTCCACAACTGAATCTCTTTTTTAAAGCTGGTTTATTTCAGATGCAGAAAGAGGAGTGGTGAGAGTCAAGAAGCAGAGGATAAGAATTTGTGAGTGTGTGTGTGTATGTTCATCTGCATTGAACAGCAATCTGAAGGCACAGACACTGTCCAGGGGAGTAAAGAATGCAATGAGATGAGATGAAATTCATGAGAAACTAAGGATGTGATTTGAGGGATGTCAGCTTTTTCAGCCATAATAGCTGGTTAATAAAACCTCAGGAAAAAAAAAAACACAACACAAATAAAAGAACTAAAACTAAAAAAAAACCCTTAAAATTAAAAAAAAATAAACCCCACAACCTACAAAAACACAAATGGTTTTTCTCTGGCATAAAGAGAAGCTCTCATAAGAGTTCATTAAAACTGTGTAGAAACCACTTGCTCATTAATGTACTCTCTCTCTTCTGCCAGTTTCTGAGAACAGGAAAACTTGTTTGGAGTTCTGAGAACATGAATTTACTAATTAAATGATATATGGGAAAATACAGCTCTTGGTTGGAGGCCTGATCTTGAAAGCTTCCTACTTCTTCTCCCCTAATTTTATGTTAGTCATCATGTTTAACTGGAATATATGCAGCTGAGTGCTTAACTAGTATCTAAAGATAGGATAGGAACTTGCAAGTCATCATTAGGTGAGAGCTTTCTTCTTGAAAATAACAAAAATTACAGACATTAGTTCAAGGGTTCTTTGCAGGGGGGGAAAAAATGTGATGCTAATATAATTTATAGTCTGTGAAGAGATCAGTATTTAATAGCTCCTGGTTAGCTGCTCTGAATGATGATAACTGGACAGAGGAATTTTTTTACATATATCCCAGTGAGAATTATTTTTGCTGTGACCAGTTACAAGCTGCAGAACCTTGTATCACCCTGGCAGCAGCAGGTCTCTGAGCAAATCCAGGCTCAGCATGACCTCAGCCTTGTTTAGCAGTTGCCAAAAGGAGCAATGCCTGTTGCTTATCCTCGTTTAGCTTGTCCCTGTGATCCTCAATGTGTCCCTGACCCCACCAACCACAACAAGGAGTGAATGGGTGACAAATCTCAGCCCTTGAAGGGAGTTGGGGCTGGGGGAAGTGGCTGTGCCACTCTCTAGCTTTGGATGGGAGCCTTTGAGAGAGGAAATGAAGCTGTGAGGGGAAAAAAAAAAAGGGCCAAGCAGAGCCAAAGCTGAGGAGGAAGAAAACCCCACCTTGAACATCTCATCCCTCCTAGCAAAGATGCCAGGACACCAACACCTTGTTGTAACCCTCTCCTTTCTATCTTGAAGGGATTGAATCTGTCATTGTCCCATCCTAGAGGGACACAGGAAGGATGAGTGTCACACCAGCACGACTCTAAGTTTATTACCTTTTTCCTCCACAACTGTAAGGTTATCACTAATGAGGCTTTCTTGCATTTCTTCATACTGTAATAGCATTAACATGATCTGATAACAGCTATTTGTTTTCCTTGATTAGATTGCTAATACATCAACTAAGTTTAAAATAAATTCTTGGGTTCATATATGTTCCATGCTCAGAGAGATGGTAGAAGCCCCATCCCTGCAACCATTCCAGATCAAGTTGTTCAGGCCTCTGAGCAACCTAATCTAGCTGCAGATGTTCCTGATGACTGCAGGGAGGTTGGACTAGATGATCTTTAAAAGTCCTTTTTAACCCAAACCTATCTATGATTCTATGATTATCAAGTACTGAACTATACTTAACAAGCACTAAACTATATTTGTTAAGAAAAAGAGAGAACAGGAATCAATAATAAGAAACAGTATTCTTGTCAAAAGTGAAGCTACTAGAATCCTTTTCTAAAGCAAATACAATGAAACTTTACTCTGTGATGGCCAGCAGCTTCTAAACAGATCTTTTGCATTACAATGATAAGTTTCCAGCCTTCAGATGATTCTGTTCAGATTCTTGTAGCTGACAGTTTATTTCTTTCCTCCTCCTCCTTGGTTAAAAAAGATACTCACACTGATTGTAACTATACTTAATTATATTAGTGTTAATTATATTTATTGTTCAAGGCCAGGCTGGATGTGGCCCTGGGTGACCTGGTCTAGTGATTGGCATGCCTGCTCAGTGCGGGGAGGTTGGAACTAGATGATCTTTAGGGTCCCTTCCAACCTGCCCATTCTATATTAAACTCATCAGCCTGATGAAGAGAAATGGTGTTTTCAAACAAACAAACAAAAAAGACAAATGAGCTACCAGTTATCTGATTGGCAAGAAATGAATGGATTTTTTTACAAAGAGTGAAGTGTAAGTTGTGATACACATCACATAGAGTAGGTGTGAATGCAGAGGAAAGAGGATTGTGATTAGAAGTGACAAGAGCTTAACTCTACAGAAATCTATTTTTGTTTGGCTTTATATGCTTGTGTATGTTCTAAGAACAAAATGAACCAGCTTCTGAAAGACAATCAAGTTTGAACCCATTTTGTTTAATGATAGTTTAAGTGTTGCTGAAGGGTAGAATGCTTTGAGAGAAGGAAAAGGTAAGCAAGACAAAGTTAGCAAGAAGTTCCTTTTAAAGAAAATGCAAAAAGGAAGCATCATTCTCCAGGAAGCCTGTATGGGAATTATTTTTATATGATCTGCTAGAAGATGTAAAGTTCTGGCAAGATAGGAAAATGACTGTTGACCAAAAGTCATCTTGGTAGTGCTGGTACAGTTATTATCTGCCTGAACAGTAAAAATTGGCTTTATCCATGCATCTCTTTTTCAGAAAACATCATCTTATTTTTTCCTACTGATTTATCAGTATGTAGGAATCCTTCTATCATCTACTGCCTCCTGCATGGCTCTGTTAATTATTCATGAGAAAATAACAGTCATAAAATGGAACTGAAAAAACTTGATACACTTTCCTCTTTGTACTTGAAAAGCACTTGCTTTATCCTTTGTTTCCTCGTCAGGAAGTCATTCCCATACTGCTTCTTTTCTTTTGGTGTTGCCAATTAAATATCCCCAATTCTGGTCTCAAACTGAGCTTGACAGGAAGACAGAGAATTTAGCTGCCTATTCAAACTCCGTGGGTGTTATAGTGAATGTGAAAATTGCCCGAGGTATCCATTTTCTCTCCCTTCACCCCCCCGACCGTTAATGTATTTACTGGCAAACTTGGTGAGTGATAGCCCTTTTCCATCGGCTGAGTTGTATGGTCGCGCGGGCAGGAGCAGGGGCCGACGAGCCGGCGGGGTGATCTCCGCCCCTGCCGGGCAGTGCCCACCCAGCAGGGAGACGCGCGGGCTGTAGCGGAGCGGCAGCACCTGTGGGGCTGTCCCAAGCCGGAAGCCGGTGCACACCCCACCACGGTCCGGGCAGAAACACCGACCCTGCAGCAGTGTGCCCCAAGCAGCGGCAAACCCCTGGCGAGCGGCAAGCGGCGAGCGACGGCGAGCCCTGGAGCGGCAGCAACATGCGACACCTGCAAGCTCCCCTGGAGTAGTGAATGTGGCAATTTCTATCCGGCAGCGGCTGCGGCCATCGCATCAACGAGGGACTGTGGCATGCCGGGAGGGGAGGAGCGTCTGCAGCAAGAACTGGCGCGAAACCGTGGTGCTCCTGGGAGAGGAAGGCGGAGCCTACTCCATCTTCTGGACATTCTCCATCTTGGCAGAAGCGTGCAGTGGCCGGACCACCTCTCCATCTCCTCACCATAACCATCCAGTGCCCGGGCTCACCTCATCTGCCACCTCATCTCCACCAGACTGTACACTAGCAGGTTTTACTGCGAGTGAGGGGGGGGCGGTCGGTGGCGTGAGGGGGGTGGAAACCGGGAGGGTGTGTAACACCCTGTATTTTCCTTTTCCATTGTTACATATGTATATATATTTCTATGTTAAATAATTATTCTTTATAACTCAGCCTCCGTGTTCAGTGATTTCTTTCCTTTTGTGGAAGGGGGAGGCTCTAAAGGGGCTTCCTTCTGAGTTTGTCCTCCCAAACCAGGACAGTGGGTAGCAAATGTGTTTCCCTTTTGTATACAGAATTAGCTACAGAATGTTTCTATCACTTTGAATCTGTGTTTCCAAGTGGTTTGTTGTACATGCAAACTGTTCTGAGTAAATCTCAGAAAGGGTAAGAGCTTCCACAAATGCAAGCTGTTCTCTGTCAATAAATCCCAGCACACATTTTGGCAGTCAGTAGATGCACTTTGAGAGAGTTATTCTTCCCCCAGAAATGTGGAGCTAATGCCACTCATTATTCAAATGGCCAAAACCAGAGCTTGAAATTAAGCACTTAAAATTTTGCATATGACCAAAGCAGCAACAGAAGAGACTTAATTGTTGGACTTCAAGTTAAATCAAGCTTAACTGGAAATTATTGATGATAATTTATCCAAATATAAATTAAATATAATATAATTGTATTTGTATTAGAAATCTAATTCTAAGTATTTAAATAAATATATAGTTATTAATTATAATAATTATATAACTATATTATCTATTATTAAATATTTATATAAGTATTTATTATACAAAATATAATTCTAATGATATAGTATCTATAATTATATAATTATAATAATTATAGTAATTGTATAATATAT
>VWZO01020247.1:242186-279162 GCA_013396975.1 Bucco capensis | reverse complement strand
GGGAGGATTCTATCCTACAATGTTAAAGAAGATAAGAGAAAGTAAATGATTTCCAAATATGGAGATTCTTCTGAGCCAGGGCATAGTCTTAGAGCAAGACTGGATATCACTTTCGGATAGTTACACAAAAAGAAAAGCAGCACATTTTCTCCTTTCCTAGTGAAGGGGTTGGGAATAGCCCAGTTTTCAGTCACAGACTGGCCCCAGTTCACCCACACTGCAGCCTTCCTTGCCCCACTCACAGACCCTTCAGCCTATAAACACAGCAGATAAAGGAAGGCATCATGAAACTCCAGAAAGTCACTAACTGAAGTGCTGGAGTCATCATCCCTGGAGGTGTTTAAAAAAACATAGAGATGTGGTACTTAGGGACATGGTAGGTTGACAGTTGGACTTGATGATCTTAAAGTTCTCTTCCAAACTTAATGATTCTGTGATTCTTTGACCCAAAATCCAGGCTACACCATCAAAAAACCTTGCATAGCAAGAGGCTTCAGAACAGGTCACTATAGAATTAACAGGAGCACAGTGCTTTATGCTCAATTGACTTGAAGCTGCTTTGCAGAAAATGCTCATCGTTAATGCCATATTTTATTTACAGGGTGAAGAATCAGGGCACAGAAAGATGAAAAGCACATATTTTTCATAACAGAAAATTCACTCTAGCTAGGATTTTCAGTCTGCCAAACTGTCAGCATGTGCCAGAACAGCTGTAGATATCAAGTTGACATAGGAAGCTCCAGCCTCTCCAAATCCACTCCTGCATTGTTACCCTACAAGGTCCTCTCTACCCTTCCCTCCTCTCTAGAGCAGACTAATTTAAGTGGTTGCTCTGTAGAGCATAAGTCCCAAAAACAGATGCTACATGATGTCCCTCCTTTCCTCACCTCCACTTTTCCACATCAACACAGAGAACACTGGTGAAAAACAGTACTTAATGAGGGTTAAAGTGGTGTGACACATAAAGATCAGGACTTGGGCAAAGAAGAATGGTTGAAAAGAAGGAAAAGGGAAAGATGAGTGTAATTTCTAGCATCACTAAGAGCCTTTGGCACTTAGAGACAACAGGAACATGGTTCTCTTCCAAAGCAGTAACCAAAGAACTGGACTTCCAGGGCTCCTGTTGATATTCCTGACCTATTACATCATTTCTTAAGGATGATTTTGGTATTTCCCATAGAGTCAAACACCAGTAGACATAAAGTATAAATTCAAGTCCTTCTGGGACATGTCACTTATCTCTAAGACAGAGTTTGCTTTCTCAAGTTGCAGAAATCATGGCAAACAACTCATGAAATCCAGCAGTGGAAGAAAATTGAGTTTATTCTTCAATTTATTGCAGGTGGTGTTGGTGATGTGATGTTGTTATTCACAGACTACTGGCCTCAAGTCTTCCTCTTAGTCCTCATCTGAACTGTGATGTTGTTATTCACAGACTACTGGCCTCAAGTCTTCTTCTTAGTCCTCATCTGAACTGGTCCTGACATGTTTTGCTTGCCCTGGCAGTGAAATGGTGACTAAACTCTTAACAGCAAAAGAAAATGGTCAGATAGGTATTTCTTTAACCACAGTCCTTGTTCAGTAGCTTTAAACCTTGAATTTGATCATATTTAGTAAGGTTTAGTCATATCATATATGGGAAAAGTCCATCAAAGAACTATATGTGAGCAATAACCCTGGCATAACACAGGAACATTGGGAAAGAAGCTCACTAACAAACAACAACATAAAAATATCCTCCAGCAAACTGCAAAACTGAGGAGTATCAAAAGAAACTATAACCATCAACAGCAATGCTGGCAACATGGGTTCTGACATCCTGCCATGATCAGCCTCAGCCAGCACCCACAGGTTACCTCAAAAAGGAGGTAAGTTAGTTTGGAGAAGATGGACAGCAAGAGGACAGGGTAACCAGAATATAGCTATTAATTACATCAGTAATTTCACACCTTTTATTTTACTTGAACACTTTGCATTATTGATATCATTTCAATTGGACTAGGAGCAGCTTTTGAATTGTTTTACTTGTGATCAATTCTTGTACATGTGTATGAGGTTCATCACAAGTTCTTGACAGCTTAGGATGTGGTACTAATGTAGATGCTGTGAACTCTTTGATGATCTAGCTTGTGGGGCTTAGTGAAGATGTGAAACTTCAAATGATTCTAGTTGTGGAACATTTTTACAGGAACCTTGGGGGAAAAAAGGCACAGTTTTGAAAATGAGGAATCAGATTATGTTAGTGGCTGAAGAGAACCAAGAAGATGCTCATCTTCCTAAGCTTGGCAGAATTCAAGTGGTATGTACCTTGCACATCAAGACCATCATAAATACAGAAATGAAAGCCAATAGTAAACATGCTTTCAAGAACACAAAAATAAATATTTGAATGGGGGTTTCTGTGTGTTTTTTTGTGTGTTTTGTTTTTTTGTTTGTTTGTTTCAAAAAAGTACAGAAGGTAAAAAATAGAAGGGGAAAAAAATCCTTCAGCCTACCAGTTCATTCATAGATTTTTTTCTATTTCTAAAGCAGCCTTTTAACAAAATATTGATTTAATACAAAAGAAAACAAGAGAAATAAAAAGAAAAGCAGTACTTCACCACAGCACTGAACATATCTTTTCAACAAACAACATGAAGCACAATGAAAGCCCATGTTTCCTCCATCACTTGCACCACTATGCATTATTCTTGGTGCAGCAGGTAGAACATCAATCAATAGTAAATACAGTCCTGGGCCAACTACAGCTTGCTTTAAATATTCAGCAGTTCAGCATGTTCATTCACATGGTTCTAAAAAAACAATTTGTGATGAAGCTAAATGTCACACTGGTCAACTGAGAGAAAACTTCAGTAACTCTCTGCTCTGCTCGTGCAATTTCAGCTTGGCTTGAAAGAAGGAAATCTGAGTGTAAGAGCCTCATCCATCAGGATGTGTCCACAATTATGCAGTTGCATAAGAGGTAGAGAAATTGGGAGGGAAGTTGAGCCTAGGAAGGAGGGAGAAGTGAGAAGAAGGTATTTTAAGATTTATTTTTATTTTTCATTATCCTACTCTGATTTGATTGGGAATAAATTAATTTCCCCAAGCTGAATCTATTTTGCCTGTGATAGCAATTGGCAAATGATCTCCCTGTCCTTATCTCAATCCATGAGCCTTCCACTGTATTTTCTCTCCTCTATTTAGCTGAGGAGGGGAGTGGTAGGGCAGCTTTGGCAGGCACCAAGCATCCAGCCAGGCTCAACCCCCCACAATGGGTATATTAGTTTCTCTTACCTTGTGCAAAGTGCTATCTCCACTGCTCCACCAACAACTGCCACTTTGGGGCCATGTGTTCTACCATATCTAGGAGCTATGGTGAATTGCTCAAGGCCTCCCTCTTCTTTTGTTTCCTGATATCTATGTCGTCAACCTGTCACAGATAACCCTCTCAACATTTTCTCTTGCTCTAAACCCTTCCTTCTTGACTTCCCATTCCTTTCTCCCCTGCACCTCGAACTATATTTCTTAGATGTGTTGTCCAAAACTCTCACAGTCACTTTGAGATGCCATGGAATGGGATCCAACTACACTTAAGTTCACATCAGTTACTGCAGAGAAACTGGTAATTTTGTTGTCATTATTGCCAGAGGCCATAACAAGATGCAGATCAGAGAGTAGTCAAGTGAATTGCTCTCTAAAATGCCAGGTTTTGTAGGACTAGAGAATTAGGTCTAAAGTTACTCCTAATTCTGATTTGTCCTACACACATCCTTCCAAAATGACTTGTACCAACCTCCACTGCAAATGCAGGCAATGTCTCCTTTACCACTTGTGCATGTAGGAATATTTTTCCCTTACTAAGTCATGCAAAAACTGTGTAATCACTCAAGCCACTAATTCTGTCCTTTTGGTCTGCAAAACCTGCAAAGACAACTTTAAACTAGGCCACCAGCTGACAGTTGGCTCAGGCCAGCTGGGTATGTCTCACCTCAAAAAAGTTCTGTCTCAGCAAATGACAACACCTTGGGATCTTCTGGTTTTCTGGTTTCAGCCAGTGGCCTCCAGTCTCTGAAGAGGAAGACAGGAAAGGTTCAGAGCCAAGAGACAGCCAAATGAAGTGCAAGAACCCATCATGTATGGGTGAGTAGACTCCTAGACTTAATTCTGTAGACTATGGCTAAGATTCTTCTCACCTAACATGAACTGATGAAATGTTAAACATCAGCATTTCAATATCTACAAGCCTTTTATCTTTAAGCATGAGAAAAATGAATAGAAAACAACACTTTCATCATGGAATCATTCAAAAGAGGAAATAGATTAAATAAAGAAAAATGGGAAATGTTTTCTTTAAAAATTGAAATTTCTGAAGTTAAATACTTCCCAAATACTAATTTTTATTTTTTTTGTCACTGAAAATACATGTTAATTCTGAAAATGTAAATAAAATTAAGCTTGCTTCTCAGCTTCTAAAGGAAATGAAGACTACGTAATTACATTGCTCAAGTTTTCCCCAATAACTTTTAAACTTGCTCATTTCCTCCAAAATAGAAGAGAGTAGAATTCTCTGATTATAATTCTCCTAATGCTTTGAACAACCACTAAGAACATAGATAAAAGAGGTGCAGAACCATTTCAGGAAAGAAAGGAGGCAGTACTATGACCTGTGCCACTGATGGAGGTTAATGAAGGCATCAACTTTTGTTTAGCGTGTCATGAAACAACAGAAACACCAACATTTCTGTGTACAATACTTATTTTAAGGTTAATACACCTTTTAAGGTTAAGAGGCATGGAAAGAATGAAATATGATTGTTTTAAAGGAAAAGGGAGGTTATGCCTTAATGGATTCAAGTTTTATCCATTCCACTGCTCCTGATAAAATTGGTTATTTCTTTCTACTTATTTGAAACTGTAAAAGGTTCACCAATTTGACAAGCTGTACATATAACCTATTTGGGTTGATAGGCTAGTAAATATGGGTGAAATATTAAAAATTTAAAACAAGAAATATATCTGCTTAACTGTCTAGGAAAAAAGGCAACAGAGTAAGTAGAACTGCAGAAAAAAAACCAACAACAAGAAGCAAACCCACAATAAAAAAGTAAATTATAAAAAAAATGTTGTCTAATCTGGAAATGAATTTATTCAAGAGAGACCTCTGAACAGTTTAGAAACAGGAAATGTTCAGAAGAATGAACTGATTTTCTTCCTACTTACATTAAAAAGGACAAGAAGGGAATGGGGATAACATTTCAACAAAAGAGATTCAAATTAGACATTAGAAAAAAACAAAAACAAACCAACCAAACAAAAAAACAAGCTTGGACTGATATCTAGTAGGTGGTTTAAGAAGAGTTAGGGGAGATGGACTAGATGCCTTCTCAGATTCCCTACTCCTCTATTTTTGAGTCTATATAATGTGACTATATCAATTTATGAAAACAGCTCATATGCCAAATAAATATTGATGTAACCAGCACACAAAGGGACTTCACCTATCAAAACCAGGTAACAGACACAGAAATGGAAAGTTCATAGAGTATGAAACAGTATTTGATTTATCTGTCTTTACTTGCATTGCACATTTCTCTACTTTAGACTGTCAGTTCAAGAAGGAAATCAAATACACTTGTTGACAGAGATTAACCTTGTGGCATTGTATATTAGTGGCATTAGACCCAAAGGCAATTCTTACTGGCTTTGAAACAAGGAACTGTCTGTTTGAATCTGANTCCCATGGGCAATGAGTTTAATGCTCCCTCTGCTGTCGGCACAGTTATCGCACCAGGGGCCACAGGAGACCCCGAGTCATTTTCAGACTGTGCCTAAGTTCAGTTTGTACCCAACATTATTTCAGCTACAAACTTCTCTGTTATTTGGGTAAGTTTTGTTAACTAACTCATGCAACTGGTTTCAGTAAGATTCCACCCAACAGATTTCTCCTAATTGTAACTGGAAGAAATAAATCTCTGCTTCTGCAGTTACCAACCTTTCCAACACCATCCTTTAGAAATAATAATGCTTTAACTATGTGACTCTCATTTCAGCTCCTGTTTGTTTAGTTTTTGAACACCCTGGCAGCCTGCTGGTTGGTCTGTGTTTGCCTACATCCTCTCTAGTCAGTAGCTAGAGAAAGACTGATGAGATGTTGAAGTCATTGATGGAGCCTCATTTCCTTGAAGTATCTTCACTCATGGGTCCAGGCTTTCTTCATGTCCATGCTCCTGGGAGAAAGAAGGAAAGAGACAGAGGGAATATTTCATATCCACCTCAGCTGCTTTATTCCCTATCACACAGCTCTACGTGCAGTTGCATGACACAGATAAGAGAACAGAGAAGGAGTAAGTATCCATCAAAATTAGTATTGCTGCCAAACAAAGAAGGTGCCTGCAGCTGTATCCTGGCACAAGGCTTCATGTAAAAACAAAGCTTTATGTAACCACAGAGAAAGGGACTATCTATTACGCACTTGATTCCCAGGACCTCACACCAGTTTTCACTGGAATCAGTGGTTTATTCACCACAGTGAAAGGATCTGGATTGTGTAGCCTGTATGACCTCCAACAAGGAGCAGTGATCAAGGAACTGTAACAGTCAGATCAGCTAGATTAATATAAGGATGACCCAGCTGAGGTCACCAGCTGAGTTGTCCAATGGCAACCATACGTGTAAATTATATTTTCAAGTCTTTCTCTTCTCTGGTTGCTCTTTAGGCACAGTGAAAAAGAAAACACTTGATCTCTCTCCTATAAAGTAGAATTTCCGGAAGAGGACAGAAAGAGTGAATGTAAAGAAAGAAAAATGAAAAGAAATGAAGAATGGGCAGAACCAGCAGCAGAAGGTAGGCAAAAAAAAGACAGATATTCAAAACAGTAAAAGCAAGAGAGAAAAGTCTTGAAGTAAAATGGGTTGGAAGATGAAAGAGGCTCAAAGAAAAAAAAAGAAGTTTCTGAAAATACATTGTCATTCATTTAAAAAGTATCTTCTGTGGTTCAACAATCTCCAACATCCCCTTCAAAGTTTCACAGTAGGGACATTCTCCCTTTCACCTCCTTGTGCAATTCCCTCCCTCAGCCCCCACTCAGCCTTGTTTATCACTTGCCTTTTTGTCTTCTCCTCCCACTCCATTCCCAGGCACTGTCGCTTCCCTGTGCATGTCACACATTTTAGTCCTTGGACCACAATCTCCTCATCTCCCTGGTCCTACAAGTGTCAGGCTGAAGTCTATTTACTATGCTCTATTTACTTCCAGAGAAAAGAAAAACAAGTAGCCATGAGTTGGAGTGAAAGGACAAGGGGCAATGGTTTTAAATTGGAGAGGAGTAGATTTAAATTGGACATTAGGAAGAAGTTCCTCACCACAAGGGTGGTGGAACACTGGAACAGGTTGCCCAGGGAGGTGGTTGAGTTCCCATCCCTGGAGGCATTCCAGGTGAGGCTTGCCAGGGCTCTGGGCAAGCTGATCTAGTTGGGGATGCCCCTGCCCAGTGCAGGGGGGTTGGACTAGATGACCTCCAGAGGTCCCTTCCAACCCTAACCATTCCATGATTCTATGAGGTATTTCGGAGACTAGTGTGCCCGGTCTGGGTTCTGTTCATCATGCTCTGCCAACATGGATTCTATGAGCTCTGAGAGCAAGCATTCTAGCAGAGAAGTCTCTGCATGCAGAAGAGTGCTAAGCAGGCTCTACCATCAAATTAACACTTTTATACTATCAAAACCCACCACTAAAAAGCATTACCTTCACTGCAACAGGAGGTGGCAGCAAAGAAAAAACATGAGTTTCTCAAAGTAACCCAGAAGGTAATACAAGAAAATAATTAGTGCTTGGAGACATGAAATACTAGCTTGTTGAGCTTTTGTTATTCATTCATTTCTGGTGCATTAATTAAAAAAATGAAAGGTGTACTTAAAATAAAATCATAGCAGAAGAATGTTTCTTGAACAAAGTTTGGTTTGGTGGTTTCTTTTGGTATGTGTGGAAAGCAGTACATAGGAAACAACCCATTTTGTCCATTTGAATTTGTTTGTGCTAGATGTAGGTTTAACGTCAGATTTTCACAGACTTCAGATACAGGATGGACAAGTCACAGTTTCTATTTTAAACAGGTATCCCAAACCTTAAGCACTTTTTATTTTTGTAGCAATACAGCAGTACTCACCCATTTTGCATCACTTGAGACAAGATATAAACAAACAAAAAAAGAAAACACAGAGGACTTGAAAACCTTCCCAGCTGGGAGAAGACACCTAGAACATGCCTTAAGGATTAGGAGAGAAAACTGGACTGAACAGGCAGTAAAGTGAAGATGACAGCAGAAAAGAGCAAAGGACAAATTAGTAACATGTCCAAACAGTTGAGTGTAAGAGGCAACAAAATTTGAGTTTAAGATCACTAATTTTTCACTCTTCAATTTCTGACCCCTAATGGCAGCTGTCATTGGAACATTGGAACAGGCATTGGCACAGGCTGCCCAGGGAAGTGGTGGAGTCACTGTCCCTGGAAGTGTTTAAGAAATGTATAGATGTGGTCCTTCAGGACATGGTTTAGTGGCTTGGTAGATGGTTGGACCTGATGATCTTAGAGACCTCTTCCAGCCTAATGATTGTGTGATTCTGTCTCTGCCTTTGTGTAACACACTGTTGGAAGATTAGCACACACCTTTCTTTAACAGGGTTATAGTGTCTATTGTTCCTATTTTCTTGTAAGTTGACAGATATTGTGACTTTCTTGGAGGTTGTTAAATGTAAACCCAAAGCACAGTGTGTTTATGCATAGGGATGGATGTTAAATGTCTGGCCATGTATGTGGTTCAGGCTGGAAATACCTTTCCTCCAAAACAAACCCACTTTTTCACACCTCTGCAAAATGTGTGACACGCAATGGCAAGAGTGGCTTGCTGAGGTGATCCCACTTCAATAACATCTCTACCATGGTGACTATCTCCAGGGTGCCAGGATTTTCTCACTATTTGTTCCTTTTGCTTTTACTGTAGGCCTATTCCTGACTTTTACTCAGTGATGATTAGAAATCCTTCTCTCACATCCAGCCTGAACATACATCTATTTGTTATTTTGTTGAAACTCTCCTGTAGCTCTGCTAACTCTTTCCCTCTTCCAACATTCATTTCCCCAGTGTATTACAGGAATCAGTATCATTTCAACCTTCATTTTACCATTCCAAATAAATGAAGTACCTTCAATTTTTTAATGAAGAGAAACTCTCCATTTCTCAGATCACAGTTGGTCACTGAGGATCTGTGTTAGTTTATCCAGCTTTATTCAATGCAAGACACTACCTCCTAGTTGAGGTTTTATATATCACAAATCTGGGGGATTCGGTCTCCTGGTGTTTTTGAAAGACTTGTGTGATATGATTTAGGAGACCATTTAGCTTTTTGACAGCAGTGGAATTAGGGTCTGTGTTGAGCCCATGATGAAATAGTCTTTCATATCAAGGTAAACTGAGCTCAGGAAACAACCTAAGAGGATATCCTGATGCTATTTCCTAAGGATATACCTTGTACTTGGTACTTATCTACCTCATCTTATTCTAGACTTCAGGGTGACTGCTTTCATCAGCCATGTTACTGCTGGGAAATTATTCTGTGCCACTGAATCTCAGTCACATACACTTAAGCTGAATGTTTGATCACATTTTTTGGCCAAGACAAGCCAGCACTCTACCAGCAAACCCCAACCATGGACCAGGAACCATTCCCCAAAGGTAGTTTGGATGGGGCCACACTCTTTTGGAGGCCAAAGGAGCTTCATCACATTGCAATACTGGCTCTGAACATGCTAATGTTCCTAGTTCCATTGCACCCAACATGTGCTGGTTTAATCTTCTCCTGATTAAGCATAGCATCCCTGAGGATAGGTACAGACCTGCCTCATTGCTGATGGCTTAAATCAGCCAAAAGCAGTATATCTGCCTTTGGACTATGGATGCTTTTTGCCTCTGTAACAGTTAGGTGTAGGTGTAAGGAACTGCAATCATAGAGGACCATCAGTTTCTGAGAAAATATTGGCATTATAATTTCCCAGTCTATGGGGTTTATGAGATAGACAATGCTAGATGACTGAATACAAAGTATTATAGCACAGCACTGCAGAAATAGTGGGGTTTATTTACCAAAAAAACCTGACTATTCATCACATCTAACTGCATCAGTGAAACTGTCACAGCATTCCAGAAACAGTATCTCCATGACCTTTCTAAGAATAGACCTTGTAGACCACATAGTAAAGTGAAAATGAGCACTTTGTCCTTTCAGATACTAAAGCCCACAAGAGATTTGACTTTTGTCCTTTTTCCTTGTATTTGTTTTTAAAAGAGAGCAATTAAAATAATGTCCTCAAATAAACCTGAGTGGCATTTTTGTGTCACTCCAAAGCAATATTACACAAGGCACTAAAGGGAGTGAAAGGAATCGATTGTTGCAAATGAATTCTTGTTCTTTGATTAGTCATCATGCTATCAATGCATTTCTAATAAAAGTTACTCCTCCACTTCTTACTGAGGGAAGCTGCACCAAGAACTTTTGCAGTCTAATAAAAAACTGCTTAAGTGCTCTGAATAATGACAAAGTGGATTTTAAGGACTTCTCGATCATTATCTTAATAGGAAACAAATGTACATCTCCTACAGAAGATGCATCCTGATAACAACAAAATGTTGCCTAATTCTTAAAATAGCCATTGTATTAATTGTACCTTTTCTCCACAAACAAAAGAATTATCTGTTAATGACTAATTCTTGCTCATACTGTACCGAGTATTGCAAAGATAATGTTTTTATTATCCTCAAACTGTGAGCTATCCTTCAATCCAAAAAGTTTTATGTAACTCAGACTGTGGCTCACGGTGGGGATTTAATGACTTCAGCATGCACAGGAGCAGAGAATCTACTTTCTGGTGTTATATCTAAGCTATTATGTGTATATTTAGCATAAANATTTTATATAATATAATATAATATAATATAATCCATACATTTTTAATAAGATGATTGAAGTTCTGCCTCCAAGGTAGATTAACCAGGGGATGATAAAATTAATAGCGTAACAATTAAAGGGTGAATAAAATCAAATGAGGCATTGCAGCTATTAAAGATACTCAGATGACATTCACTAAGAGACATAGACCAAAGAAGAGATAGAGCACTGAGTATGGAGAGGAGAAAGGTGTAACCAGAACTCACAGCCATTGTATGCAGCTAAGCCTGGTTTAGTCTTGCAAAAGTCATGAGAACAGAGCAGATTTTCTTTTTTCCAAGTCCTTCTTTGATGATATTCTCACTGCAGTATAAATCCTACTACCAGAGGGATGGAGAAAACTTCTGCATAAATAAGAAAGCCCTCAGCACTCAGTGGATTATTTTAGTCTTCTCACTATGAGAAGCTAATGTCCCACACAGTGACTGAGGAAAGTTCCAGTAAAAATGTGTAACCTGAAGTGTTATCCTCTAGAAATATTCTCTTCCTAAAGGAATAAAAGACTTGAAAACAAGCAAGCTGATGATGGTGGATAAGCCTTTGGTGTAACCATTCCAAGTGTTCAGAAAAGGCCTATTTATTTCTTTTAAATCCCTTGCTGTTCACAGTCTCTCTGTCTAAATGGTGACACATGAGTGTTATGATCTCTGCTGGGGTACTGGGAGCTGCCAGTCAGAGGGATGGACCTTGTAACATCAACTGCAACTGGAAATTCAAGTCTACCCAAGAAGCAAAAAAGGCTTTAACAAATAACTTCTTTACAATTGTAAACACATTGTTTCAACTTAATATTCTCTGGAAAGCACAGAAAGAAAAAAAAATATATAATCTCTAGAACTATAACAGGAATGCTTTTGAGAGCAATTCTTTCAGGATAGTTACATGCCAACTTTGAAAGTGGTAGCCTGTACACAGGCTAAAATCTATAGGATGCCAAATTAAGTAGTATTTTTCTGTCAATTCCTGTAATATAGCTATAACATTTCTAAGTTTCCAAGATTACTGTTCATAAGTTATCATAGAGGATACTAAAGGAAAAGATACTTGTCATTAGCTTGTCACAGTTTTGCTAAATATAATTCAGGTTTAATTCACATATTGCCAGAAAAATTAATGCATGCCAAATTTCTACTAAATTTCAAGATGATCAGTACATTTAGGTGATTTTTCTGAGTAAAGTTCACACTCAGAACTATTGCCTTGAGAATGTTAATTTAATTAAGTCACACTGACATTTTCCCCTAAAGAGAAATTCAGTAAGAGGAAAAAGTCACATCACCTCCTAGTTCTAATGCAAACAAATAAACCATTTCTAATATATCTTAGTACAAGTGACATGGCTGTGCAATAGCAACAGCAGAAAATGTTTCACTGATTCATTTTACATGTGCAAAAGTGAAATCATGCATTAACTTGCTTCCATTACACTCCCTGAGGAATTTCTTTAAACATTTTTCCCTAATACATGATTACTTCTTATGCCACAACAGACAGCCCAAATGAAAGAGGATTTCATAAAATCTCAAATAGCATGGAAAATAATTAAGACAAGGTGATTTTCTGAGAGTATATTTACTGCCAGAGGCAAATGGGTGAAGTTGCATCTTGACACCAAGAAAAAGAGAACAGGCCAAGCAGGGAGGGGAGGAAGGTTGGGGATTAATTGGGTATTTTTGTAGATTAGTCACACTTTGACTAACTTTGAGTTAAACCATTGGTCAGACAGATACCAAATTGGCATCAGTTACTCCAAGTGGGAAGAGCCTCAAAGAAATATCATAGAATCAGTAAGACCTCTAAGTCCAACCATCTACCTATCACTCCCATGCCACTAAACTATGTCCCTAAGTACCACATCTATATGTTTCTTAAACACCTCCAGGGATGGTGACTCCACCTGCAGAGAAAATCTGAGGTTATGTCACAGTCCCAGGGATGAAAAACCTGCAATTTTGGTTTAGGGTCTGGTCAATGGAGAGAGTAAGTTTGGGTGTTTGTGTGTATTAGCTGTTTAAACATATATTTTTGTGGTTTAAAACAATTACCTTCCAGATTTCCTTTGTGCAGCTGATTCTGGTTGATAACTGAGTCCTTCCCAGGATGGAGAGCTCAGAGCTCACACTGCCAATTCTCCATGGGTCTGTGCTAACACCAGTGGAAGGGGAGAAGAACCTGTGGCATTAAAATGCCAGATTCCATTATACTTGCACCTTCAGTGGCTGTCTGGTCAGGAAAAAGAAAGTGTGAATGTGCTGAGCAAGATGACTTTGACTTTT
This sequence comes from Bucco capensis, assembly GCA_013396975.1. Classification (NCBI taxonomy): domain Eukaryota; kingdom Metazoa; phylum Chordata; class Aves; order Piciformes; family Bucconidae; genus Bucco; species Bucco capensis. The sequence continues at coordinate 265,904 of VWZO01020247.1, read as the reverse complement.
AAAAACTGCTTTTATCAAGGTCACACAAGCAGCCCAAACTTTTAATTGGGTGCTGTTCCCTTACCACAGGGATGCTTGCCCTGCCCTTAGCTTCTCTCTGGCTTTATGTGGAATTAGCAAGGTGCCCTCAACGTGACAAAGAGCCAGACTAGCCTTTTCCAAAGCAGGAAAAGAGGTTTCAGAGATGGTGGTTAGTGCTGCATCAAGCACACATGCCTAAACAAGATGAGAACTGACAAAACCTAGAAATACAGCTCATTTGAAAGTGTGTCAGAGAGTTCGTGGCAAAAGCAGCAGGCAAAAAGGTAAGGAAAGCCATTATTGGGTTCACACTACAGACAGAAAATACTGAATGAGGGTTCAAAGTCAGCTTTTCATCTCAAATTCAATGCTGTCAAAGGACACACAGGAATTATTTTCACTAACCTTTTCTCATACTTAAGTTGCTTTCAATTCTTTTCTGGAATGATTTCAGAGGAGGCAGAGGAGCCATCTGCATCCCAGAAAACTGGGGTTTTATGTTCTTAATAGAACAGCAAACCTCTAAAATATTCAATTTTTTAACCAAAAATTACGACTTCTTTGTAAGCAAAATGTTTTGTGGGTTTTTTTCCATATTGTTCCTTCTTCCATATGGTTACCATTTCTTAAATCTTTCAGCCAACCTCTAGAGAAAAATTCTTTCCTTCATCTCAGCCTCTCTAAGAAGCTACACTCTCTATCTCTGATGATAAAAAAATCAGAGAAAAAGAAATTAATTGATATTCTTCCTTACCTTTCTCTTAGATGAGTGCAGGCAGCAATCACTCACATGACTCTGCAGCCCCAGCCATGCATGGTCTAACAGGTATCATCTCTTTCCTACCAGCCACAAATTGGTAAGTTTTAATCCTATCAGAGATATTTCACTTTGTTGGTTTATTTTAACCGTGCTACATAAATATGTTAACAAATGCATTTATTCTATGCATAGCCTCTATTGATACTGCATGGATTTATTTTTTCCTGCACACTGAAAGACTATATAATGTATTTTGATATATGCATATACACAGGCACACCTTTAAGTCTGGTGATAAAGCCAAAGAAATATCTTTCATTCATCAATAAATCTACCACATCCTATCTTTATAGCATCTTAGTAAAAATTTTAAAGCTAGTGCACTGAAAGAAGTGTGTTGCATGTGAAAATAAAACCATAAACTTCATCTGAATTATGTTACAGAGGTAGACAACTGGAGATAGAATGAAAAATTTCATATTTAAGGTTATACTTTTGAGGGAAGAAACACTTGAACAGTACTCAGTGAATCTATTGAGAGCAAAGTTGGTGAAAAACTACCCTAACACATTGGCTCAGAAGTGAATGGGCAGTGTGCAGACAGACTGAGCCTGCCCAGGATACTGCACGGGCAAAAGCTTCCTCAAAACTGGGCCAACTGGTGTGTTTCAGGCACCTTTCAACATAGGCAAGCAATGCAACCAGAACAAGGCAAAATTATTACACTAAGAGTCATCCTGCAAGAAAGGCTTTAGGTTCACTGAATAGCCATAGCCCAAGAAAAGACCAGAAGAAAGCTGAAATTCAGATTGAACTTGTCTTAAATGTTGTTTTCTGAATCTGTATCAGCACTGAAGCTTTCTTCATTGTTAACTTGTACAGAACTGGGTTGAATGAACAAAGATGATCTTGTCATGCAACACAAGTGACATTTCAAACTTCTTTATACTCAAAAGAAAATCTTCAACAAGTGTCCCAGGTGCTCCTTCAAACTTTTGAGCTTTATTTACTTATTAGGACAATTGCAGTGTTGCAAAAAAGGACTGAGCAAAGTCCATTACATCTGTTTTCTATGTTTCTTTTTTGCATGGTTTATCTTTACTGCACCAGTTAAATAACTTTGGTCTGAAATTAGTAATAAAGCATTGTGGAAATCATGGGTTTACTCTGAAGAAATAATTCAAGAACTGGTTTAATACAATTTGCTTTTATTTAATTTGTCATAAGATCTGTCTCTGAGCCACAAGACTTGTTTTTATTTCCTGGAAACAATGATTTAGTTATGTCAAATCATATCAAGCTAGCTAGAGTTTAAGCTCAGAGTTCCTCAGTTGAAAATAATACATTTTTTTACCACTTTCTTTCACAAAAGCACATGACTCCAGATAATGTCTGTAGGATCCCTTTTTCCTTTTGTAGTAGCAAAATTCACAATTAAGAATTTTAATGATTAGTAATCTTCTGCTTTTCTGCCCACAGTGGAATATTATTTTATGCTACTAAAGCACATCACTTCTACTTGGAACTGCAAAGGGCATTAACTTCTGTTTAGCAGGTTTGCATACTTGCAAATATTGCTCTTACCTGTCACCAACACCCTTCAAGAGTGTAATTTCATAAACATATACAATGAAACATATTCAAGAGAAAGCCTTCAGTGTCACTAGCATTATATTATTATTATTATTCATTTATACTGCAGCACCATGTAGGATTGTGAGCCATGGTCCAGGAATGAAGTGTGCTGAGCTCTGTGCAGGCATAGCACAAAAGAATAAGTCATATTCTCAATAATCATATTTAGTAATTAGGTCAGATTTGTTATCCTGGTTAACCAATGGAGAAGTTAACCAAGGTCAGAGAACACAGCTACCAGTGTGGAGACCTTCAAGAAATCAAATCTAAGGCTGAAGTCCTAATGCTGTAGAGTAATTATCCCAATAAATGATTGCACTAGTCAACTTTTATGAAAATCAACTCATTGACAAGTTTCACTAAGACAAATAGCATACATGGATTTTATTTTAATAGAGTTCAAAAATACTACCATATGTAAGTCCCTGTAAAAAGGGGACAGAAACAATTAGATTAATTCAAGCACTAAGATTCTGCTTGGGTTTAGTCTGAGCTGCAGATTGTCCCAGTCCTGATCACACTCAGCCTGATGTGACCAACACACATCAGTAAAACATTTCCCCTTCTTTCCCAACGACTGCAACCTGACCAGGGAGCTAACAGCAGGCCTGGGCATGCAAACCAGTATCAGACCTTCCCTACAGCAAACTCTTTTTTTCTCTCCAAATTGCTGACACATGAGTTTTCAGCAGCTGTGCGTGTGACCATTTCTGCTCCAGGGCTGGTGCCCATGTCCAACACATCCAAGTGGTAAATGATGCACTCAGATTCCCCACATATCTCCTCCCCAGAGGACATCAGCCTTAGAACTATTCTTGGATACAACTATCTGTACTGATTTTAGCAAAGGAGAGTTCAGGCTTATGTCTCACTCACTTCTTGAGGTTCCCCAAGAGAATTTACACACTGGGAGAAATTAGGACTGACTGACAGTAGTTCAGTTAATCTCTGGAGAGAGATGACTATTCCATCATCAGAATAACTGTGGTTTTTTAGGCATATTTCAGCTGAAAGTCATAGTCATTTGACGCAGTTTTCCTTCTTATTTTTTCACCTCTCTGCAAACTAGTATCCATAGAAAAGCTGGAAGCAATGCCAGTGTTTCTCACTCAGCCCATCTCCTTTCTCCTCTCTGCCTCTAAGTCCCATTTCCATAAAGCACATTTATTTTTAAGACTCTTAAAAATAGCTCAGGTGATCAGGCACACATCAGCATACAGCTTTGAAACTCCAGTAATTTAGGATTGTGACCAGGAAAAAGGCAATCATTCCCTTAAAAAAAAAGTTGTCTTGTATCTGTTTCAGATGGCAACCAGTAATTTTTGTTAATTTCATTCCTGTATTTGCAGCTTAAGTCTCAGTAACCAAAAATCTTATCTCGACTCTCCTTTTTTCTTGTGAGTTCTCACACACATTCATTACAGGAAGAAGATCCAAATTCCTATTAGTTTAATGCAGATTGGAACCATTTGTGTGCTAAATTAATTCTTCTGTCTGCTAGCAAAAAGGGAAATCAATACAAATTCTGTACCACAACTCCTCTTCTGAAAGGAAAAAGACATGTTAATCTATCTGGCTTGCTCAAAAGAAGGCTGAAAGATGGTTTGATCATATTTGAGAGGAGAAGGCTCTGCTTAATTTCAACAGTTTCTCCTGGCCTGAAAAATAAAAGCTTTTAAAAAGAAACAAAAATGTATTGGTGAGCCTTTTCCTCAAAGCAGACATTTTCAAGACACAGCTTCACAGTTCATTTTAAAGTCATTGAGCATTTTCACTACTAATGAGCACACTTCAAAGTCAGCATTCAAGTCTTGTCTTCAATATAACTTTTGGCAGATCCTGACACACATCATCCTCTAGCAGCTTCACAGCTTATTGATAAAAAGGTCAAAATCCTCTAGTCCACTGAACTATTCCTGCTCTGCCCAGCAGTGCATATACTTGCACTACAGGAGATAACAAGAGGATTTCTGCTGTACCTCTCCAGCTGGCTGGCTGAATACCTTGGGCTGGTTCTGCTGTACCTCTCCCTCTCCAGCTGGCTGGCTGAATACCTTGGGCTGGTTCTGCTGTACCTCTCCCTCTCCAGCTGGCTGGATGAATACCTTGGGCTGGTTCTGCTGTACCTCTCCAGCTGACTGGATGAATACTTTGGGATCTCTGCAGGAAGCAGAGATAACATTTTGTAATAATGCAGAAGCTAAGCAAGAAATCCAGGCTGCTCCAGAGCTCCCAAGCCAATCACCCCAGCAATGTGGGAGACATTCACCTACATCATTGACAGAAACAAAGATTGCATGAGTAGCTGTCATTACCCAGGAAAAAAAGAATATTTTAGAAATAGTGATTGCTTGGAAAGATGCTCAGCAGTGTGATGGATCTGAGGTGATTTACACAAGTGAGTGGGATCCCAAGTTCAGTTCTGCTCTCTTGTACCACCAGAAGTCAGGATTAACTACTGATGGCAGTGGAGCATTTCTGGAAGAAAAACTCTCCAAGAGCAGGGGTGGGGGCCAAAGATACCACTAATGAATGGCAGTACATTAAAAAGACTGACACCAATGCAAACATACTGATGCAATTACCCCACCTCCCTTTTCCTCACAATTACCATCAAAGAGCTAGCCAAAACAGAGAGCTCTGCCTGGGGATGGCCACCTAAAAAACCTAGAAATTAACTTTTAGCTACTGGTAACAATGCTGCAACAGGAAAAAAAAGACCTGGGATAGTTATTGAGTGTTAAGGCCAGAAGGGACTGTTTTACAAGCTGGAGAATTCCTTTCACACCACTGTACAAATCCTAATAATTAGTGTTTACCAAAACGCTGATTTAGCAACATCAGAAGAAGGAAAGTCCACTGCTTCTCAAAATATTTTATTCCACTAGTAACTTGTCCTTCTTAAGGAAGTGTCTTTGAAGCTGGACAACTTCAAGCTAAACATAGCTCAGTCTTCTAGTAGACAGTAATTGTAATAGTCTGACAGTTCCCTGACTAGAGATGCTGCAGCAGGAGTAAGAAGTAAATTATAAAACTCAGCTTGCATTCCCCAAGGCTCAGAATGATCTTTCTAATCAACCCTTTGTTCAACACTTAATCTTCACACAGCCCAAACAAATGATTTATTATTTATCCCAACCAGAGAGAAAAGTACCCAAAGGGTACATGTACATCTTTCACGTGGGTTGAAGAGCTGTAATTAAACACTGATGCTTAAGCAAGCAAGAGAGCACTGGGCTTTTCAAGTTTAGCACCACTGAGCAAATGAAAGTGCAATTCCATTTCCTGGCTGCAGTTAAGTAAATAAATTGAGCCAAGATGACTTTTTCCAGTTGGGAAAAAGAATAACCTTAGCATGTGGCTGCAGTAATTAATGACAAATGAACTATTTCTGTAAAACCAGAAGAGGCATGCACCTTTCCCCAAAGCTTCAACCAGCCTCAAAGTGTCACTGAAGTCAGGCTGGGTTTCAGATACAATGAGAACCTGAGGGGTCTGCAAGAAAAAGGTGTTGAACCAAATTTGACCTGAAATATAGACCATATGTAAACAAGTTTAAAAACTTCACATCATTAGAAAGATTTCTCTATTATGCCCAGATGGAAGTCACTCAATGAAAGGTTAGCTCTGATTACAGCCCAGAGCAAAAATCATGGAAAGAGTTGATTAGATCAAAAGATAACAGAAAAGTTAGTGTCATATACAACTCTCAGTGACTCTTGATATTGATTACAGCTCAGTTGGGAGAATGAAAACAAAAATATCTATAGTGCAGAATATACAGTAGCAACAGGCTGCCCAGGGAAGGGGTGGAGTTACCTTCCCTGGAGGTATTTAAAAGATGTGTAGATGTGGTGCTGAGGGGCATGGTGTAGACCAACATCTTCATCTGACACTACACATCCTCTGCCAGTCTCTGAACTAGTCAAATACAGTAGCTGATTCAAAAAGTCTGTGTATAATACCACAGTGAAACAGCCTTCAAGACAGAGAGGCACCCAGCTCTGATTCAGCATTGAAAAAGGTCATGCAGGGGCTTGGAGGAGATGCTACTGATGGGGAAAATGGTTTAGCATAGATGACTCCAAGATACATGTAACTTACTAAGGGAGAGAAAGGGAATGAAAGAGAAGAGTCTCTAAACCCTTCAAGGAAGAAAAGATGTACAGAAGATGTTGCTTGACACTAAGATGCTGAGTTTGGGGTAATGGTCCTTTAAAACTTATGTTACAGCAAAACATAAACTGAATTTTATGTGTGTTTGATCAAAGCTCTCCAATGTGCTGTATGAAAGGAGCAGGGACAGTCACTTGTAACAAGACTACAGTCTATGAGGAAAGAAGATAGGGGAGGAAGACATGAGGAAGCAACAGAGTCCTGGGGACAAGAACTGTCCCATGGCCCAGGGCAGAGCTCTGTCCTCCAGATCACCCCCTCCAAAGCCCAAATTTCTCCCCCCCCAGGACATATGGCTTTGGGTTTTTTCCACAGTATGCATCACACACCCCACACCCCTCAATTCATTTGCCAGGGTGTTTTTCTCTCTTCAGTAAAAGGAATTTTGATGGCATTAAACAGGATTACTTTGATTAAATCTTCTATATTTCAAACTTGGGTGAAACTACAGGGGGTGAGCGATTTCTGACTTGAGAATTATCAGCTAATATTAAAGTTTTTTTATCTACTTTTTTTTGGGGGTAAAGAAGGAAAAGGACCACATATTAGAAACAATAACAAATTTTCAACTTTATTTCTGTTTGAAAGCATTGAATTTTCCTGACAAAAGACAATAACATTTCTATCAAAGCTTTCATTAGAAAGAGTGTCTCAGACCAAGGACTGATTTTCTAATGAAACCAGATACACTATCTCACAAGAATGAACAATATTAGCAAGCAGCATGGGACACAGGAGATGTCGAATCAACTTGATTCAGCTCTGAAACATACTCAAAGCTTGCTTTCCCACATCTGAAGAGGAAAATCAATTATTTGCAGAATTCCTTCTTGTTTATTTCTGTCATTGTCTTGCAGGAGAACTGGAAAAAGAATGAAAATTCTGCCCTGACAGAGCAAGAAAGAGCTGTGCACAATTCCTCTGACATACAAGTGCTGAGATGGAGAGAACATATATTGAGATGGAGAGAACAGCTGAAATGCAGCAAGTGTTATGTTGTCCATCAGTCTGGGAGGACAAATGGAAATGATGACAGTTGTGCCACCTGACAGATTTACTTTTGATTGAAGACAGCTAAGATCAGCTAGACAACACTCAACATTTGTACATCACATTAAAAATTAAATGATTCTAGAACAGCTCCACATGCTGTACAGCTCCTTATTGCACTAACATGAAAAACAAAAATAAAAGAAAGAAACTGAAACACTGAAATGGAAAATGAGGACAAATCTTCCTCACAGCAGTTTTCACCAAGGTAAGAAACAAACTTTATGTATCAGTGTGTTTCCTCTACACTGATGGTTTCCTGTTCCTGACAGCAAGTTCAGCACCTTTTCTCTTCTGGTTTTCATGATGCTTCCCATGGTCATGCTCCAAGACAGTGCTGTCCACACTCTGAGCTGCTCAGCCACTTCAGCTCAGCTCAAACCAGCATTTCTGTGCAAGAAGTGCTCCTTTTCCTCTAACTGGCCAGGTCCACTGAAGACAAATGTCTACTGCTAAGACTAGAGAAAAGAAATCAGTAGGTCAGATATGCTATATCATCCACAGAAGTGGAGGTTCCATTTCAAGCAGAAGGTGCCTCAGAGTCCTGCAAGAAAAGCCACAAGATGGTCATCTGAAAACCTGACCCAGAATGATCTTGTGAGTCTGGAGAAACTATGAGCCCTGATGCAAGAGCCTGAATAACCCTTCTAGATGTTTGATATATTCACCATTCCCATTCTGAAGCTCTCTGAAAAAAGGATTTTTAAAATATTATTATTTTTTAATAATTCTTTCAGGAGTGACAAACTTATCCAGCTCTCACGAGTCAAACTTCATACTAACAACCAAGTTTACAAAACTGGATGACTAACAGTTTCCCTCCTCTCTATTATGCAATGGTGAACACCTACACGTGGTCTCTTCCACTCAGGTGAGTGACAACATCAACCCAACTTCTTAGGTTCAAGCAGCCATGGTTTCCACATCAAGTTTTGCCCAGAGAGATCACTTCATACTTTTAGTAATTGTGATTGACTCATGAGATTAGTGCAATTTCCACCTGTTCATTCCATAATATTATATTGGTGGTGACTTGAGACAATTTTAACTTCCAAACTTTCAATCCTGACCTAAAGCCTGCTAAGATGTGAAACATCTTCACTGTTATTTGGACCTTAGATGTGTAAAAGCAGCCATTGTAATCTCAGTTTATTAAATTAATAGAGCAGTCTCAAGCACTTCCTTTCTCTTTTTCCTCTGTTAGGTAGGAAATAGTTAATTTTAGGAGAAGTTTGGGTGTTGGTCTTTTTGTTTGTTATTGGGTTTGGGGGTTTGTTTTATTACTTTTTTTGTTATTTGCACCAAATGACCCAAAGCACACCAGGCAATGCTGATAGCAGAAAGGAGGTGCAGTTTCCTTAAATCCTCTAATTTTACCTCATAAATCAAATATATTTGGACACACTGTCAATGAAAGACATTCTGCAGCTTCCAATACAAGAATCAGGACTGATTAACCGACTGGAGAAAAAGCAAGGAAACAGCTTTATTTTTCCATAGTCCAAAGAGAACTGATGCATTTTCTTTTGGTGGATAGCAGGAGCACTGCAGATGATTCTTGTGAGATAGCTGAAGGGAATTCCCTTTACAAATACAGTGTGAAACTACTAAAACCTTGGCACCAAAAGAAATCTAACAAACAGCAGCTAGAAGTTTTTCAGCAGAGGTAGGAAAGACTAAGTCAGTGATGTCAACATACCAATTCTGCCAACGTTTGCCTAGGAAGCTGCTGAATCACAGTTTTTCCTTGAGATTTAAACATATCTGGGCTGCAACCAAAGCAGCATGGCTAGCAGGTTGAGGGAGGGGATTCTGCTCCTGGACTCTGCTCTCATGAGACTCTACCTGCAGTGCTGTGTCCAGCTCTGGAGCTTCAGGAGTAAAAAAGACATGGACCTGTTGGAGCAGGTCCAGAGGAGGCCACAAAAATAATCAGAGGGTTGGAACATCTCTGCTATGAAGAAAGACTGAGAGAGTTTCCATCCTAGTAAAAATGTTCAGCTAAGTAAAATTTGGTTGATGGTTCCATTCTTTCCATGTTCCAAGTTGTGTAAACTGGCAAATTAATCCATTAAGGAAAAATAAAATAAAATCCTTACCTTTGCTAGACTACATTTCCTCTTTGATGAAAGGCAGTTCATCCTTAAGGCTTCTCTTGTCTGTAGAGTTAAAAAAGTATATTAAAGGGAATAGTTTCTCACAGTGTAGAAAACCTCTATATAATCCAGAATAAGTGAAGTGATCCAAGTACCTTTCTGTCCAGAAGTGTTCCAAACAATAGGATGAAGAATCCCTAAAAAAAAAATATTGTAAAACCATTTAACCAAACCAGCATAACCACATGTTTCTCAAATGCTTTTAAATGCCATTTCCTTAAGGATAAATCTCATCACCTATGACTCAGCTAACAGCAATGCACAAGATGAGTTTGTCCACCCAGGTCACACAGGCTCTTTGGGAACGTCAAGAATGGATATATAACCCATGCTAATTCTCATTATGAACTGGATTGATAGGTTACATACCAGGACTTTCTCAACCCACTCAGTAGCAGCATAAGCCAAGAAGAGCTAAGGCAGACTAGACTAGTTATACAATAGATGTCAGATAACACGGGAAGTTCATACTGATGAGTTAAACAAAACCATCTTCAGTGGCAAGTGAGAATTTTCTGTGTATTTGTCAAGTGATAAGAATGAGACATCTTTGGAGCTCTCGGACATTAACCAATGTGTTTTATATTTAACAAATTTGTCATCTTAATTCTTCATAACCCTTGACACCAATTAGTTTGTTCCATTACCCATCTGCATAGTCAAGTCAAATGGAAAACCCAGACTCTGTTTTAAGCTGCCAGCCCCTCTTAGGTCTGCTACCTTTTCCAAGCACAGCAAATCTAAGCTCATGCTAATCCCAGCCTCACAGAGTTTACCTGGAAGGCATTCAGTAGGGCAAAGGTAACGTGGAATGCCAGGGAGTGACTGTCGACAATCGTTGCTAATCCAAACCCCCAGGTGAGACCCAGAAGAGGTGTCAAAAGGGCCACGTTTTTGCTAATTCGGATCATGTTGCTCAAATCTTGTGACTTGCAGCCTTCTCCAACAGAGGATCTCCCAGTCTTCACCACAACCACCACCACCACCACCACATTCACAACAATGATGCTCAGAGCAGGCACAACAAAGGCCAAAAGGGCTTTTGTCTCATACCAGTTAAGCCAGCAGGCTCCACTCCTTAAATATCCATTTTTTGGTTCAGTAATAGCAACAGTGAGGATAGATATGACCAAGGGACATCCATACCCAATGGAGAACGCTGTAGCTATGAATACAGATCTTGTTATCTTAAAAAAAATTAATAATAATCCATAGAGAATCAAGAGGCCCAAGGTGAACATCCAAAAAAACAAGGCAAGATAAAAAAAGTGAAGGAAAAAAGTGGCTGCTACACACAGCTGGTAGTTTAGGGATGTACTGTGCACAATAGCTGCTAGGATGAACAGAACATCAGCAATGAGAAGTGAGGAGGCAATGTTGACCAAACAAAAATGGCGCATGTAGGTGATCTCTGTTTTGGTAACGTGCTGCCAGACCATGGCCTCGATGAGAAGGCAGACAACCAAGCTGAAAATGGACAAGCCTAACCCTACACGTGTGATGTAATCCAGCACTGCACTTCGCAGCGCGGTGGGGGACATCAGAATGGAGAAGGACTTGAACATCCGGCGGTGATGCCTACAGATGCAAACAACACTGCTGATGTTGTCAGACTTCATTTTGCAGACCCTGTTATCCCATCTCCTTTCAGTGGAGTGCCACCCAACACACTGAACCTTGATGTTCTCCATTTTATTCACCTTTTCAAAGGTGAGCACGACATGCTGGAGCTCTTCTGGCAGAGACACCGAGAGCACCATGCTGTTCACAAAAACAGGCTCCAGCCGGTTGGTCTCTATAATGGCTCCAAGTGTTGGCAATGCAATGCTGATGGCTTTGGAAGTCTTGGGTAACTTCAGAAGCTCTTCTTCTGGAATGACCACATGCCCAGTGATATTGTTTGTGTTATTGAACTCCATATTAAAATGAAAGCTCTTTCCTGAAGTATTTTTGTGTATGCTGTGGCCTTTTGTAGAGATGAAGTGCTCTTGTATACTTTCTGACTCATTCCTCAGAAGAAGTTTCCCAGCAAATAAATTCACTGAGTCCAGTAAGATGGAACCAGCATTTCTGTCCTTTACAAAAGCCCAGCTGGAAATGATGGAGCTGTTCAGAATATGGTTTGCTATCCTGCTGTAGCTCTGAAAAAAAAACAAGAAAAATTTTTTGTGTTAAAAGAAACCAACTATTAGTCCACTGACAAAGTCTCCAGGAAGGTTCATTTAATTCTACATCCATCCTAGTTAAATCCAAACATCTCATTGGCATGATCACGACCAGAATTGTCTAATACTCTTTCCTCTTCATAGCATAAATCAAAAGGTGCTTGGAAAGTAAGTATAAAGCAAAAGCCAGGACACCTAAGTTCTGTTTTAGATGCTAGCTTACTATGGAGGTCTGCTTACATTTCTTTCTCTACATCTCTGATTTTTCAGTTCTTGGAGGAAAGACCTCAGTTTCCATTGTGCAACACACAACAATGCAGCTGTGGGCCAGCATCTCCAAGGCTACCTTCCCTACAGTGTCATACTTGAAAAATGAATTCTTCCCTGTACTGCTCTCCCATGGCTATAACAGCAGTTCCTGAAAGGTTTTGCTTTTAAAGAAAAAGAATTCCATAGAGTGTTTTCACCATACATGAATAGGTCAAACCATTTATCTGACAACAAAACATAGCTCTCTCTGGAAACTCTTTCCAGGTGATCTTCATGTGACTTGTAGCCATCTCTACTGGATAGTGGCTATAAGGACAAAATACTGTATAGATGCTCTAGCAAGCTCACAATCACTTCTTGAAGCCCACAGAAGTAAATACCTGCATTTTTCCTCTACTGACATTCTCTGACAACAGCAGGGAAATCTTCTTTAGCAATTCCACTATATCAGCAATGTTTCCTGGAATGGCTGGTGAAGACAGGATATCTGGGATGATGCATGAGAAGTCAGCCAGGCAGTTGGTACTCCCATGGTTAGTACTCCCAAAATATTTTGCTCCATCTCCAGGCTTTGCTACAAAAGGAAGGTGTTCTCCAGCAACACTAACATGTCCTTCAGAGCCTGGAAGGAGTTTACTTCCAAAAATCCTCTGGATAGAGGAAAGAAATTTGAGAAAATGAATGAATAGAATAAAAATGAAACAACAGCTACAATCAGGCAAGAGGCACGGTGCTTGGGGTCTGCAAAGAACATAGCAGATGGCCTGGAACTCAGGATCAAAGTTCACCTAAGAAGAATATCTTGCTTGTACAACACACATGAAGGAGGGGTCAAGAATTAAATGCAGAATTAAATTATTCTTGAAGTGACTTGAATAAAGTTCTGTATTTTATAATTGGGGAGAATTCACCATGAATCACCTGATTACTACAGATATTGGCATTGCTTTTTTTCTCAGGTTCATCCTAGGGTATCATTATCCTGGTTTAGAAGCACATGAGGAATATTAGCCAAGTGAACAAGAAAACTTGATTTCTGAATTAAGCTTCCACAGATGAATTTCCAAAAATTTATTTCCCATGAAGTGATTTAAGATGAAGTCAAAGCCTGTAATCAAAATAATCTGTGTTTTGGGATCCTATCTTCTTCCCTTTGCTCAAGGGTGATAGCATATGGATGGAGGGGCTGTCTTTGCAAGAAATTAGAAGCATTGGTCAAAGCAGATGTATGACAGTTACCTCACCTGAAAAAGGGACTGAATATCCAGGCTGGCACAGGCATCTGTGAACATCTGCCACTTTGTGTCTTCACAGACAAAGCTTATTTCCCCGTGGAAGGAGGGAGAACAAGGCTGAATACAAATAGCTCCGTTATTTTTGCAGGGAATCAAATTTATACAGTCATCTGAAAAAACAACCAAGAAGACATGGTTATAAGCTGTAAGACAGTATACTGTGGTCCATGAAGTATCAGTGGTAAAGCATTGATATTTGGCAACATCTCAAAGAATTAACAGAGACACATAGCTACTCACTGTACCTTGCTGATTACCAGTCTTTGCTTCCTTACTGAGAACCTGAAACACAAGGAAATATGGAATTGAATGTTAAAATAAGTAAAAGATGACTCCTTGCCACAAACTGGGAAGGTGATTTCCTTCTAAGGTCCAGAAAGAAGTCTTTTCAAAGTCCAGAATGCAGAGCTCATGGCCCCTTGCTCATACAGACGAGCTGAGAACTCTTGAACAACAGTCTGTCTCTACACACCAAGCCTTCAGTGGTACCCTGCTGCTGAAATGACACACTGATCCTAGTGCAGAGGATCACACATATCTCCAGCACTTATTCTCAGTTAAAAACCTGTATTAAGCTTAAGCTCTCCAGTATTTCTCATATTGATGAGAATATGTGATCTATATAACGCCTGCTGTAATATCTGTTGCACAACTCCAGTCAGGAGAGGAACCAAGGAGCTCTTGGTAAGTGACCCCGAGGCAAATGTACCAGGCTCCTGTAGGCAGAACCACTTGCTGGGACTGCATGTTGTACAGCCAGGTACAATCCAGGAAAGCTTCCATCACTGCTTGGTCACAGGATGTATTTTCTACAACCAGTCAAACCTCGTCAGTCTGGAAGCAAAGCTTGGCTATGCAACACCTTGGAAATATGACTATTACTGCTGGGCAAAGCAGTCTGAAGAGCAGATTTCTAACACTCCACTGTGCTGGAGCTTGCTTGGCCTACTGAATGTATTGAACACTTCAAAGTGAAGTACTGAGGTACTGAAGTATTGAACACTTCTCCTGTAGACAGGAGAAGAGGCAACGGTTTTAAACTGAATGAGGCTAGACTTAGACCAGATGAGGAAGAAATTCTTTACAGTGAAGGTGGCAAGACATGGCACAGGTTGCCCAGAGAAGTTGGGGATGCCTCATCCCTGGAAGTGCTCAAGGTGAGGTGGGATGGACATCTGACAGCCTGGGCTAGTGAAACTTACCCTGAGAGCATTGCGTGGTGCCACTGGGAAGAAGTGCACAGCCCACAGGAGCAGGCAGTGGGCTACCCTAACATCCATCACCTTGCATTTACTGCTTTCCTCCTGGAAGAAAGAGATGTTAAAGAAGTTTAAACAACTGTTTTCACTTTTTAACACAGTCCAGTTCCTAGTAAGACAGCAGCTAAACCCATTCCCATACTCTTCTAGCAAGATGATTTTCAGACATTTATCATTTATCTGCTTTTTTATTTAGATGATCTGTGAAACACTTCTTAAAAAAAAACATAAATAAAAAAGATCTGTCTAAAACTGGAAGTTTCTGCATTAACGATTTACTGTACTCTGCAAGGTGGAGAGCTTGTTAGAGTTCAGTCTGTGAATCTCTTGTAAAGTTATTTAAGACAGCCTCATCTCCACTGGGTTCAATGTTGCTGCTCTCCTGGGGCAGCTCCTGATGAGACCTGCTGTGTGAGGTAGGAAACTTGGGTCCTGGAGTTTAGGTACCCAAATCTGAGAAACAAGGACCAGACTGAAGTAAAGTGTTATTTACTCTATAGAATAATTCAGGTCTCTGCTCCCTCCATGAAGTTTCTCACAGTCCTTGGTAAAAGCTTAATATCCTGGGATGCAACTAGTTACAGGCATATTTGCTGGAGGAAAATAATACAGTAAAAGGAATGAAGGAAAAATAATATAGTACATCAGTTCTGATTACTAGATGCTGTATCAATGTCCAAGGCAAAAGCAACATCTGCTGTGGATTCAAAAGAACTGAGACACTGGTCTGTCACTGGATGTATAAGCAGATTGAGCCATGTTTCCTATGTAGGAAACAACAAGCTCTCACCATCTGACAGCATCAAAGGGCCAGGCACACAGCTGGCTGTCCCCTTCACCTGGGACATTTGTTCACATCACTGTATTTTGAGATCTGCAGGTTTACTACCAAGTTATAAAAAGATCATAAAGGGAAGAGCTAGATGAATGCACTGAATTTCTAAGCTAGCTTAAAGGAGAGCCTCGTGCCAGCTTCTTGAACTTGACTGGTCATTAGCAAAAGCATTTTCTGGGTTTAAAGCAAGCAGAGTTCCTCTAAAGAAATAAAATGGATAAGGAGCAGTGACCCAGAAGACTCAGGTCAGTACTGCTGAGGAGCAGGAGGTGGCTGGGAAACACATACAGGTTTGAGGCAAAGGGCTGTATTGAATTCTTTTCCCATTCCTGCCGTCATTAAATGTTTATTATATTCTCGTAGCCCTAATTCCATTTCACAGCTAAGAATCCTTGAGCTCATCATGTTTCATAATTAAATACAAAATTAATATGAATTAACTAATCACTCCACCTTGGGCTGTTACCTTTATGTGAGGTAGAAATCTGGGACAGCTCCAGGTATCTAGGGCTACCCATGCTACCTGCAAAACACTAATCTCACTCAATTGCATTGCTTGACTCATCATGGAAACCACCCAGTCTCACCACTGCAAGGACATGCCAAGGTAACTACTATGCAGCAATAGGAACTTAGAGCAAAACAAGTAATATAGCAGCAATTCACTGTCACTTTAGGGAAAAAGCATGGATATACTGATATGAGGCCATGTGAAAGCATACACAACTATTCGTCTCACTCCAAAACATCCAATTATGGTACTTTAGGTACATATCATCCTCTGTCTAATCATAAACTATCTACTGCCATTAATGCCTCTCTTTTAAAAAGAAGCTGTAAACATGTTACTCCTCTCTTCCAGAGGTTTCTGCTCCATCAGAACACAAGCAGAAGAACAGCTGAGTTGTCAAAACCCTCTCCCATGGAAGGAATTTTCTAGTGGGAGGACACTTCCATACCCTCAGCTGTCTCTCATCCAATTCACACCAGCTGCTGATCCTCCTTGTCCAGCTCAGTTCATTTGGCCACAGCAGCCCAGGAGGGGTGCAAAGCCCTCAACAAGAGGGAAAGAGTGAATGGCTAGACAATGGTTACAAGAGAGAAGGGAGTCCCTCAAAACAGTAAAAGGTAAACTGTGTATTTAAGAAGCAATCCATGTGTTGGTTAACGTATGAAAACCTTAAATTCAAACTCCTTACTCTGTGACTTCTGTTGGTTTAAAATCAGAAGGTTTTTGTAAAAGCCTACAAAACTATCTCTCCTTGCCCCTATCCCAAGCACTTTCTTTTCTTTTAATTTCTGGCAAGGATGCATCAAAAGGCAGCCTGGCTCCACGGGGTCACAGCAACCAGAGGGTTCAAGAGAGCTCAAGCAGTGACAACTGTGGAAACTACACCCCTGGGCTGGGAGACTCAATGTCTCTGGCCAAAGGGTTCTCCAACACGTGGTGTCACAGCCTTCCCTCTCCACTACAAACTAAAGTTTATGGGGAAAGGTATCCTGCACAAAAATTACAAAGACATTGTACAAAGTAAAAAATTACACTGGGCTTGCTGTAATTACCCAGACAAATAAGTTTTCTGCAAACATTGTAAATTTGCAGTGTGTTTATTTAACTTTTAAAACATTAAATCCATTGTTACAGAACCTAACCTTTTCTTTTTAGGGCTTGAATAGCAAGTAATGGCACCATAATGTGGTCACTTGCTATGTAGCAAGTTAAAAAGGCTGCAGCAGGAGACTTCAGTGTCTTCAGCATCATCATTTCAAGATAAAAATTAAAGCTCTTAATTACACAGAATGGTATCAGATGTATTTTTAAAGGGATAACACTTGGAAAATGTGAATTTAAGTAAAGCAAATTCTGAGAGGAAAATGAACTTTACAGTAACTTCAGCTGTAAGAAAATTTCATTTTTTCTTAAAAGTGACAACACTGATTAGAGACCAATTACAAAACCACAAGCAAAAAGACCAGAGGATAATTAAGTTATCTAATCAGTCCCATAGATGTAAGGAGAACACAAAGCTGAGGAAATGTGCAAGAGAAATACAGCCTAAGCAACTAAGTGCATTAAGATTATGAATGAACTAACTTCACAGACCACCGATAATTTTCAAGCAGTTCTGGAAAATTATTTTGTGATGGTACTCACCGTTTTTAGAAGTCTGAGTTCTGCAGTAAGCAAAAGTAACAGAGCCAGAGATCCTCAATAAATCACAGGTGAGTGTCTAACCATTCATCTGCTGCCATCCTGCCCCAGTCTTGCTCTTACCATCTTACCCAGCACTGCTTGGGTGCTCTGATTCATTTAGTTTTCCCATGAAGAAATAACCTTGGGCATCAGCCTGCTTCTGTTCTTGTCCAACTGGATTAATGTTGAGGAACCTGCAGATGACAATAAAAGGTATTGCACTGTGAAATGACAAAACAAGTTACAAACACACCCACAAAACTGCCAGATTGCCACCTTTGCCAGAAGTCCTCACAAATGAATCATGCCTGTGTGGTTTGTATCCTTCCTCCTGGTGCTGGAGACATCATCTTCTCTCCTGTATTTAATAGATCTTCTAGACTTTACAGAACAAGAAAAAATCCGTTATCAAAATCTGATCAAGTTATTGCATTACCCTTCATGAAATCAAAAGGTGACACTACTGACAGTATCTTGAGCAGCTAAAAAGCTCAGTGAACAAGTCATCTTTTCTTGATGGGCTGCACCCATCATAAGGGGTGCAAGCTGTCTGCAGAATCTTGTACCTTGTTCACTGTTGGGTCTCTTATTATTGGTTCACCTCCAATAGCCAGATTTCCAATAGCCAGTCATTTACAGCAAGTAGTTTATCATAAGAGAAACCCAAGTCCTAACACACTTTCTACTCACAGAGCTGCTTTGGAAGAGCTTTGGTTACTAATTTTTTTCACGATCATCCAGTATGTTTGTCATTAGCTCATAGGATTTCCCAAGATAATGTCATTTTGTCTGCTACCACAACTTCAGTCAGTCCTCAGTCACAAGGTAAGTCTCCAGTTTTAGCCTAGAGGTAGGATCTACTCCTGTTCTGTTCTAATATAGCCAGCCTTGCATTCTCACATTGGTATCAAGTAGAAATTAAGCCAAGCACAACTCGACACAGCCAACACAACCCACCAGGAATACTTAGATGACTTGCACTTGATACAACACTGGGTAGAGATGAATTAAAAGGCAGCACCTTAGCAACCTTTTAAGTTAGAAGGGCTAGAGGCTAGATTATGTCCATGTATAGACATCTGTTTTAAAAGGCTTCTTGCCCTCATCACTTGGACTGCTGCTTCCACACAGTCTGCTAGGACTTGGCTAGGATGGCAAGACTGAATACCTCTTGATGCTTATAGCCCTTTGACTATGAGAACATAGCAACAGTCCTCTGAAGGAGTCAAAGTCTGGCATACTTCAACACTAAGACACATGCACATCCTTCTCCCACAAGGAAGAGGTATAAATCTGTGCTCCTGGGAACTTTGAAAGATACTCACACCACGACTTCCAACAAGCAAGGAGGGTACTCCAATCCCTGAAGCCAGCATCATGCTTTACAAGCTGGTCAAGACTGTTTGCATTCTTCAAGCTGGGAGGTACATGCCTAGGCACCTAAAAGGGAGTGGTTTGTCTTTTCAGCTCTTGCAAAATGCAATTACCCAAGATATATGACCAGCTGCTTTGACACTGCTCTGAGAAAGCAAACAGTCAGCAACATCTCAGGGAACTTCACTAGCAGCCAAAAGCAAGGCATCTGTGAAAGCCTGTTTTAACCATTTCCTCTGGAAAGAATTAACAGACATCTGCTAATTTATGACCTTTAAATAAATACCTTGTATTTACAGAAGTAAATTCTGCTACACTGCTACACAACCGAAAGTCAAACCTTGCAATACATTGCAGGTTTTCATCAGAAACTTCATTCCCCTCAAAAAGCTTTAATGAATAATTATTACCTTAGTAGACCTTCAGTTATACATTTTTTAAAACTGTACCTTTTATGCAAAAAAAGCTTTTCAGAAAATGTTATAAAGATTGAATAAAAATTTTGAAGTTTAAAAATGCCCTTCTGTTGTTATGTTATTTTCTCTCATCTATAAGCCTTTTAAAGCTGTCATACTCCCAGTCTTCAACTCTGTTTAAGTGATTCAAACATGCATTTGTCCCTTTACTGAGTGCCAATAGGATCTTAAAAGGCTCAGGTCAGCATAGACTAACAACTCAACTAAAAAAATGAAAGGGGAATAAAGAGATATTGAGAAGTTAATATTCCCAGTTACACTTGCAAAAAAATTGACCAAAACACCAAACCCCGAAAACCAAACCAAAAGACAGTAAAACTTTCCAACTGTTTGGATCCTGATAGTCAGGGACCAGAGCATCCCAGTAAGTAAATTAAAATCTGAAAGCCTCAAAGGAGGACTATATAACTAATAACACACTTGATTCTCACCCTCCCCAACCTCTCCCAGCAAAGGATTTAATCACATATAAAACATTCCTGAACAGAACCAAGCAGACATGTCAACAGGTTTTTAAACTTCTTTTATTTGCTGAGTTTGGATAGCATGCATCATTTTACAGCACCAGTAAACAGGTCAGTGAAGCATACTGCTTTTAGGAGCTTGTACTGTGGAATGTCTTCATAACCATTACCCTCTCCCCCTTCACTCTAGTATGTAACACTAGCTGAAGACAATACAGACATAGATCAGGGCAATTTCCTTATGGCTAAAAATACTCATAGCAGCGACTTTTACAGGAGGGATTTATTCAATCAAGTCATTGCACTTGGGTCATTTATTGCTATAGTGAACAAAGGCCATTAAATAGTGAACACTTCTCATTTGTGGTCTTAGCTGATTGTCTTGTTCTCTTTATCTGCCACGAGATTAGATGCAGACACAATTTCTATAGAGCAATTCATTCCAACATTTGTTTCATGCTCTAATCACAGTGGAGAGCTTGTCTAACAAAATTGGCTATTCCATTATTCTTCCTTTTTTCATCACCTGACTTAGAGGTATGAATTCTAAGCAAGGGCTTAATGTCTGATGAGAAGCATTACTGCTGCAAATTAATCCTCAATATAAAAATCTGGCTCAAGTCTTCAATTGTGATGCATTTGGGCATCACGAAAGTTAAAAGTTAAAAGCAAAAGTTAAAAGCATCCATAGTGAATCAGTTTACTAGCAATGTGACTAGCAAATAATACTTTAATACCTGCACAGTATATTAATCAAATTTGATGAACAATTTAAATCAGCAACTGACAAACATCCATCAGTTGAGTTTTTGATGTTTCTATTTCATGATGCATCAACTGCAGAAAATGCATATTCTCAAGAAGCAAGCCTTCCATGCCCCTTGCTCACATGACATACTAAATAATTAATATATTTATGACTATTCTCATGAATAGAAACTTCATTAGTTCTCTTACTGGTGAACTTGCCAAACTATGCAGAATGTTTTTGTCATTTAAATTGTGGTATACCAGAAGAAGATAAGGTGATTACTAACAGCAGTAATGCAGTTGACTGGCTTTCTAAAGCTGTATGTTTTTTAATTCTTTAATCAAATAAGCACAGCAATAAATACCATTGTCTCCCATAACTTTGCATATTATTTGTATATTATTCTGGTGCATTGTGTTGAGCTCAGGGGTTAAAGATAATGGCAATCCACATGATATCAACTGTTTTCCATAAGTGAAAGATGTCATCTTGGACACCAGTACAATGCTGTCAAAGCAATTGTTCCAATCACTCATTAAAATACAAAGATGTTATTCAATTTAGAGGTACACAATATACTGAGAAATTTTATGGCATAAATATATAAATATTGAGACCTTTTGAGAGTATCAAAGTTCCAAAGGGATTTATTTGGAGACATTATAAACAAAACCTGACTATTGTAAAAACAGATCAAGACACACACACTTAACCACTAGAAAGTCTGATGACTTCAGTTTAGACACACAGAAGCACAGACATTGTGGCTTAAGTTTTACTTTTTCATGCTGTATGCTGCAATATTTTAGGCACAGAGGTTGAATTAAGACTGGATTGTAGCCTTGTTTCTGTATTTCTTGCATTTTGTCTTGATTCAGTCCTAACTCCCTTTTTAATCCAATAGTGCAAGTGACAAAACATTCTGCTAAGCTACTCCAATTAGATCTTTTGTTCTTATTACAATGCATAGGATTTTCACCTGCTTCATTGCATTAACAAATTCCTATCTCATTACTCAACTTATAAACAGCATATCATTCATATTCTCACTGCAGACAGGCACAACAGCATAACCCTGGGTAAAACTGCCAAAATTATACAAATATCATATATTCCCTTTTGCATGTAGGGGAAAAGTAATGACTACAATTAGGATACAGTTATTCCACTCTCCCAACAGACTATTTTACAGATTAGTTGTAAAGATAATCACCCTATTTATAGTATAGATCTCTTTAAAAATTAAGCTACAGGTATTCAATAAAAATCTATTAAGAATTCCCTCTCCTTTCTATACAGATTCAGTAGTATTTTCAAGCAAACCAAATAATAAGGTCTGCAATTCCAGCACAGTAAGAAATAAGGCCTCTTTTATATTGGCAAAAAAATTACATCATTATTCTTTTCTGTTTTCTTATCTCTCTGAATAAAAGACTATATTCCTTTTTTTAATTATAGTTTTTCTTTAAGACTGTAGAACACCAGCATCCATTATTATGAAATAAGAGTCAGTTCTCCTCGTGTTCAGCTTTGAATTCCTGGTGAGTTTAAAATACTGAGTCCATAGCTGTCTCACGTAGACATTACTGCTTTCTTCAATTTTTCTATTTCAAGCTGGAAGAAGGACATTTTGAAAGTAAAGAGTCAGTACTGAAGCAGCAATAATCTAAAATCTTTACAGCTGTCACCAAAATTAATTTCTTTATATTCCAAAAGATACTCAAGTAAATAAAATCATAACATAGAAACATTTGACAGTTCAATATTGGCATCTGATTTTACATTACTGTATTGCTAAACAAACAAGAATTTAAAATCATTACAAACCTGCCTGTAGTTCTGGTGTATCTCACTCTGAATAAAGCAGTCAAAGCTGGCTGGTGGAATCACCTGACATATCCACACATGATGCTGCATCATCACCTCAGACTAACTTCCTAAAGCAGCTTTCAAGCAAAATAGTGTGCCAGGATTGATCTTGATTTCTTCAAATGGATTTAGAGGCTACATTAAAATTACCTCCTCTTCAGCCCCAGTAAATATTTAAGACAACTTCATGGATTGCTTAAGAGATGCATTAAAAAGAGGATTCACCAGAAGTTCTTCTCAAGTTTCACAAGTAGCTTTGTAATCAATAAGTACTATTTGACAAATGAAATGCCCTTTTGTACCAGACTGAAATGATTTTCTTATTAACCACTTAATGAAATCATATTGTAATGAAGGTAGTCTTCTTCATCAATAAACTGAGAGAGGAGATGTTCATTCATGTGACAATTTTTCAGATGCATTCTGCACTTAATATTTAAACAGTTCATCAAAAATGTAGAGAAATTTACTTTTGCCCTATTTTTCTTTTACGTGAAGTAAATTTGTCCTTCAATCTTAAAAGCAAAGTATTAACCTTCTCTCTTGGAACATGCCCATTTGGACACACTTCTAGCCAAGCACAGAATCTAGCAACACTAAACTAAACTCACATCCCAACATCCTTAAATGATAAAAATAATTTTCCAGATAGAAAAAGCTGAACTATGATGAATTGTGACTCTTCTAGATACATTCAACTGTCTCATCAGCCATTCATCCAACCACACAGTAACACAGCAATAACAAAAAACTACTGAACATGTTTGTTAAGACTTTCCTGTGACATCAAATTCCAGAACATTGCCTACATACTTCTACACTTTCCCCTCCCTCAAATTGCCAACATTACCTCCAGGTTACTTCGCAACAGCTTCTCTTCTTGCAAATCCTTCTTGAGTTTTTCCAGTTCTCTCCTAATAGTAAAGAGATCAGAAATATGAGTTAGAAGGGGGGAAAAAAAAAAAAAA
>VWZO01020247.1:227316-241458 GCA_013396975.1 Bucco capensis | reverse complement strand
AAAAAAAAAAAAAAAATCACATTACTGAGAATCTTGTTTAAATTTTACAAGAGGAATTTGCATAACAACTATCTTATAAATAAAATTTATATAAAAGTACATGCCCACTAGTCAACTGGTACTCAAAATATGGTGGACCACAAGCTTCCACCAGCTCTAAATACTTCTTACCTATCACAACAAAGTTATCCCCAACTTAAAATTACAATTTATGTAGGCTGCTTAAAAATTTGTACTGTTATTTTACCTGAAAAGTTGAATTAAAGTTAAAATAACCTGGCAACTTATACATAGAGCACAAAAACTCTTCAGAATAGGAAGGTCCTAAAACATGTTTTATTTCATAAGTATGTTCAGGCAAGAAAGTGCTATAAATTAACACCAAGTCATTGAAAAACTATTTCATTAATCTTCAGAACTCATAATTTACTAGTTTGCTTTGGGATCCAACTAATCCTGATGCTTTATAACCTCTCACGAGGTCAATCTAAAAGCCAGTTTGGTTAGCACTCGTCGTTGTCGTGGCTAGGCTTCACGAATGAAGATCCAGGGAGGGCTCCACCCACGCTTCTCATCAGCGCCTTTTCCAAGCGCGCTGATAAAAAGAGGATAGCAGATAGCACCCTCGAGCCTGAGCAAGGGATTTTTTTTAGGTGAGACACAGCATGCGCAGAGCTGGACCCACCCTTTAGTCCTAAGCTTCATCTGCCAGGGCCTAGCAAGCTTGGATGCTGGCAGCCAAGTCCTTAGGACGGAGGTTTAACCTCTTAGATGGAAGGCCTTACAGGGCTGAACGAGCTCCATGTGCCCGGCTTTGGAATCAGAGTTGTCCTTCTCCTAGGATGACTGCCAGAAGGCTAATGAGCTTATCCTACCCATCCAAGGATTATAGGAACATGGGTATCACTCCCCACACTTTCCCGTGGGCAATGAGTTTAATGCTCCCTCTGCTGTCGGCACAGTTATCACACCAGGGGCCACAGGAGACCACAAGGGATTTTCAGACTGTGCCTGGGTTAGCACTAGCCATCATTTAAATAACACCAAACCCCAATGTCTATGCTGTAAAATAAGACCAGAAAAGGCCTTTACTATGTTTACTCAAACATCAGTTATACTTTCTTTGTACATCATTCTCCAAACACAGCCCTACCCACATGGCAGTGTTCAAGGCCAGGCTGGATGCGGCCCTGGGTGACCTGGGCTAGTGATTGGCATCCCTGCTCAGTGTGGGGAGGTTGGAACTAGATGATCTTTAGGGTCCCTTCCAACCTGCCCATTCTGTGATTCTATGTATGCTGATAATGGAGCCACCTTGATCACCAGTCTGAAATATCAGTAGTATCTTTGCCTTCTACCAGTCATGTTAACACTGCAATTACTCCTGCACAGTGTTAGACAAGGCCAGCCCATGGACTTATGTTAAATATCAGAAAAATTATCTACCTTTCCTTACAGTGAAAGTACTAACTGTTTAAGAAATATTTTCAAAAAGCTGTAATGAATGCAGGAGTGCAAAGCAGGAAGGAAAAAAGTGTACAAATTCCATAAATACTCTTAGATCAAATTTGTATGTATTTAAGACATCAAGTTGGATCAAATTCAAAAGAAAGAAGTTCTGAACTAGAGTTAGTATAGAATAGATTTTTATTTTTAAGAAACCTGGCATTAAAGACATTTGGAGGATGTCTATCTATCCCTTTGTGGACTGAGAAAGAAACTATTTACCCATGTTCTTTCTTCAGTGCATCCACTAAGCACATCAGATCATTAATCTGAGTCCTCAGCTCCTCCACAGAAGATTTTTCATCATCTGTTTCTCCTTTAAGTTGGATGTCACCAGGAAAAAAGTTGAGTAGAACAGAACTTGGTCTCTGAGATGAAGATGCAGTTGGCTGAAAAAATAAATCAGTAGAAAGCTAAGAAAAAAAAATCTTTGTGACCCAACAAAATTACAACACACAAGTTGTACTGGGATGGGGCTTTGCGCACATAAATTGCCTTAGTTTTCTACCTAAAAGGTAAAAAACCAGTATCTAGTTCAAATGGAGTACTATAGTATATCAAGGAGTTATTTTATACAGCTCTTTATTAAACATTTCCCTGAGGTTCCTGTAGTCAAAGTAGTGGCACTGCAATTCTCTACACTTGAAAAACCCTGTGATTTAATGGAGCCTATTAGTTCATTTATAAACATTATCATGTGCATCTTTCTAATCTGCTTAGTTGTTCTGTCTATTGGGAGACTAAAGGCTGAGCAGACCTGAAGCTTATTTGGGAAATACCACTACAGTTTGATGTTAACTGATACAACAGTTCTCACCAGAACTAATGCACTTTACACTAAACTCTAAATGAACTTTATACTAGAATTTCTACTATGAACTTTATAAAATGACAACTTTTCACTTGCATTTAAATACAATCATTTGCATTTAGATGGTTGCATCAATCTAAACTGGAAATATGTGCAAGATGAACAGAACACCTATCTGCCTGGTACTTCTCTAGCTCCTTCATATCATACCTTTTTTGTTTCCACTGGCTTTGGTTTGGCACTTTCTTCTTCTTTCTGCACCTTCAAACTTTTTTCTGGACTCATATTTTGACTTGCCTGGTAAACCATTCATAAAAAATGAAAAGGTTTTCCGAATGAAACAAACAAAAAAATTAATTAAAAAAGAACTGTTACATATTTCTAAAAATGCAATAGTAAAAAGAAAAACTAACTAACAAAACTTAAAATGCTAAACTACCATGGTTTTCTTCCCCTGCCGGTCAGTTCTTTCCCCATACAACGCTCACTAAACTGAATTTAAGTGAAAGATAAGAATCTTGGGCAGGATTTTCAAGCATCTCTGAAGTTTTAACAAGTCCAGTGATGCTAGAAGAGCCAAGTACTTACTGCAGCAATACCCCACAGAACAGAAAGACTTCTTCAGCTGCAATACAGTTGTGTTGTTTCTCTTATGTACACTCCCCTCCTAGGAATGGCTATTCCTGTAGACAATGTCTATAGGAACTGAACCTTTGTGGCATTTTGTGTTTCACTCTCAGACAAATGGTTCATAAGACTGTTTCCCAGTGCAATCCTGTTTCCTGGGAAGTAAGTTCTTAGTACACTCATAGGAAAATACACCCAATATACTCACAGGGTTACTGCCACAGAAACGTGAAGGTGGCCTCCTACCAGGCATCTTGGGTCGGTTTGCAGTAGGGTGGGAGAGATTATCCGAGGTAGCTATTACATCATCAAAGCTTAACAGATCTAGAAAAAGATGAAAACACAGGCCACCATCAGACCTGAAGGTTTTGCTGCATTCTTTTTTTATTACCTTTTTCCTTACAATAAAAAAAATAATTAAATTTATCAAGCATCGTTTTGTTTCAGATTTTCAGCATATACAACACATAAAGGCTTTGACATGGCTGGGAAACCACACTAGCTCCCTTGACAAAAAAAAACAGATTTAATTCAACTAGCATTTAAATTCAAGTTCTCAACAGAAAAGTGCTGTAGTAATAAACAGACCTAGCAGAAAATATATTTATGACTAGTTTTTTCAAAGGTGCCATATTCAACTATTGAAGAGAGCACATTTTTTTGTTCTAAACTTGCGTAGAAAGCATGAAACCCCAAGTTTGGTGATTAAGACTAAAATAAAAGCAACCTGGTAAAGTACATTTCCACACATTAGTAGAAGTATGTTAACCAGATATTAACTGCAAATTTTTCCGTGCAGTGTAGTTTTTTCATATGTAGTACTTTGTTTAAAGAAAATACATGACTTTATGAAGTCATAAAACATTTCAAAACTCGATTCTCATACTTTATTAAATCATACAGATCTCTCTCCTCATTAGCCTCTTTATGCTCATAGCTCTAGGTAAACTTTTACATCAACAGAAAATCTTCACATCCTATGGGAAGAGGCAACCTGAGGAAAAAAACCTATTAATAGGAAGAACAGAATTTATCTAATCTATTAACATATGTAATGTTAATTCACCTAGTAAACAACTGGATTCTTTGCCACAAAAATACTACTACTTACCTGTCATAAGATACAGCTTTTATTCATTTTTATATAGAAATTTTACAGCACAAATACATTAGACTTATTCTAGAGACTCTAAATGTTTAATTAAAATGTTACATAGCATTTACTAGGTTTTGAGTTTGAGCTTTCTTTTGGCTGACCTCTGATTATTACATGACAGGATTTATCAGACAGAAGCTAGGATACTTCTTTCCCTATTTTCTCACTCATTTTGCAAGAGGTCAGGTAAGAAAAAAACCAAACAAACCCTAAGAACACTGAGTCAGACCTTTCCAGACCATTCACACACCTTCAGTGTTTGGATGGCTTTACACCATCTGATTAATCCAAACTTTACTCACACATTGTCAAAGCTAATTCACACCTCTATGAACTAAGTTTTCCACTGAATGTTTTGACTAATTTTATTGTCTTCTA
Organism: Bucco capensis; assembly: GCA_013396975.1. NCBI lineage: Eukaryota > Metazoa > Chordata > Aves > Piciformes > Bucconidae > Bucco > Bucco capensis. Next base: position 236,980 of record VWZO01020247.1, on the reverse strand, counting down.
CTTTGCATTAGTATCCTCGAAGTCCTTCAAATATCCACATGTCTTGGGCATCCCTGAACGTTTCTACTTAACATCTGTTGCCTTGTTGAAATGCAAGCATTTAGAACACTATCTGTTGCCAATCAGTTTTGCTGCTTTTTAATTGTATTAAAGAGAATATAAAGACAATCTTTTGTAAACATGTAATTATATTTCTGATTTTAAAAAGTGGGGAAGAAAAAGAAGGAAGAAACAGAAGAGTGATGAATGGCAAGCAGCTGACGGAAAAGAGGATGAGGGAGAAAAAATTAACTATGAAGGTATTCCTGTTGTAGTTTGTGCCAATGAAACACTTAACTTCTTAGAAGTCAAGCAATGGTAACCAAGGGGCATACCTTCATGTTCTTTACTCAATAGTCAGTAAACCCAGAGCACTAGCCCATGCCAAAATGTAAATCAGGATTTACATTAGTTAGGTATTATTAAAAAGGTAACAAGAATGCAGGAAAACAATTTATATTGCTTTTTATCCCATCTTGGTAATTTTTGCCCTTAAATGATCCTCCTTTTGTCATTCTGCAGAAATGACAAATCCTTTGGAAGTAATTTTAAGTAAGAATCGTAAATTGAGTAGCTATTATGATGGTAATGCCAGCCCTGTCTCCATGAACAAAGTACACACCAGATATATTAAGAAAATTAAGAACATATTAAGAATAATGTGTACTTCTGAGAAAAACCCACAGTATTTGACAAAGCTTGAAGGTAAAGACTGCTACAGTCTTGAATATGATTTAAAGGTTGATGGTGGGATGACACTAAAGCTAGGGTGGGTTTTTTTTCCTACTTGTAAGCTTCTGAAGTAAATAGCTCAGCATTAAAATATTAGCAGCAGAATAGAGGCAGAGAGAATTCTGACTGTAGTTGCATTTTCCTTTTTGTCTTTCCATTTTATTGCTTTGGTACAGAGAAGTTGTCAAAACACAAACTGGTCAGGATAAGGTTTGTGATTTTGGTAGCAGTGGTGGTTTTGTTTGTTTTCTTGTGGGCTTAGGGATTTTGTTTGTTTTTCTTGTTAAACAGTTTTTCTTGTTATTTTAGAGGAAAGCTTGGCCCCCCTGAAACCAACAGAGATACTAATGAAAGCCACTGTAAGGTCCCAATTTACACCCTTTTCCATCAATGAAGTGATTTGTCAGTTAACTTTCTCACAGACAGCCTGTGACTAATTGCTAAAGGAAATCCTATCAGAATGCCAAATGAGCAACACCATACTTGTGGGAATAATTACAGCCAAAAAATCATTTTAAGGCTGAGTAAGAGCACCTTTCTTTCTAGAAAGATGAGCAAAGCTTAAACTGTTACTTAGGACAGACTATCAGTAGAATCTCTTCTGCAAGCTTAACATGGATCCACAAGTTAACAATTAGGAGCCTTAACAGATAAAATTTGGTGAGAGGTTTTGTTAAGATTTGTGAATGCTTCAAGTGGATTCACAGCAATTTGTCTTTAAAAGCTTTAAAAAAAAAAAGCAAAGCTGAAGGGGTGTCTAGAGATATTATAGTTCCAGCATCTCACAAAGCTGGGATTTAAAACCCCATGCTAGAAGTGAAACTTATCCAGTATTTTTGATGACCTCACATAATGTTGCAGAATAAAAGAACATGGCAGCCCTTTTACTATTACTCATCTTGCTGAGATTGCATCCCAGAAATTTTGGGACATATATAAGCTTTAGAATATTTAAATTTGCAGTTGAGCAATGGTAAGGTATTTTCTATGATTAAACATGTGCCTAATATGCAACTTTCAAACTCACTAGTTTACAGGACTCATGACACTAAATAGCCAACACTAGTGGATTCAGTGCCTAAAGGCTTCACAATTGCTTAATTTGTGTGTATAGGAAGAAAAAGCCACTCAGCCTACATACATTAGAAGTGCTTTAAGTACTGAACACAAGTCATGATAAACACAAGGTCTGGCTTATCAATAGCTAATTAAGTTTTTCTTATCTGTGTTGTTTGTTGTTGTTTTCTTTTTCCTAATCCCCACAAGTTCCTGATTAAAAAGTATACTTAAAGTAACTTCTTTTTTAACAGCTACAGAAAACAGGCATTCAAACAAACAAAAAAAGCATTTTAAATTGAAACCCAAAAATTTTAGTATCAATAACTGCAACTGAAAGTTATGCTTATGATGTTAAGAAGATGCTATGATGTGTATGGCATAAAGCATTTGGATTTCCTTATAGATTGTTATCTTACCAAAATGGAGAAGGGTAGGGTAATTTCCTGACACGTAAGAAGGGAAACATGGCAAACAGGATAGGAAACAAAATCTGGAAAGAAAAGTCAAGGAGAGGAATGTCTAGAAAAAGATTCTGAACAAAAAAAATTATTTTACAAAGCAGGAAAAAGAAACATTTGTAGAAGAAACAGAATTGCTTTACATGATCAGCATGCTACTATTACAGCTTCAGTCTTCCACAGTACTTTAATTCTCATTGAACAAAAACATTTTTTCAAATAAAGGTTCAATAGGAGGTATTTCAACATTATCAGTATTTCTGAATGTTTTTGAGTGTTTATTCTTATGTTAGGGTTGGGGGCCTAATTTTTTTTCTTTATCTCTCCAGTAGATAAAGGATATTTATAAACAGCTTCTCCTTAAGGCTAAATTTAAAGTGGCTCAACCTACACCACCCTTCATGGTCAAACTAAGTTGCAAAAAAAACCAAAATGTAAGACCCATACTTTAAAAAATTGGTTTTCTAAAAATCCATTCATTTTGGGATCTCAGTCTAACAAGGGGGAAGAAAATGAGACTCTGGTAATGCAGTTGCCAACCCCAGCCATGAAACTTCCCCCACGTTTTAATATCTATTCTAGTTCTTGTAAGATTAAACAATCTTACATCTTATACAAGAATCCAACATCTTTGGAGCCTTTCATAGCCTTAGCTGCTACACTGAGCATTATGTCTAGCAGCAGAATGCATACAGAGACATAGAGCATGTGACAGCCCTCACCCACTTGAGATATGCAGCCCTGTACCTTGTCCCATCTAGGTATTAAAAGTTTGACCTTCTCCTTATGTTAGCAAATTAGAATACATAGATTTTTACCCCCTAAATTTGTATAAAATTAGGGTGTATATTTATATATGAGTACCTAATATCACAGCTACTGTGTTGCCACTCTGCTTATTACAGATGTCAAGATAATTGTACCTAAAGGAAAAAAAAAAGACATTCCCTATGTTTTCATAGGGACTTTCTTTCCTGGGGATAAATGATACTATGCTATATAGTAACACATCTAGCACAATTCTGGAGAGAAACATCTGAGTGGAAGGACAAGGTTTACATTTTCAAGCCTAGGTTGTGCATTGCTCTTTCACCTCTCAGCTTTGGCCTGAAAGCATTTCTTTTGTACCCTCACTGAAACTCACCTTTAGACAGAGGCAACAGTTAAACTGCCAATTCAAACCTTTAAAACAAGGTGTATCACAGCAGAGATTTTACTGGGGTATTAAAAAAAAGAATTTACAAATACTTCAGAAAAACACTGATAATATTTGTAGTATTTCCAGGATATTTTAATACCTGCTGAAGTCCTGCTTTTTTGTGGCTCAGAACAATGTAACTTCTGCATTACAAACATACATGAGCTAACTTTTCCTCATCCAAAGCATTTAAGCACAGTAGCACATTTTAAAATGCTTAATGGAAAAATGAGTACTCTATTCGTAAATTGCTTCAGTTTTTTAATGTATCAATTTTCTCCCTTAAATGAATTTATTGCACTATAAGACCAACTAATTTACAACCTGAATATTGTAATTGGCCTAAAACCTAAAATAAATCAAGTTATACTATTTCAAAACATATTATTACTAAAACCTTTTCTGAGATAAAAGGTTATGTTTGAGATTCTGTTGTACCCAGTGACAGGACTAGAGGTAATGGGAAAAAACTAGCACACAGAAGTTCCATCTTAACATGAGGAGGACCTTTTTTACTTTGAGGGTGGTGGAGCACTGGCCCAGGCTGCCCAGGGAGGTGGCTGAGCCTCCATCTCTGGAGATATTCAAAACCTGACTAAATAACCTGCTCTAGGTTCTCCTGCTCTTGCAGAAGAGCTGGACTAGATGATCTCCAGAGGTCCCTTCCAACCCCTAATATTCTGTGAGACATGCAAGCCAAACACTTTAGGTGCAACCAACTAAAGCTTTTTTTGTAGTGGTTACCATATAATAAAAATAATTTAAGAGTTTTACAAAAATATGCCCACAGCAGATGATCTCTGCCTAAGAGGCACACAGAAGACTGAAATTAGCTGTACTGTCAGTAAAGGACAAGAAGGTAACTATATAATAGCTCAGAGATCCTCATCATCAATGTGAGTGCTTTAACCAGTATCAAGGTTTTTAGTGGACAAATTCAGATTTAAAGAGATGGCTCAAGGTGCATTAAGCAAAGCCATAAACATGAAAATAAAACGTGCAATGCTCCATGCTGGCCCAAATTTAAGGTATGATAAAGTCATAATCTAGAGCAGCTATGAACTTAAATCACAGAATGCTAAAGGTAATGGCATTACTAAAAATATACTAGTTAGCTAGAAAAGCAAAGATATCTGAAATGCAAGAGCAGAACAAGCAGAACCAGTCAGTAAGGAAAACAATTTCATAAAAATGCAAGATAAAAGTGGCAACAGAAAAACATGCTTTCAAACTCAACTAAACAGTTACCTATGTTTCTCCCTTCCTGTCATCTATGACACTAAAGAGCTTATCAGCAGCCTCCAAATAACCTACTGACATCTGCTCATCACTTGCTTACTCTTACCTTCAGCTACCTACAGCAGTTCTAAAAATACATACTTTTTACTGAACAGGCATTATTGCATTCTGTGGCATTTTGAGTAAATTACTCAAAAAGCTTATTCTAAGATTGTAAAATACTGCAATCCAAACAGAAAGACCCAAAAGAATGCTTTATTCTTTTCTTACCTGCTTCTTTAGAGCTCTTTACCACAAGTGAATCTACCTCTACTGATTTTGGTCTAAGTGGTAACAGTTCAGAGTCTAACTTTGGTTTTGCTACTGGCTCAACTTCAGATTTTGGTCGAAGAGAAACAACTTCTCCATTAGATCTGCAGTAAGAAAAGAAAAAAAAAAAAAGAAAAAACACAACAAAAACAATAAGACATATCCAGTTAAGAGACTAAATAGTTTAAAAATGAAATACTTCAAGAATTCAAAGTAAACTGAAAGTCTTCTGGAGACCAATTCTAGTCCTATAAAAGCCCATTTTTCTGTACTGGCTCTTGCAGAGTTGTCAAACATGTACAATCTCCTTGTAAAAATAATGCAAAACTTTTACTACAAGGCACATTTTGGCACTTAAATTTAAAATATTACACTTCAGTTCAACAGAAAACAAGAGAGCTGAGGAGCACCTTCAGTAATATGTCTTGAAATATTCAGAAGCATACTCAGACTCCTTGATATCAAAATATTCCTGCAAGGAAAAAAGCTGCCAAGAACAAGTATTTTCTTCCTAGGTATAGTATAAAGTACCTTATATATATAAATTTTATTCTACATACATACAAAAAAACCCTCAAACAAAGAAAAAAACCAAAAAACAGAAAACCAACCAACCCTCTAAACATCCTTTCCTTTGAAATTCTTATCATCATTTATGCCACAGAGTAATAACAGAATCATAGAATCATTTAGGCTGGAAAAGAAAGACCTTTACAATCATCAAGTCCAACCATTAATCTATCAGTGCAAGTCCTTCACTAAATCACTGCACTCAGCAGCACATCTGCATGTCTTTTAAACACCTCCAGGGATGGTGACTGCACCACTTTCCACAGGAGCCTGTTGCAGTCCTTGACAACACTTTCAGTGAAGAAATTTTTTCTTACATCACAGAGTATTCATGGTTGGAAAGGACCTCTCAGATCAACGAGTCCAACCAACAAAAAAAACAAACCTCCCCTCCACACCTGCCACTAGAGCATGTCCTGGAGCACCATATCTACAAATACCTCCAGGGATGGTGACTCAACCACCTCCCTGGGAAGGCTGTTCCAGTGCCTCACCACTCCTTCTGTAAAGAATTTCTTCCTACTATCCAATCTAAACTCCCCGTCACAACTTCAGACCATTGCCTCTGGGTCTGCCATTAGTTACTAAGGAGAAGAGGCCAATTGTCACAAGTAGCATTCCCCAGAACTCAGTACTGGGCCCTGTTCTCTTTAATATCTTTTTCTATGATCTGGCCTAGGGGATTGAGTGCACTCTCAGCAAGTTTGCAGATGACACCAAGATGAGTGGGAGTGTTGATCTGCTTGAGGGTAGGGAGGCACTGCAGAGGGCAGGCTGGATCAATGGGCCAAGACCAGCTGGATGAGATTCAAAAAGTCCAAATTCTGCATCCTGCACTTGGATCACAAGAACCCAAAGAAATGCTCCAGGCTTGGAGCAAAGTGACTGGAAAGCTGTCCAATGGAAAAGGACCTGGTAGTGTTGGTCAACAGCAGCTGAATGTGAGCCAGCAGTGTGCCCAGGTAGCCAAGGCAACCAACAGCATCCTGGCTTGTATCAGCAATAGTGTGGCTAGCAGGACTAGGGACTCTATACTCAGCACTGGTGAGGCTGCATCTCAAATCTCATTTGGGTTCAGTTTTGGGCCCCTCACTACAAGACAGACACTGAAGTGCTGGAGCATATCCAAATAAGGACAATGAAGCTGGCGAAAGGTCTAGAGCACAAGTCTTATGAGAAGCATCTGAGGGAACTGGGGTTGTTTAGCCTGGAGAAAAGGAGAGTGAGGGGAGACCACCTCACTCTCTACAACTACCAAAATGGAGGTTGTAGCCAAGTGGGTTTGGTCTCTTCTCCTAAGTAACAAAAAAAGGACAAGAGGAAATGGCCTTAAGTTGCACTAGGGGAAGTTCAGATTTACAGTCTTCAGTTACTAAATGACCACAGCATACCACAGGCCTCTATTTAACTGCCTGTGTGCATCCTTTTATAGCCAAAATTATTTTTCTAAAATGGAGGTGAACATGACTTGTGGGTTAAAAAGAAAACTGAACACCATACTTTAAATGGGAAACTCTCCAAAATAGCAAATGATATAACACAATTACATACTGAAAATCTAAAAAGAAGTGGCAATGGTCTAACTCTTCAGACAGCCATCCAATGTTCCCAGGGCTGTGCCAGGTGGGATCAGGGGCAGCTGATCCCTTTTGGAGTCAACCATCCAACATGTGTGACTTATCTACACTCCCTCTCCCCACTGCCCTCCTCCTCACTTTTTTCTCCCTTTAGGTAGTCTTTCTTTTGGTTCATCTATACAGGGCTTGCTGTAAGGAAAGATAAACCTTAATCAGTGCTTGCTGCCATCCTTTATTTTTGCAAGTATTTCAGGTGCAAGCTCTTTGATGTAGCAGATGCCAACTCCTTTACTTGTACAAGGCCAAATGCATCATGATTTTACTTTCTCACAGTTCTTTCAAGTTCACTAAACATCCCAAAGGGACAGTTAACCATCAGCAGTTTATTTACAGTTTTGAGTAAGGATCTAGCAAATACTTTGATGGAGACAGAAAGGGAAACTGTGGGAGGAGGGGGATTGTATTGATGCAAAATTAGTCTTACTTAAGCACAATAAATAATTTTTCAAACTCATGACATAAAATAAGTTTTAAAAGTGGATCTAAAACAAATAGCAAGCAATTACTTTCTTTTAACCTCCCTATTCATCCAGTAACCCAACTGAGAATACTCAAGAGAGAGCATAAAGACTGGTTGTAGTTCTATATTAAGTGCTTTCTTCCCCAGAAGAGCACATAAGCAACACCAAGTACCTTTAGCACAGGTGCTGTTCTCAGCTCTTCTTTTCCATCTATCTTATTCTATACAAAGTGCTGAAACACTAAACGTTGATGCAGCAAAAATCTTCAGTTGTTTTCCAACACAGTAATTCTCAAGTACCACATCCCCAAATTCTTTTACACCGTACTGCTACTGTAGCTACAATTTCTTCATTATGGGGTAGGCTTAAAGCAAAGCAGCTTACAGTTTGTAACTTCATCTGCCCCATAGTTATTTATGCTGTAATATTTATTCTGAGATGGATTCAATGTCCCAAAGAATAAGTTGTAAGTTCACACTGATAAAGACTTGAAGAACCAAGACATTGTTAAGTGTAGGGCAAAACTTATCCTTGCATCCTTTTCGCAACAACAAAACACATAAAACATACTTAGTGTCTCTGATTTAAGTTATACTGACTTGGATACAGATGATGGCAAAACAGGCTTTTCTGGACGTTTTGGGTGCAGAAGCCCTGCTCTCAGTAAGGTGTTAGTCTTGCTTGGAGGAATAGGCTTCTTGGGTGGTACTTGAGGAGCTTGAGGTTTCAAAGGCTTCTGATCCAAAGCTCCTTTATCATCTGACAAAATAAGTCATCACAACATTTTAAAAACCAGTGTTTTCTGGAATTCTTACAATGCTAATCTACTAGTAAGCAACTGCTGTCAGAAATACTTTCTTTGAAGATCAAAGTGAAAAACAGATGTGTGCGTCTTAGGTGATAACTTATCAAAAGACACAAGCTGAACTTAAAAACCATTAAGTTAAAGTAAGCAAAATGTCTTTCTACTGACATGAAAGAGTAGTACGAAATGACAGGTTCACATTCTTGCACTGCAAATGACAGCTAAGAGCCAAGAATTTCTCTGTACTTCTACTACTTCCTCTTTCTTATGAATTCATCTTATCTCCTCTTAAAAATGTAGGGTTAAAAAGGTAGGGTTTGTTTTTTTGTTTTTTTTTATAATTAGACTTTTTCCATACACACAAGCAGCATAATTTATCTATGGAAATAAAAGACAGGAAAATGAGTATTTATCTGAGTAACTGAATTTTAGATAAAGTCTACCTTCCTATAAATTCAAGACTCCTTAGGAGGTATAATCTGCAAGACACGATTCTTTCTACACTGTCTTTTCGCCTCAAGAGTGATCCTGCGTGCCTGCTCAAAAACATCCACGGCATTAAAAATAGTGTGTGTGCAGAGCTCCTGATTGGAGGCCAGAGGAGAGCAGTTCAGGTGATCAATATGGCCAAGGCTGAGCTGTTGTTTCAGGGAGTCCTTATATCTCCTCTTCGGGGCTCCTCTCTTGTGATAGCCAGTGGCAAGTTCACCATAAAGGATACTTNCCAAAAAGTTCAGCAGCAGCTGCAAAGCAGGACGTTAAACGCTGCAGAGCTACTTCTGTATGGGCAACAAGGGCAGCATCATCAGCATAAAGCAGCTCCCGGACAAGATGGTTTATGGTCTTAGTATGGGCCTTCAAACTAGCCTCTTAGTATTGACTTAAAAAAACTAAAATACAGGAGCAGTGGAAGGGCTGTGCCACAGGGTGGTGCTGAGAGTCCCGTGTCAATCAGCCTGCTAACAGCGCACACACCACTGCTGAGTGTCCCGTGTCAATCAGCCTGCTAACAGCGCGCACACCACTGCTGAGTGTCCCGTGTCAATCAGCCTGCTAACAGTGCACACACCACTGCTGAGTGTCCCGTGTATATCAGCCTGCTCACAGCGCACACACCACTCCTGAGTGCCCCGTGTCAATCAGCCTGCTAACAGCGC